>VBSM01001562.1:32696364-32734696 GCA_008086735.1 Cheirogaleus medius
TCCTTCCAGTTCTCCTCCGCAACCTCCTCCCGTAGAGTCTCCCGTAGTCTCCGGAACCCCTCCTTCCGACCCCCGTCCGATGTATGGTTGTCTGCGTGCTTCTTTCTTCTAATATCTTCTAGAAGCTGTCTTTTCTGCAGAGACACTCTGTCTGGCGGTGTTTCTCGTCTGCCATCTTCCTAAAATTTTCAAATTGTATACTTTAAAAGGTAAATTTTATGGTATATGAATTGTATTTTAAGAAAGCTATTATAAAAAATGTTTTCACTTTAGATGCAAAATTCAGAAGTTAACAAGTAAATAGTATTTCAATAAGCAAAAAATAAATTTAAAAACCCTGCCTATACCTAAAGATGGAAAAGAAAAATACCAAAATTGATTGTCTTTGAGTGATGGAATTTTCAGTCAATTTTTTTTCTATTCTGTATTTTCCACATTTTTAGAGATAGGCATATATAAATTTTTAATGAAAAAATAAACACAAAAACTAATGCATACAGAAAATAAAAAACTATAAATAAGTACACCAAGAAGTTAATAGACTTTAGTTTGGGGGAGTGGGATGGTGAATGATTTTTAATTTCTTCTTCTTGTTTGTCTTTATCAACCTTTTTAATACAGTAAGCAGGTATTACTTATTTAAATAAAAGAGGGGAAATCTCTACATTTTGGACATGAATGAGCTCATTTTCATGTGCTCTAAGAGCTCTGGCCAAGGTGCCTTCATGGAAGAGTGTGCACTGTCATGCTAGGCTTGTGGATTTCTGGAAAAGCATACTGAGGCTCTAAAAGGAACCTCTAATGACTGAATGGTAAAAACTGTGACTTGCCCAGGTAAGGATTGGCCATCCCTTACATGACCATTTTCGTGAAAAAGTACTTGTTCATCCAACTTTGAGGCTTTGGGTAGTAGGTAGTCCAACATGAAAGTAGCTCATCAGTAAATATCACCAGAAACTGAGAAGCTGCATTGATTTCCATTTATGGCAATTGTGAGTAAATACCTTTATCTTCCTTTTTTATACCCACTCTTTCACCCTTTGCCTAATTAATTTGCATTTCTTCCAGTCTCATCTTTAGACTTCCCATAAGCCTTCCCTGACCTCTCCCCGTCCACCCCACGCCCTATCTGGTTTGATGCTCCACATGTGTACTCCCATTGCACACTGCACTCTCCATGTCACAGAATTTATCACTTCAGAAGGTAATTTCCTGTTCACTTCTCTGCCTCTCTAACTATATCATGTGCTACTTGAGGCAAAGACAGCTGTATACTTGTTCACTATTATATTCCCAGCACCTAGTGTAACACAAAAGTAGAAGCTAACTAACATTTACTTGTGGGATGAATGAATAACATATATATATATGAATCTGTAGGAAGCACCGCAGCTGTCTCATATATTTATTCTGTCCAGGAATTTAGAAGGCATGCTAGGTTAAAAGTAGTCTTCCCCAGTGGGCCAAGACATGCATCTGGACACAAACTATATCTCCAACAGAAATATGGAGAACTGGGAAAAAACAAAAACCTGTGGTCATTTGAATCTATCTGCCTGTTAGCTGGGGAGAGCTCAATTTTTATTCCAGAGAATCATCCATGTTACTCCTATTGTTTGTTTTATTTTGTTTTTTAATTGGAACTTGAAAAGGAATCAAAATGCTAACATGAAACACAAGCTGCTAAACAGCATCAAGGGGCAGGGGCAGGGAGGAAGAGATGGAAGTAGAAAAAAGACAGTGAAAATAAACAGAATAAAACAGGATTCCAAAACACATTCTTATTCTGAGACAACAGGGAGCTATCTGACTCTAGTTCTCATGATGTAAAATATTTGACAAGTTTGCTGATCTTTAAGAGAAAAGAATAAAAGCAACTTCTTTTAGCCAAAAAAGAAAAGAAAAGAAAAAAGAAAAAAATTCTGAAATTTAGTTTTCATGACTAGGAGTACACTACATAAACTAAACACAAATACTAGGAAACAGTGAAAAGATTGGATGAACAGAATATCAGCTTCAGAATGAAAAAAAAAAAAACCTTTAGCTGTTCATCTTGATGACTTTTTAAAAATGTTTTTAATGCTTTCAGAAGGAAAACATAGTCTTTCACTATTCAAGCTTAGTAGTTACTATGGTAGGCACTGCAGAGGTGTCTGTATAGCTGACCCCTTCCCACTCTCTGTCCACACACCCCTCCCATGAACACACACTTACTACCATAGCTCCTGTAGGAAAGATGAATCCCAGGGACCATGTGATGCCCTATCCGTGACCACAGCTGACTGAATCAGCACCAACACCTTCCCCCACTATACCAAATATATTTTCTCAATTTAAAGCAACACACAGATAATGAAGTCAATTTGGTTTTAATTTCTACCTCTTTATAGGAAAAATAAATTTCTTCTGCTTGAATCATTAGCTTAAACACTATTCCATTAAAATATAGTTAATGAAGGAAGAAAGAAAAAAGGGAGGGAGAGAGGAAAGAAACTAAAATAAATATACCAAGTATTTCCACACAGGTGAAATAAATAGACATTAACCCTCAATGTGTTCTCAGACTGATTCAATACATTTTGACCTATTGAAAGTACACTCTTGTTACTGGGATTGAATATTTATAAACACTGAAAATATGTAGTTCAAAACAATTTAATGGTCTTGAATTTTCTAAAATGAGTTTCACTGCTTCAATCTAAAAAATTGTACTACATTAATCAGTCATAAAATTATCTATGAACTTTGAATTTTTAACTATGAATCCAGGGAGAAAAAAATGAAATAACTCACCTCCTTTGAGAAATATGGAATAAAACTGAAGAAAACAAAGCCATTTCCAAGAGTATTTAACTATTCCATAAAAACAAAAAATCCATTAATAGATAATGAAATGGTGAACTTAACTAAATTCTAGGTAAATCCAAAATAAGTAATTGTAAAATTATACTTATTTATTCAACAAACATTTATTGAAATCCACTATATGCCAGGCCTTCTGATAGGCACTAGGGATATATTAATAACAATGGACAAAATAGATATAAATTCATGCCACATGGAGCTTACATTTTATAGGGGGAAGATAATAAATGAAATTAATAAAAGGTAAAAAGCAAAATTAACAAAATAGATTTTTTTGAGGGCCTGAATATAGGTACCAGCTCTTTATCCTTGGCAGAGTTACTTAACTTTTCAGACCTCCAGTTTCTTCACCTATAAAGTAGGCCCAATAAAAGTAACTACCTTCCACCATACTTTGGAAAGTATTCAAGTAGAAAATAAATGCTACACACTTAGTATTACACATATTAAGTGCTCTAAAAATTATAGCTATTTCTGAGTACCTACTCTGTGTTAGGCACTACACCAGGGCTTCTCAACCTTAGCACAGTTGACATTTGGGGCCAGATAATTCTTTGTTATGGGGGGTCTGTACCGTGCATTGCAAGAGGTTTAGCACACCCCTAATCTCTAACCCACCAGATGTCAGTATCACCTCCTCAATTATGACGACCATGACTGGGGAGCAAAACCATCCCTGGTTGAGAGCCACTGTACTAAACCGAGCTCGCTCTTTACAAATACTGTCCCTAGAGTGAGTATACGCTGAAGGTGGCATCATCCAGCTTTTGTCCCACTGACAAATGCCATCAAAGTCTTGTGAAGCCTTCCTGGACTTCCTTACTGTCGCAAACAGAATTAAGCATCCTTTCCTCTGTCTGATGCCTCCTCACTATGTACAGAGTTCTATGACATGCCAGGATTCCTTTTCTAGTAAATTTCAGGCTCCTTGAGATTTTTGTGTGGCTCTATTTTCCCCACACAGGTAGCACGGATTTAATCATTATGGATACTCATTTTTATTTTTAATTGAATACATACACAAACCCAAATAGTTAACAGAAAACACAACTATAAAATAAACATCTCAATATCCAAAGTCAGTTCCAGTTACCCATTAAATAAAGCTACAATTGGGTACACTATCCCTGAAACAGAGAATAGGGTACTCTCACCAACAAATCCTTCAAGGGCTTCTCATGGCCCCGTTGGAAAAACTGTTCAGAGATCTTAGCCAAGCATTCAAGACCCGCAGCAACTGGGCCTTGCCCACTTTCCCAGCCTCCTCTCCAACCACCTCCCCTATTCCTAAATCATACCTAAAAGTTATGTCTCTGAGCCTCTGCAGAGGCTGTCCCTTTGCTGGAGTCCTTGTTCTCTTTCTGTGCCTGGTAAATTCCTACTCATCTTAAGAATCTATTTCAGCTTTGTTTGCTCTGAAAAGCCTTCCCTGATTTCCTCAGATAAATTTACTCTTTCCTCTGAGCTCCCATATTTCCACTCCTTGTTACAATATTTATTATTAATACATTGTAGTGTAACTATTTCATTGTCTGGCTTCTCCAGTTGACAGAGAGTTCTTTGATGATAGAGACCATTTTATTTATCTTTGTACCCTCAGTGGGTAGCAACAGTGCCAGGCACATATAAGTTACTTAATAAGTCTTGGTTGAATGAATGTTGAATAGATGTTAAATACTTGCTTAAGAACATTCAGCGACATATTGTCAGAGAAAAGACAAGAAAACAAGTCTCCAGAGTACTTTTTCCTACATATACTATTCTGCATTTTGGGTAATATGGCTCACATTGTAAAAGCACACAAATCTAAACCAGTCACATCACTTATTTAAAAAGCAAGGCTCTCTGAAATCCTTGGTGGTAGAACATGTATGTGGTATGCTCTATTTCATATGACATTAAAGATTTATATTCACATTTCAAAATTAGAAATGTGAATAAGTAAGTGGAAGAACTTAAGACAGTGGTTTTAACTGGGGATGATTTTGCCCCCTAGGGGACATTTAGCAATGTCTGAGGCCATTTTTGGTTGTTATAACTTGAAGGATGGGGCTGCTACTGGCATCTAGTGGGTAGAGGCCAGGGATCCTGCTAAACATCCTATAAAGCACAGGATAGGCCCCAGAACAAATAATTATCTGGCCCTAAATATCAATAGTACCAAAGTTGAAAAATTTTAACCCTTTTACCTCAAAACATTATAATTTTTTTTACAAGTTACTTTAATGACATTGAAAGTTATGATGGGCTCTTAGGTAGATATGATTGCTTCACTAGTCAATCACTAAGAATGTACAACTTCTAAAAAGAATTGTAAGACATTGCACTCTGAACTAAGGGAAATATCAATCTTGAGAAAAGGGAAGGGCTAGGCTTTCATGTTCCACATTTCATCAGTAGCAATTTGAACTCCGCTAAAATAATTAGGTGATAATAAACATTATACACAATCTCAGAAACATTTGGATGAATTATTAACAAGCATTAAAGTATTATTGCTGATAAAATAGGTGATGACTTTGGAAAGAATCACCCAGCTATTTAGCAAGAAATAACCAACCTTTGTAACATTTTAGCAACGTATGCAAGGCTAGGATAATTTAAAAATCAAGAAATACATCAAAGCAGAATCAGAAAATGTGAACGTACAATAAATGATAACACCTAAGCTTAACTTGTCACCCAGACTCCATAATATATGTTAAGAATATGGTGAGACACTATTTTTTTTTTAATTTTCTCTCATGTATGTTTCCATGCTTATCTCTCACTCTACCCTCACTCTACCCGCATTACTGCCCCAAGCGGTGTTTAGGTAATTTGTGTTATCAACCTAATGTGTATGATTTTTATACTCTTATAATCATATAAAATATATAGACATACATATATAAATAAGCATTGTAAGTATATACTTTAAAATTTATTTTTAAAATAAATTTTATTGTGTAGACTTGAGATTTAAAAATGTTGTTATGGGATACATATAGAGAATAAAATGCTTAGGACAGCAAAGCAGTATAAATACCTACCATTTCATAGTTCCTTTTTTTCTACAGTCAGTAATTTTTAAGTAACATTGTAATTATTTTATTCTACTGTATATTTTTATTATATTTTTGAGTAGGTAATACATAGTATAAAGTATTCAAAATGCTCCAAGTTTGAAACATAAAATGTAAACTTTTCTTTACCCTGAAAAAACCATTACTATCAGTTTCTTGTGTATTTTTTCCCTAGAGATAATCAAAACAAATGTAAGAGACTATTATATACACACACATATGTTTGATACTTTAATTTTCCCATGTAACAATATTTCCTGTATATAGAATTACTTCACTCATTTTACTGGCTGTATAATATTTTGGTATATAAGTATTCCAAAATTGATTTAGCTAGTCCCATATTGCTAAAAATGTGTGCTGTTTCCAAACTCTTGCTATTTCTAAAATGTAGCATTTAATATTATCCAAATGGCATTTTGTACATGTGTAAAAGAATATTTGGGAAATAAATGCCTAGAAGTGGAAAAAAAAAAAGAATATGGTGAGAGTAGCAATAACTTCAAATTTATCTACTTCATTCCAGTGACACAAAAGAAATGTGGTGCAAAAGCAAATCTTTACTTCTGTCTCCAGCTTCTTACTAATCATATTTTGATGGTCTGTAGGTTACCTTCCTTGAGATTTAACGCTGACATACAAATACAGGTTAAGTATCCCTAAAAAATCTGAAATCTGAAATACTCCAAAATCCAAAACACTTTGAGTGCCAATATGATAACACCAATGGAAAATTCTATACCCGACACCTTTGCTTTCTGATGGCTCAATGTACACAAACTTTGTTTCATGCACAAAATTATTTAAAATATTAGACAAAATTATCTTCAGGCTATGTGTGTAAGGTATATATGAAACACAAATGAATTTCATGTTTAGACTTGGGTCCCATCCCCGAGATATCTCATTATGTATATGCAAATGATCTAAAATCCAAAAAACTCTGAAATCCAAAACATTTGTGGTCCCCAACATTATTTTATTTTATTGTAGCAAAACGCTGTTTGTTTGAGCATCTGGGTGCAAATGGGTGGAGGCTGACAAGAATGTCCATGCCAGGAAGGGGAGATCCTTGGGTTTTATAGAGGGTTTTTTCAGGGGGAATAGAGCAACTGGGCCAGAACAACCACTGTAATAAATTCTTTTCAAACAACTAGTTTCTGGGACCCCAAATTAGCAGGCAACCTGCTGGGACTCTGTTTTCACAAACACCTGAAAAGAGCCCAGAAAGGAAATGTAAATCTTTCTCTTTACCTTTCCCCAGCTCACAACTTTTAGAATTTGTTTTACAGCCTCAAAGTGTTCCTGACAAGGTCCCAACGTTTTCAATAAGGGATACTCAACCTGTATAACACTTCAAAAGATGAACTTGTCATTTTCCCATTGTTAAAGCAGGAGAGTAGGAGGCAGGGCTGAGACTAGATTGGGGGCTTGAAGATTGGGTGCAGGTGTTAAACAACCTTCAAACAGAAGCTAACTAGAGGGGCTAATAACCTGCTTGTCAGCTATCTCTGTCACCTTACATGAATTTGGCTAATGACAATATCATTTACATTGTGGTTTTAAAATTTCTCTGCCCTTAAAATCACCATAACAGTTCCAAGACAACCATATAAGGTATGGAAATTAGATGGAACACAATTCTAGAAATTACTACCCAAATTTTTAGTAAAAGTCAACCCCTTAGCCTTGAATATTCCTCCCCTCAATCAGCAAGAATTCAAGAGACCAAAAATCACTTCCTCCTGGTGCAGCTTCTCTTTTTGGGTTTGCCTGCTCTTTCTGGGTGTATTTTTGCTTTCAATTAAAAAAAAAAAACAAAAAAAAAAACAACTGTTGCTTGCTTGGCTTATGTGGTATGTCCTGAAATTCTTTTCCCAACAACCACTAAGAACTTGGAAAACCCTCCACTTGGAGGCCACTAATAGCATTCTGAAATGAGAACTCCTACATTATTTTCATTGGCATTGCTCAACTTATGAGTACCTGGGCTAAGAACCCTGTTACCTTTCATTTCATTTTACTCTCTACACTTCAGCCTCCATATTCAATTGTCTTCTGTATCTGTATCATGTAATATCTTTTGGATTTGATCCTCTGTCCTGTTTATTCACTTTAATCCCTCCTCTTAAAGCCACTACCTTAATGAAGGTTCTCATCATTTGTTCCTGTAACAACCTCAGATGGTCTCTTATCTTTAGTGTCTCCCTGATCACTCAGGTAATTACATGATAACAACCACAACAATAATACTAACGACAATTCTAGGCTGCAGTAGCTTGGGGGTTTAGAGCCCAAGTATTAGAGTCAGATTACCTGAATTTTAAGCACTTAATAACAACCCTGTGAAGCAGCTACTATGATTTATACTCATTTTACAAATAAGAAGACAAAAGCATAGAGGATGGAAGTCACTTGCCCTAGGTTACACCTCTAGTAAGCATTGAGCCAGGATTTGGTCCAGTCAGTCTGGCTCCACAGTCTAAGCTCCTAACCACTGTACTCCAGTGACCATCCCCCAGCCTATTATCACTCAGGACTTGGTAGGTCCTACATCCACCCCTTGGGGCCACTCTCCATACATCTGGACCCTTTGTACCCAACACATTTTCTCTTTCAGTATCACTGTTGCATGCAAGGGGTTAGTCATCTTTATTTTATTTTGTATAGGGTAGTGAATTGTTTCATAATTGTTCTCAAGTAGCTCTGTTTGTTTATATTTTGTCTGTTTACCTAGGTCTAAGTTTTTAAAGAATTTTGTTATTCTTCTACATTCTCCCAAAGTATAATAGTACCTAGAATAACATCAATGAGTGTTAAGTGCTTTGAGACTATTCTAATTACTTACATGACAACCTTTTATAAATAAAAAAATAAATTGAGGTGAAATATTATTATTAGGAGTATAAAAATCATGTTGGAGATTCCCAATAACATTCCCTAACAAATAATCACAGCTAGATTTGGATATTCTGAAAATAGTGAAACCTTTAGGCTTCATTTTTTAATGCCAAATACAAGTGCTCAAAAACCAAAGACTTTATTTTCCCAAGTAGTATAACTAGTACAGTTGTTCCAGAATACCACCCAGCTTGAGAGCATAAAAGCTCTCAATGCTTTCAACTGAAATTGCAACCTAGATTGGAAGTCAGTAGTGGTAGACAGTTTTTACAATTTGTACAGTAACAGCATTTGAGCAAGAATCTCAGGGAGAATAGAAACTCTAACATCTTGCTCCATCCAGTACCACTGTTTCTACTACAGCTACCATTCAGAAATTTTTAACTGGAATTACAGCTGCAAGAAGTCTTTAGTTTGGCTTGTCCCTATTCAGAAAAGGGGAAGAGACAAGAAGCTTAATTTATCAATTAACATAAGCTCAGTCTTGTTCATAGCAGTTCACTATTAGTCTGTCTTACGTACCTAGAACAGACTTGACTCATAGGCACTCAATTTGTTGAATTAGTGAATGGGTCCAGAAATTTACATTCCCTTTACATAACAGTAATAATAACAATAATGTCTACCAACCAGCAATATAGCACGGTGGTTAGAAAACAGCTCTCTAGCATCAGACTGCCTGAATATAGGTACCAGCTCTTTATCCTTGGCAGAGTTACTTAACTTTTCAGATCCCCAGTTTCTTCACCTATAAAGTAGGCCCAATAAAAGTAACTACCTTCCACCATACTTTGGAAAGCATTCAAGTAGAAAATAAATGCTACACACTTAGTATTACACATATTAAGCGCCCTAAAAATTATAGCTATTTCTGAGTACCTACTCTGTGTTAGGCACTACACCAGGGCTTCTCAACCTTAACACAATTGACATTTGGGGCCAGATAATTCTTTGTTGTGGGGGGGTCTGTACTGTGCATTGCAAGAGGTTTAGCACACCCCTAATTTCTACCCACCAGATGTCAGTATCACCTCCTCAATTATGATGACCATGACTGGGGAGCAAAACCATCCCTGGTTGAGAGCCACTGTACTAAACTGAGCTCGCTCTTTACAAATTCTGTACTGATTCCTCAAAACAATCTGACAAACTTGTCAATGGTATTGTCTCTATTTTACAGGTAAGAAAATGGCAACTCAGAGCTGTTACCAACTTGTCCAAGGTGCCCCAACCTTCCTAGGTTTAGCTGAGTCCATGGCCTTGACTGCACATTACCACCTCTGTAATGTAGGTGATATTTAATCTTCATGCCTCTCCCTTGGCTTCTCACAAAGGTACTACCTGTAAGCAGAGGTCATAGGAGGACCTCTGGAAGATAATAATAAAGACTAATTTCATCTCTACAGAGTTGTGAGATGATCTTAAGAATACTCACCTTATGCCCATAACCCTTGAGCCACAGTATTTCCAAGCAGAACAATAGAGTTTTGGTAAATCCCATGTAGAGTAGGTAAATAAGAAAAAATGGCATTATTCTAAAAATACACTCAGGAATGTGAACTTAAACTGTATATGGTTCTCCTTTAATTCCTCCCTCTTCCTTAATTTCCCTGCCAAGTCCCTCACCAAGTAATATGGATGGCTCTTCCACTCAGCTTCTCTTTTTTGTTCCCATGAACTCCACCCTATCCCTGGCTCTCACAAGAGCCCATGTCCAGAACGTTGCAGTGGTCCTCCTGGTATGACACTCCAGTTTATGCAGCATCCTCTGCCAGACCAATCTTCTCTAGTAGTTAAGTTCACCAAGTTACTGCCCTACTGGAAAAGTACTAAGAAATCTTCATTTAGTGAAGCACCACATTTAAATTTCACTAATTGACATTCAAAGCCCTTCAAATGCTATCTCTCTCTGCCCCTTATCATGCTGTCTCTCCTCCTCCCGGCCAAACTCCTCACTGTCCAACAGATTTGCAGAGATGAACACTGCTCCTCTAAGGCCCTTGACCTATGGCCTCATTGCTTGTCAATGTCTTCCCTTTCCTGTGCCTCTCTGTCAAAATCCTGGCCACTCTTTCAGGACTAGCTCAGTTAAAGCCCCTCCACAAAGTATTGTCTGACTACTGCAGCCTCATAAGGCCTTTATTTTTAAAGGTGTTTACATCCCTGACAGTCTATCTCTATGCCATATCACCTAGCATCTCAATTTTAACCCTCTTGTATCTGCTGGAGTTTCATGTTTGCTCAACTGGATTATAATTCTGCATGCTGGTATCATATCTCACACTTATGGGCCATACTCAGAGAAGGTCTTCAGTTAGTCCTTACAAATGGACTCCATAAAATTCTCATGCTGCGGTAGGAATAGAGGGAATGCTTCAGGGAAATGTGCACCCCTGATCTTATCTTTATGTCTGGGGTTCCACCCAATATGAGGTCACCTCATGTTCACTGCTACTTGGAAACACTATCACCAGCACACCTGCTTTTTGCCAACTCATTTCTATCCTGGGTGGTTTACTGGCCCTTAGCTTTCAAGACTCCTCGTCTCCTTTTCTTATCAGCACACCCTGACTTACTTCTGCATCATAGTCTTTGACACTGACATTCTTCCTTGGAGTAAATCCAAATCATCATGCTGAGGTTGCTCTTTATTGCCTCTTTACTGGCATCTCTGGAAATGGAAATTATGACATCATCTAAACTGATGATTCCCAAACATAACTGAGGATAAGATCACTTGTGTGCTTATTAAATATTCTAATTCCTGGGCCTTGCTCCCCCCTACTGCATCAGAATATACAAGATAAAAGCCTAGGAATTGGAAAGATTAACAAACATCCCAAGTGATTCTTATGATGAGATCAGTTGAAGAAACACTGATCTAAGCTACTGAGTAATATTTTACCAACTGATCTGATGAGATACTCAGGTTCAATTGCCAATCAGAAATTAGGCATCCTGGAAAAAGTAATCATTGAATTGAAGAGCTTGGCAGCATTCCTCCTTATCAATTTCCATTTTTCTAGCTATTAATATAAGGAAATATGTTCTACTAATGAACCACTAAGATAGAAACTAGCTGTGTTCCTTGAACAAGTCACATTAGTACTCTGAACTTCAATTTTCTCATTTATAGAAAAAGGGAGGGTTAGACCAGATCAGTAGTTCTCTTTCACAAATACTCACTAGAATCACTTCATTAGCTTTTAGAACAGACCACCCCTAGGGATTCTAATTTAATTGATCCAAGTGATTCTGTTGTACAGCTGAGGTTAAAATAAAGTGAACTGGTGATTTTCAAGATACCTTCCAGCTCTGAAATAACTCTTTGATTTAATAAATCTATTTTTCAAGTGTTTGTGTCAACTTGACCTTTATTTAATGCCATATGTGAAATATACACATAGTCTTTTTATTTCATTTTTTTCAATATCATCTTTGTTAGGTATTTGATGTTTATGTAAGAAAGAGGCTGAATAATTCTAAATTATTTTTGTGGGTTATTAATACCATAAATATTCAGGAATATAATAACATCTTTTAAAATCTATAGGCCCAAAAACATATGAATAGCAACAACCCGGTGGCTAATTAAATAAAAAATAGGGGTATATTTATCCATTCATTAAGTATTTCAACTAATATTTATTGTTGAATGTCTGCTATCTTTTAGCCTCTGTGATGGTTGCTAAGGATACAGCAATACATGAGAAACACAATCCAAGCCCACATGGAGAGATCAACATAGTGTCAATATTACAAATGTGATAAGAATCACAAAGAAATACAGAGAGCATAAGAATACATAAAGGGAGACTTCAACTACTCTATTCAGGAAAGGCTGGTAGGAGGAAGTGACATGTAGGGTGAAACCTGATAAATGAATCAGAGTTAAGTGTGTGTGTTGGGACAGAGTGAACAGTGTGTTGGAGAAGGAGCAAGGTCAGTGGAAAGATGAGGAGTTCACTCTGTGACACACTGAGTATGGAACACCTGTGAGTCAACCAAGTGGAAGCCTTGAGTAAAATGATCTGGAACTCAGAAGAGAGACCTGAATTCAACTTACAGATTGAGAGTTGTCAGCATATAGGTGACAATAGAAGTCATTAGAGGTGGATGAAATCACCTACTATGGAAGGTGCTGGGGTTATACCTGTACACCTGTATACCTATTCACTGTGCTCAAGTGGCTCATAGTCCAACAAATACATACCATCAAGACCAGAATTTCAGTTCAACTAACACGAAAACTACACTGAAAATCCCTATTATTGATCAGAGTAGGTAACCTCCTCTGTTCTACCCTGCAGGGGTATATCTCCTAATTCAACCCAAAACTAGAAATTCATCTAAAAGTAAACTAGCCACCATTTTTTTCTATGAAGTGGGCTTCAATAGAGAGTATCTCTTGAGCCACTAAGAGATTCCACTTAAGCTTTAAAAATAAAATTTACAAGTTGAAATATATTTACCTTGACATCACACTTTTTAAAATCACTGAACAAGAAAATCCAGGGAGCAAATTGCAGAATTTATGTTTGGTCATTCTCATGGTGATGTGAACTTTACAGTTTACAGAGCTGTGATCACAAAACTCAAAGTCTGCTAGACTTGTACCACACATAAGTCAGTCCACAGTCTAAGAGGTTCTTGGGACATGGCTTGTTTTTAAAATGTACTTTGTACCTTAAAAGAGCACTGCATCCAATAGCTAAGCCTTCTGTTTGAAAGTTCACTTGATACCACAAATAATTACCAATTATCCTAAAGAAGATTGACATTTTTGAGATTTGATCCTTCTCTAATTATCCTTTTTCCTTCCTTTCTCTCTCTTCCCCCACTTCTTCCCTCTACTCTTCCTTCCCTCTCTTTATTCCTTTTATCTTCCCTCCCTTCTTCTTTCTTTTTTCTCTTCCATTTTTCCTTCTTTATACAGTTTCTGCCTCAAAGCCTTTATGGAATGAGATGAGCATACATGTAAAATCTACACACCTCATACTACAATGTTGAGTGACTCTTCTTACACGAAGCACTTTGACAGAACCCGGCATCAGTATCAGAAATGGAAGAGCCCTCATAAATCATCTTCTCCAATTCACTCATTTAACAAATCAAGAAAGGAAAACTTCTATTCCACTGATGTGCTTGGGAGTCTTCCCAAGGTTTGTTTGGCTATCGTATTAGATTTCTCACTGTAATGGCAGACACTCTTTTGTATTATTTTGTTAAGTCAGCAGGCCTAGAACTGTATTGACCAATACAGTTAGCCACTGATACATGTGGTGATTGAGCCCTTGAAATATAGTGAGTCTGAAGTGAGATGTGCTCTAAGTAAAATGCACAACAGATTTTGAAAACAGTATGAAAAAAACATAAAATATCTCAATTTTTATATTGATTACATTGGTGAAATGATGTTTTGGATATATTGAGTTAAGTAAAATACATTATTGAAATTTGTCTTACCTGTCTCTGTTTACTATTTTAATGTGGCTACTAGAAAGTTTTATATTAAATATATGGCTCACATTTTTGACTCATAATACTTCTATTCTGTTCCAGAATAATAGGACCTATCTTATATAAGGTTTTCATTGGTTAGCTAATATTTCAGCCTTTATAATATGTTCCTAAGCTCATCTAATACTGATAGGTAAAGAAATTCATTCACCTACCAAAAAAAAAATGAATCACATGTCTTGGAAGAAATTCATTCACCTACTAAAAAAAAAAGTGAATCACATGTCCTAGCTGAGAGTGTATTGGTCATAGATCAATAAGGCCAAAGGATGTAATGATTTGCCCAAGGTCACATAGCTTATTAGTACAGAAGATGATACTCGGGCCCAGGACTATTTATTTGCTCATTGACATTTTATCTTGGAGAGTTCAATGAACAAAATTGTGAAATGGTTTTCAATGGCTGCAAATCTAATTTTAGCTGAATTCAACAAATATTTGAATGCCTAATAGGTGCCAAACATTTTTCTAGGCAGTAGTATGAAGTAAGCTTAAGTTTTATAACATTTAACTTCTGGAGAATTTTCCTTGAGTTTTCAATGAAACACAAAATTACTTTCATCGCACTTTTATCATATTCATAATTTAAATATGATTATATCCATATGGGCATGTTTCTTAATTTAATTTAGTTTTTTTAGAGACAGAGTCTCACTCTGTCACCCAGGCTGGAATGCAGCGCTGCGATTATAGCTCACTGGAACCTCAAATTCCTGGTCTCAAGTGATCCTCCTACCTCAGCCTCCCATGGACCTGGGACTACAGGAGCATGCCACTACACCTGGCTAATTTTTTTACTTTTTTGTAGAGACAGGATCTCACTGTGTTTCCCAGGCTGGTCTTGGACTCCTGACCTCCAGTAATCCTCCCATCTCAGCCTCCCAAAATGCTAGTATTACAGACAGGCATGACCCACCATGCCTAGCATTGTTTCTTAATTTTAAAGTTCTAAACTGATTATTTGAACAATGTAAAAAGGCTGTTTAAAATTTTATAAAATGCTGTTACATGTTAATTTAAAAACATAAATTTTAACTTTAAAAAATATACCTTAAAGCAATTATCTGTGGCTCAGTCTGTCTCCTTTCAAATGGCTTCCAGATTTTTTTCCCCTACTCCATAATAGTTAACAGAACCATCTGATCGTTGTGAAAACCCAAAATATGTCCATATATTTTTGAAAGCAACAGCTAGGCAACCCCCTAGCCCTGTTGAGAATCACTGGTAGAGAAGACATATCTTCAGTAAGAAACATGCCAAACAGTTCAGAGCCTGGCTCTTTCCATTCCATTGGTTCATAAACCTTATTTGTGTCGAAATCATCTGGGAGAACTTCTGATTTATCTATTTAACACACACTTATATAGAGCTTACCATGTGCCTGAAGCTGTTAATGAACACTTTACAAATGTTAACTCATTCATCCTCGTAAAAAATCTTTGAGGCAGGCAACCATTACTCCTATTTTACAGATTAGGAAACTGGGGCTTGAGAGGTTAATAACTGAAGCAAAGTCACACACCTAATAAATGTAGAAGCCAAGATTCAAACCCAGTTTTCTTATAAGGTAAATGGGAAGCACTACACTATGCAGCAAACAACTATATACCATCCCCAAAGATATGACTCAGTAAATCTTGGAAAAGGACTAAGGAATCTGTAATGTATCTGAACAAGACTTTCAGGTGATTTTATATAATAAGAAGGGCATCTACCTACTGAATGGCATTTGGGAACCACAGCACTGTACCATACCTCATTTGAGAGAGCCAGGAAGGAGAGTTATGTGGCTAGAAACAAATCTGTGTTAGAGGATGCTGAGAAAGCCGGGAAGAACAGTAATTGGGGACTATACACTCAGAATCTTGGAAGCCAGGCTAATAACACACATCACTTTTATAAAATGGTCAGTAAAATATGGATTGTCAAACACAATGAAATATAGTAAGAATGCAGCATTAGAGAAAGACTATAAATAGCTTTAATAAACATGAAATTATCCTACTAATTAGGATACACAACAGTAATAGGTTATGAACAAAGGAAGAACAGCCTAGCTTGTTATATAGTGGGCTGCAGATAGGCAGTCCTGAGCTAGTCAGGCATAACAAATGATACCAGCTAACCCTACAACATGACTTCAGGAAATACAGGAGATATAGTAACTGAGGGGGGGAAATAGCAGCAAGTGGATAAACATAAAAAAAAAAGATAAAGTGCAAAAGCACTTTGAAAACAGTTGAGCATCATACTAAAATGATTATCACCACTTTGTTTAGTATTGTGTCATCTTAGGTGGCCCCTGTGAATAAACAAAAACATCAGAACCAGGCAGAGCCAAAAGCAACAGCCCACTTCCTAAAGGGAGTGAACAACTATAGGTCAATCAGCAGTGTTTCTGCCTACACGATATGGACATGATTGTTAGTCGATTCAAACATCAACCAGAGCTACCAGTCTGCCAGACACTGCACTTGAAGGTAGGGTAGAAAGAAGATTAATACATTGGGATACTCAGTCTCTTTAGCTTTACAGATAAGCCTCACCACCATCTCTAAATACTAGTCAAAATGGCATTCAATTTGTCAGGGGATGTATTAATAGGTTTTGGGAAATGGATCCAGGAGGTGGGTTAAAAGAGAAAAGGCCTAAATTTAGTTTTTCATTAACATAATATTTGGTGGTAAAGATCTTTTAAAAATAGTTATCTTGCAAATAAGGCTTCAAAACTGAATGGACTTTGCCAAAATTTTAACATATTTCATAGTTTTTTTCAGAGCCAGATATTATGAACCAAGACAAATAAAATTCACTTTCATCAAACCTTCTCCAACTTGCTATACTCCCTCAAGTTTTGTTTTTCACTGTGCTCTTTCATATTCTGGAACAAAGTGATACTTGGGGGGAAGAGTAGAAGAAAAAACAAAGAAACAACAAACCAAATTGATACTTCATGTTAGAACTCTCTTTTTCCTAAACTTGGATTTGATTCTTAAAGTGTTTCTAAGCTAGCAATTTTATAAGAACTTTTTTTTCTTAAAAGTCTAACACATTTAAAGTATTAGAAATTCTGGGCTATTTTAAATTTGGGAATTCATACAAGTACTTGTTTATCTCTATAAACCAGTCAGAAGATAGGTTCTTTAATTTAAGAGACACTATAATGGAATTTATTAATACCCTCCAGAACTAGGAAAATATTTTACATTCATTCAATGAGATGTAAAACCTATTCTAAATTATAGACACACACATAGACAGTTTATAGCTTCAGTTTTACAACCTCAATCTCAGATCAAAAGTAAACATAGATAATGCTTTACAAGTTCTTTAGCTTTAAAAAAAAAAAAGTAAACACAGAAATATAAAAACTCACTAGCCCAGATCTCAAATAGCTGTTCTCCTCCCAAGTAGGCACAAAACTCTTAACTAATTTGGGTTCACAAAAGACAAACAAAAAGACTAACAAACTGGATTCTCTGTCACCTCTCTTCTAATAGAGACTAGATGTCCATCAACCAACAGATATCACCAAATGTTTAGATCATAATACTGAATTTCCAGTCATTGCTGCTACCAATGTGGAATAACTTATCAGGAATGAACAAATAAGAAACAAAACCAAACTTTTAAAAAATTAATAAAAAGAAAAGAATATAACCACTTGGTATTTACTCTAAGAGTCAATAAAAGACATACCTGGGCTTAAACAACCCATGAAGTATACATTTCTTTAGTCATACTCTTTGGCTTCATCACTGAGTCCACTTGGGCATCTCCATGGAGCCTCAAGATTTCCAATATTAGAGTATAATTTTCCAATATTAGAGACAAATGTAAAATTATGTCCCTAATATAAACATAAAATGAACATGTCAAAGTTTTATTCAACTCATTAATTAATGAGAGAACTGGCAAGATGTCAAAACCAATTAAAGGAGTATTTGAGAAGCGAGGCATATATTAATAAAGAAATGCTAGGATAGGATCGCAGTGCTAGATACAAAACTGATTAATGTCTTACAGAACAATAAATCATAACATGTGGGTGTATCTGGTCCACCAAACAGAAATTATTTTCATCTCTACCAGACAAAAATCTACCAGTTAACCTTTGCCCCTACAGAATTGTAAAACAGCCGAACAGTGAAAATAAAGTCAAACCTGTAGCAGCCCTGAAAGAACATTTAGTAATATCTTTTGCCTATTTCCAAAGTTTAGTCATTTTCTTCCACAAGAATGAAATATTGCGAATATTGCATGGGACAAATATTAATATGTACTAAAAAACTATTCGTTCATCTGAAATTCATATTACAATTCGTATAATACTGTATTTTATTTGGCAACCCTAACCATAAGTTAACAAAAACTTGCCAAATCTATACAGTTCTGTTGCCAACATTGTATCTCTTAAATCTATGCCTCAGCTTCATATCTGCCTAGACAAATATGAAGTGGTATTTCTACTGAGCTACTATTCTTTATATTTACCACTAGAGGGAGGACGCACACAATTTGTAGTATATTAGTTGCGAGGGCGTGAAGAAACCACCAGTGCGTTTCTACATCCGATCCGCTAGGGGACAGTCCAGGAACCTCCCAGATTTTTCAACCAGGCTGCCTCATTTGCTCTCTTGTTTCCCTAAGTAGCCGTGCGCAGGCGCAACACTGCTCCCATACCAGACCCGGACTGCGCAGGCGTTCGAGTGAGCTCGCGAACGCCATTGGTAGGAATCCTGGGAGGGGTAAGGGAGCGGAAGGAGCCCCTGGTAGTGCGCACGCGCTGTCGCCGGGGCCGGAGGCTGTTGGGGTCTCAGCAGAGCTGCGTAGCCTGCGCATCTTGCGCTTGGTGGAGATGCCCAGCCGGGGAACGCACCCAGAGGACAGCGCTGTGCTGGTTTCCACCGACGAGTCGACCCCATTCAAAGAGGATCTGAACAACAAGGTGAGCATGGGACGCGACGAGAAGGCCCCCGGGCTCGAGACCGGGCGCCACTCGATCCTGCAGGTGGTGTGCCTCGGACAACGTGGCCGGCCTGACCCGGGCTGGGCTTTGACCTGCTGCTTTGCTCTTTTTACTCTTAGCACTTGACAGCCACAGTTAATCCTTCCCTTTCCTAAAAATGATTGTGATAAGGGAAACTCTGAAATTGGACCCGAGAGTAGACACCGGTGGCAGTGGGGCGGAGTTTGGGTTGGGTTTTTCCTCCCTACTCTTTTTAGACTTTTAGAGTTACCGCCAACCCCAAATCTGTTCTGCCGAGGCAATTCTCCATGCAAGCAACCCTGGGAGCCATCCTTGACGTCCGTCACGAAGGGCTGTCATTCGTACCTTTAAGCTCATTTCAAACATGTCCCTTTATCGCTGTGTACACTCTTACCACCCCAAGCAAGCCATCATCATCTGCCATCGGAGCCCCCCCCCCCCAGGGCTTCCTAACCGATCTCTCCTCATCTATCTGTTACCTTTTTCTAATCATCTCACCACTTTAACCAAAGCAATGGCCTTAAAACACACATCTGATTGTCACCCTTTACCAAAAGGGGGAATACAAGAAGTCAATATAATATTAGTCTTAACTGTCATGAACAAACAAAATCTTTAAAACTATATGGAGGGGCGGGCGGAGGAGAATGGTTATAGCCTTTCAGGTATTTCATATCCTAGATTCTACTTTGGTTCTGTCCTAAACTCACAGTGACATCTTGGGCAAGTCTCTTTAATCTTCCTGTATCGCAGTTTCCTTCTTTGATGTAAAGTGAAATGTGTATCTGCACTTCTTAAAATGAATGGGAAAGCACCATATATAAACATAAGTCTCAAGGAGATTTTACAGATTCGGCCTTGGAAGTCAACATTATCTAGTCCATTACAACAACTCTGCCAACTGAGTAGACAGAAAGGTGCAGACAGAAAAGGGCACGCTCATGGGGATGGGGGGGTGGGGCTAAATTTTACAATACAGCCCACTCTGATTGCAACCACAGCACACCACTTATACATACTCATAGCAGATCCCTTAGGTGTGCGAAGTATCACAGAGATTATAAAACCTGCATTTAGAGACACTATCGATACTATGTAATCATTCATGTTCATGAAATAACTACAGTTACTGAAAAGGGTTAAACAGAAACTTGGTTTTCACTTAGTTGACCCCTCTCCTACAAATAAAAAATGAAGCCTGGTTCAACAGTGCTAGGAGATACGAAGAAGAGAAATGCAAAGATGAATAATGGTAGGTCTTTCTGCCCCAGGTATGGCTTTAATACTACTTCCTTGATCCAAATGTCTGGCAGCACCCTTTAATACATAAATCATAAATCATAAAAAGCACTGGTAATGGGGGGGGGCAGTGCGGGAAGTAGCTCACCCCTCATTCCATTTCCCTTTTTAAGCTAAAGCACAACTTAAAAGAATTAATTGAAAGACTGCTATTACTTCTGGTGCACAGTGTGTATTTTTAATAAAAGGTATAAACTTTGTTTAGTAACTGTGATCCTTGGTATGAATGCTGGGTATAAACACCAAACCCCTAGTCTGGGCTCAGAGGGTTGCCTAACACTTGGCAAATCTGATCACTGTTTTCTTTTCCAACTTTTCCTCACTTATACCCCAACATAGACTGCTGTTGAAATGAATCTGTATGTTCACAGTCTGCCCATTTGGACAATCAGTATGAAATAGTCCCTCTCTAATTTTAAAACAAGCACTTAAAGGAGTTTTTCTTTATTTTAATAGATAAAAGAACAAAAAATTGTTGTGGATGAGCTGTCTAACCTGAAGAAGAATAGGGTGAGTTATTAGAGGAATTCTGAATAGTATGTGGGAGGTTTGGTCATTTATATTAACTACATATTAAAGTTATAAGAATTGTACTAGGCATCTACCCAAAAGAACAAAAGACATTCTATAAAAAAGACATCTGCACTCGAATGTTTATAGCAGCACAATTCACAATTGCAAAGATGTGGAAACAACCCAAGTGCCCATCAATACATGAGTGGATTAATAAAATGTGATATATGTATGCCATGGAGTACTATTCAGCTGTAAGAAACAGTGGTGATATAGCACCTCTTGTATTTTCTTGGATAGAGCTGGAACCCATTCTAGTAAGTGAAGTATCCCAAAAACGGAAAAATAAGCACCACATGCACTTACCAGCAAATTGGTTTCACTGATCAACACCTAAGTACACATATAGGAATAACATTTATTGGGTGTTGGACAGATGAGGGAGGAGGGAATGGGTATATACATACATAATAAGTGCGATGTCCACCATCTAGGGGATGGACACACTTGAAGCTCTGACTGGGGGAGGGGAGGGGGGTAAGGGCAACACACGTAACCTAAACATTTATACCCCCATAATATGCTGAAATAAAAAAAAAAATTATAAGAATTGTACTAATTGTACTTTGGTATCTTAGAGCTGTAATCACTAATGATATTTATTTTATACTTGAATTTGTTTTTTTCTTTTGAAATAAATGAACTTTTAAATATATTGAGAAGAGAGGAAACTGTTCCTTTAAATGAATGTAGATAATTGAAAAAGGATAAATTATTTCCCTTCCCCTCAGAATTTTTACATAAATATTCTAAATGCTTAACATGGTTATTTAATGCCATTTCCATTAATGTATTCATAAACAGAGAAGCCACTGCTTCATGTATAGTTATACTATCAAAAATTGCATTTTAAAGTCCAGGAAAAAATTATTTTGAACTCTTTAATTTTAAAGATCACTTGGTGGCCAGGTGAGGTAGCTCGTGCCTGTAATCCTAGTATTCTGAGAGGCCGAGGCAGGATTGCTTGAGCTCAGAAGTTTGATACCAGCATGAGCAAGAACGAGACCCTATCTTTACTAAAAATAGAAAAATTAGCCAGTCGCAGTGGTACACACCTGTAATCCCAGCTATTCTGGAGGCTAAGGCAGGAGGTTTGTCGAGCCCAGGAGTTTGAGGTTGCAGTGAGCTATGATGATGCCACTGCACTCTAGCCAGGGCAACAGAGCAAGACTCTGTCTCAAAAAAAAAGGTCACTTGATAACTGGCAGGTTAGACATTTCTGATATTATCACGTATAGAATATTAGAAGTTAAGACACAATACAAACTTTCTGGAGGGCAAATTGGCAAAATGTATCAGTGCTTTAAAACTGTATAGCACCTTGACCTAGTAGTTCCATTCGTAGTAATCGATACTTATAGTAATTAATACTTAGGAATCTGGGAGGCCAAGGCGGGTGGATCGCTCAAAGGTCAGAAGATCGAGACCCCGTCTCTACTAAAAAGAAAAAAAAAATTAATTGGCCACCTTAAAACAGAAAAAAAAAAATAAAAAAATAAAGAAAAAAAAATACTTAGGAAAGAATCATGGGAGTGTACAGAAATTTAGTTATGAAGATATTCACACAACACTGATTATTAAGAGTTGGTAACACCTAAAAGTTGAAGACTGAGCAAATAAACTCTAATATGTTATATGTTATACCTATACAGCAGTGTTGTAAAAAAAAACCACTTATTGATAAGAAAAAGCATTCTCAATATATTGTTTATTAATAGAAGCAAATCATAAACCTGTAGGCATAATAGGAGCCTTTTTTAATATAAAAATGGTATTATGGTACATGCAGAGAAAATAGATTTTCACCTCAGTGTTAATGGTAGCAATTTCTGAGTGGTAGGATAATGGATGATTTTTGTTGTCCTTTTGTTTATCTGTATTTGCTAGAAGTAATGTACTGAATACATATTACTGAAGTTCAAGAATAAATGATAATAGAGTTAAGAATTTTGACATCTGCTACTTTTTAGATCAAGTCTTGAATTATCCTACATTATGTTTTGCAGAAAGTATACAAGCAGCAACAGAACAGCAACATATTCTTTCTTGCAGACCGAACAGAAATGCTTTCTCAAAGCAAAAGTAAGTGGGTTTTTTGTTTTCAGGATGGTGGTGGGGGGAGGTAAAAGGCAGGGTTTGGGTGTCTTATGTGGAAAGGCACAGAAAGTCTTTTGATGGCTTTCTGTGGAACTTCATAGTGATACCCAAATTATACTGTCTGTATCTAAATGTTAAAATATATATCTAAGGTTTCATGCAATGGTTTGGTTTTCTTAAAGTTAGCCTTCTGAAGAAGATTCTACAGTTTAAAAAATATATATATATATATCATAAGATGTGTTAGAAAGCAATTTTTATTATATTAACCTGTGCTTTAGAGTTTCAGAAAGACATAAGTATGAAAAACCATTACCACTTTTTACCTTTGTGACTTTGGATGAAATACATTGAGTCTCCAGGGCCTTTTAGGATTTAAATAAGATGGTACTTGCTTAGCCAAGTACCTGAGCCAAAATGAGCACTCAGCAAACAGAAACTATTTTTGTAAAAGATTCTTTATTATTATTACTAATAAAACATTCTTTATTAGTAACCTATTATAAATTGTTATTGGCACTAACACTGTGTGTACTCATAGTTTGATCTTGATAAATGGCCTATATTGCCCTATGAAGTACTAGTTAAAAGTCCAAAAATTTTTATTTAACATTTCTTCTCCCTCCCTGCCACAGACACATTAGATGAACTGAAAAAAGAATACCAAGAAATAGAAAACTCAGAGAAGACCAAAATCAAGAAGTAATCAACCTGATATCACCTAACAATGTGTGGCATTTGTTGTTCTGTAAGCTTTTCCATTGATAATTTCAGTAAAGATTTAAAAGAGGATTTACTGTATAATCTTAAGCGACGGGGACCCAGTAGTAGTAAACAACTGTTAAAGTCTGATGTTAACTACAAGTGTTTATTTTCTGGCCACGTCCTTCACTTGAGAGGTGTTTTGACTGCCCAGCCCCTGGAAGATGAAAGAGGCAGTGTGTTCCTATGGAATGGAGAAGTCTTTAGTGGAATAAAGGTTGAAGCTGAAGAGAATGATACTCAAATTATGTTTAATTATCTTTCCTCTTGTAAGAATGAATCTGACATTTTGTCACTCTTCTCAAAAGTCCAAGGTCCTTGGTCTTTTATATATTATCAAGCATCCACTCATTATTTATGGTTTGGTAGGGATTTTTTTGGTCGCCGCAGCTTGCTTTGGCATTTTAGTAATTTGGGCAAGAGTTTCTCCCTCTCTTCAGTTGGTGCCCAAACATCAGGAGTGGCAAATCAGTGGCAAGAAGTTCCAGCGTCTGGAATTTTCAGAATTGATCTTAAGTCTCCTACCATTTCCAGATGTATAGTATTAAAATTGTATCCTTGGAAATATATTTCTAGGGAGAATGTTGTTGAAGAATGTGTTAATAGCCTGACTCAGATATCAGCAAACTTACCAGCATTTGTATCAGTGGTAGCAAATGAAGCCAAACTATATCTTGAAAAACCTGTTATCCCTTTAAATATGTTGTTGCCACAAGCTCCATTGGAGACTCATTGCAGTAATATTTCCAGCATCCCAACTACAAGAGAGACACTTCAGGTCTTTCTTGCTGATGGACACACGAAGGAAGTAGTTCAGCAGTTTATTGATGTCCTGAGTGTTGCAGTCAAGAGACGTGTCTTGTGTTTACCTAGGGATGAAAACCTGGCACCAAATGAAGTTTTGCCAACTTGTGAAAGGAAAGCGAATGTTGCAATCCTGTTTTCTGGGGGCATCGATTCCATGGTTATTGCAACCCTTGCTGACCGTCATATTCCCTTAGACGAACCAATTGATCTTCTTAATGTAGCTTTCATGACTGGAGAAAAGACTGTACCAACTAGCTTTAACAAAAAAAAGAGTAAACAGAAAAATCATTGTGAAATACTGTCTGAAGAATTCTATAAAAGTGTTGCTGCCACTGATGGTGCCAGTCCTGATAAACAATTCAATGTACCAGATCGAATTACAGGAACAGCAGGACTAAAAGAACTACAAGTTATTAATCCTTCCCGAATTTGGAATTTTGTTGAAATCAATGTTTCTCTGGAAGAACTGCAGAAATTAAGAAGAACTCAAATATGTCACTTAATTCAGCCCTTGGATACAGTTTTGGATGATAGCATTGGCTGTGCAGTCTGGTTTGCTTCTAGAGGAATTGGTTGGTTAGTGACTCAGGATGAAGTGAAATCATATCAGAGCAGTGCAAAGGTATGGCACAGTATTTCTGCTCATAAGAATTTCTGAGACCTAATTTTGACCCTTAAAGCTTTTAGCATTTAGGTTACTAGAATGTAGTATATTTTAGTTGTATTTAAACTACAACATAAGGTGTATGACTTCTTAAGAATTGGGCATATTTTACTATTTTGTGACTTTATCTGGTGGTTTTTCTCCAAAAGTGATATCTTTAGGGTTACAATTGTTTAAGCTTTTCTTTGATCTTAGTTATTTTCTTTACTGCATAGTCAATAACATTTTTATATGGATCTCTTTACACTTTATAGGTAGTTCTCACTGGAATTGGTGCAGATGAGCAACTGGCAGGTTATTCTCGTCATCGTGTCCGCTTTCAGACACATGGGCTGGAAGGATTGAATAAGGAAATCATGATGGAACTGGGTCGAATTTCTTCTAGAAATCTTGGTCGTGATGACAGAGTTATTGGTGATCATGGAAAAGAAGCAAGGTAATTCTAACTATTTGAGTGTCGTTAGGGTATTTTTGTAAAACCAGCAGATTGTAAATGGAGACTTTTAAGTTCCTTTTTTCTTTGGAGACTGTTCAGATGAGTAACAGGAGCAGCAGTAATAGTTTAGCTTTATATTAAACTCAGACAGTTAGAAGCAAAGCTGGGAGGAGGCAAGGAGCAATTGTTTTCCAGAATTCATTCTCTGAGAAATGTCTTTTCAATAATTTTCAAAAGTGACAACAATGATGTGATTTGTTTTTGAATGCAATCAAAAGACTATAAAAGTAAAACTGAGATAGTGAAATACTAAGGGAAGGTAATTAAAGGGTTTTGTTTTGTTTAAAATGTGTGCTTTCCTCCCAATAAGGGTATCAGCTCCATGTGCAAGCTTGTCTCCTCCAATGTTGTAGAACCTCGCTTTGTCTCTATAGCTATTTCTGTATGTGTACTGATTTGAGTGGTGGTCCTAGTCCTGGATTTCCCTCTGCTATATGGTTTTAGAACACAGTTTAGTCATATGTTGCAGATTGTGTAAAACCTTCACCAAAGATCGAGGAACTTTCATGTGTATATTCTTTTTTAGTCTCAGGGATTTATTTTTACTTACATCATATTTCTGATGGTAGTAAACAAGTACAGTACTTAAAACTTTCTAAAGCATTAAGGATAAAGGAAGATATAACATTTAGTTATAAAGAACAAAAAGAAAATCTGTTCAAGTAGTCTAATGTATTAAGTGGCGGTTTATTACAAAGGTATAAGTATGCAAGAATAGAGAATCTAAGTAAGCTTCATGGAAATTGAAACATCATACTACACCTACTCTTTTTCTCTGAAATTTTGTTGTTTCTTTTCTCTACTTCAGTCTTTTCCTCATTCCATGACTCATGGTTGCCTTTAGACAGTTGTCATTCTTATGTTTCCAGTCCTGATGCATGTAAAATTTTGACTACTATGTCATTATTCTGTCATAATTTTCAAGATTTCATTATAAAGAGATAACTAATAACACAATACAAAGTCTGTAAACTGTTTGCCCTTTGAAGTATGTAAGAGAGAAAAAGAGGGAGATGGAGTGGGAGACAGTGAAAGAGAAAGAAAAAGAAATTCAGTCTATCATTTCAGCTAGGTCAGAGAGAAGGGAATTTATTTTATCTACTAAAAGCACTTCTAAAGGCCCCATATGAAAGTATTAAGTATCTTGACATACATATTAACAGTAATCTATTGATTAGATTCTCTATTTAAAATTGCTTTTACAGTTAATTCTTTACCCTCTCCATTCTCTCTACTCAAGCTAGAATAAAATGTAATGAAATGGAAAAATTGGTATAACTGTATTGCATTTTGAGGAATTGATGTGGGGGGCAGGTGTTAAAGTATTTTAAACAAAAGAACAGAATTTTCGGCCGGGTGTGGTGTCTCACGCCTGGGAGGCCAAGGCAGGAGGATTGCTCAAGGTCAGGAGTTCGAAACCAGCCTGAGCAAGAGTGAGACCCCGTCTCTACTGAAAATAGAAAGAAATTAACTAGCCAACTAAAAATGTGTAGAAAAAATTAGCCAGGAATGGTGGTGCGTGCCTATAGTCCCAGCTACTCAGGAGGCTGAGGCAGGAGGATCACTTGAGCCCAGGAGTTTGAGGTTGCTGTGAGCTAGGCTGATGCCATAGCACTCTAGCCCAGGCAACAGAGTGAGACTCTGACTCAAAAAAAAAAAAACACCAGAATTTTGTAGAAATTGGGGAAGCCAAAAGAGCAGAAATATTTTGTTCTGTTAAATGATATGTCAGCATTTAATCAGCTTAAATGTAATTAAAGATTTTTGATACCATGAAGTGTTTCACAAGTTCAGGATTGTGGAGCCCTTCTATATTGGTTTCATAGCCCTAAAGTGTCATTTCTTTAGACATGATAAAGATCAGACACGGATTGAATAGTTAAGATCAGTGTTGTTTTCAAAGCTTCCCCGAAGATTCCTTGTGAAACAATTAGAAATTGTTTCTTGACATCATAGGCCTAATTTATTTATTGAGACTCAGATGTTTTTAGCATATATATTAAAATGAGTCATGTGCCATGAAACACTTTTTTAAATAATTAAATTTTAGCTATAAAATTTTGTAAAAATTGTAACATTGATTTTATTTTTACACAGTGGTTATATTATCTATTTATTTTAGATTTCCTTTCCTGGATGAAAATGTTGTCTCCTTTCTAAATTCCCTACCAGTTTGGGAAAAGGCAAACTTGACTTTACCCCGTGGAATTGGTGAAAAACTAATTTTACGCCTTGCAGCTGTGGAACTTGGTCTTACTGCCTCTGCTCTTCTGCCAAAACGGGCCATGCAATTTGGATCAAGAATTGCAAAGATGGAAAAGAATAATGAAAAGGCATCTGATAAATGTGAAAGGCTCCAAGTCATTTCCTGAGAAAACCTATCTATTGAAAAGTAGATTAAATCATAATATGATTTCACAATGTAACAATACTGAATGACAGTTACATAAAAATAAAATACTCTGCTGTTTATTAATGTAGTGGTTTTAAAGTTCATTTAGGTGAATTTTTACTTTTCCTGTCACAGAGCTGCTAAAACCATGACAGTTTCCTGAATGACTGGAGTGTCTTTTGTTATTCGTAATGAACCCCTTTGATCACACCTGGGTTTATTATGCTAATGAAGTGGCTTAGATTGCGATCTCTAGAGAGCCTCAAAATGGGGCTAGTCACCAATAAGTAAAGTGTCTGAGCTCTGTAAGTGATTATAGCAAATTATTGAACCTGTGTAGGAGGTTGTAGGAACCTCCAATTTATAGCTGGTCTGTCAGAAGCACAAGAAGCCCAGACGTGGAATTGGTATCTGAAGTGGGGTAGTCTTGTGAGACTGAACCCTTAACTTGCAGGATCTGACACTTAACTCCTGGAAGATAGAGTCAGAATTGAATTCCACTGTAGGACACCCAGCTGGTGTTCAGAGAGTTGGAGAATTGCTTGGTGTGGGAAAAAAGCGCACATCTGGTGTCAGAAGTACTGTGTATGAGTGAAGAGGAACAGTTTTTCTCCCCAGACTAACTCTCTTTATGGTAGCCACATCTGGAAATAACTCAGTTTGCTCTTGTTGTCATCAAGAACTATGGTTCAGATAAGGCCCTGTTTAACAGATGAAAAAACTAAGGTTCACAACTAAATAATTTGCTTGAGACTCACATTCCTGGGCAATACTTAGTACTTCTGTTACATTTTTTTAGGCAGCTTGTTTTCCCTGCTCCAAGAACTTTTTTAAAGATTACATTTAACCCTTGAACAATACAGGTTTGAACTGCTTGGGTCCACTTATATATGGCTTTCCTTCCACCTTAAACAAATTTATTTCTCACAGTCTGGAGGCTAGAAGTCCCAGATCAAAATGTCAGCTGGGTTGGTTTCTTTTGAGATCTCTCTCTTTGGCTTGCAGGTGGCCGCCTTCTCTCTGTGCCCTTGCATGGTCTTTTCTTGTGCTCCCCTGCTGTCTCCCAACACCAGAACTTCTAACTCACCTGTAGGTGCACCCATCCTTCTTTCTTGCTATTATTGATAGAGGAAAGTGACCATCTACCCATCGAAAAGCTGTGCCTCTGCCGGTTCTCTGTATCACAACCCTTCTTGCCTTTCAGGAATCATATACTCTTCTCTCTCCAGTGTCTTCAGCCTCTTCCTCTCTGATGGATCCTTCTTGTCATTTTTTAAAGCTTCTAGTGTATGCTAATTTTAAATGAACATGCTTGGTTCTACATCTTCCTCTACTTAGCATCTCTTGCCTCCCATCCACACTTACTCTCTCCACATTTTTATTTATTCATGAAATTCCACTCCAACCTGACTTTGACCCGCATTACTCAACTGTTAACCAGCATCACTGGTATCTATCCCCAATTAGGGCTGACACCCTGTCTGGACCTGGCCACACTTTGATTCTTTTAATCGCAGTAGAAAAGAAATTTTAGGATACTGACAAACAGGTCAGAAGCCAGTCAAAGACTTTCATGTGCCCTAGATTTATTCCCTCTAAATGTAATGTTCAAGTCAGATTTAGATACTGTCTTCACAGCTTTCATCTATCTGAAGGCAGACAACTTCAAGTGTTTATGTGGTCCTGAGCATTAAATTGACAATGCTTATATTACTAGATGAACTTAAGAGGTTTGCCACAGCCTAGAATTGAATATAATGATTATTATAATAACAATTTAGTTCAATACTTAAAATTATGACTTATATACTCTTGTTGCCAGGCACTACTCTATGAGTTTTACATGTGTTAATTTAATCAACTGAACTTGTGTAAGGAATTTCCAGGTCATTTGCTCCACCAGGATGGTGTGTGTGTGCACATGCATCCACAAGCATGTGACACCCCAGAGAACCTAGGCATTTACAACCTTGCTAATTAATCTCATTAGCTCTAGGATGAAGTTCTGTGTTAATCCTTAAACAAAGGGACAATTCTTTCCTAAGAGTTGAGACACACAGAACAAATCATTTGGTTTCCTGAGGGATAAGAAAAACTTTATAAGAATTTATATATGACTCATACTTCTTAAGTACAAACATGCAAATCTCTTTAAAAAAAAGGTAGTGGCCGGGCATGGTGGCTCATGCCTGTAATCCTAGCACTCTGGGAGGCCTGGCGTGGGAGGATCGCTCAAGGTCAGGAGTTCAAGACCAGCCTGAACAAGAGTGAGACCCCATCTCCACTAAAAATAGAAATTATCTGGACAACTAAAAATATATTAAAAAAAATTGGCTGGGCATGGTGGCACATGCCTGTAGTCCCAGCTACTCAGGAGGCTGAGGCAGAAGGATTACTTGAGCCCAGGAGTTTAAGGTTGCTGTGAGCTAGGCTGTTGCCACAGCACTCTAGCCTGGGCAACAGAGTGAGTCTCTGTCTCCAGAAAAAAAAAAAAAAGTGTGATGTTTTGACATCCCTTTGCTCTGGAGTAAATATCATAAACTTATTAATATTCACTACTTCCATAGTAGCTGATATAATGACATGGTTGATGGAAGAGAAATTCTGCCCCAGTCACCAAGAATTTCCATATTGCTAAATTCAGTGCAAGAATTTTAGTTCTCATCTCACCTGACCTACCAGCAGCATCTGACAAAGTTGGCCATTCTTTACTTTTGACACACTTCTCTTGACTTCTGTGACCAATTTTGGTTTTCCTCCTGCCTTCATCACTGTTGTTTCATTGTCTTCTATGCTGACTCCACTCTCTCTACCTCTGCCTGACCTTTAAATGTTAAATTTTTCAGGTTTCCAGTCCTTGGTTCTCATCTCAATTCTTCTCATTCTGTATGCTCTCCCTTGGTAATTTCAGCCACTTCCCCGGCTTCCATTACCATGAGCCTGCCAAAATTTATACATCTGACCCCAGCTGCCATACTTAGCCCAGAACTATTTAAGGCATATCTGACATCTCTATTTCTCTCATAGGTACTTCAATTATGTCCACAACTGAACTCGTAATCTTGCCCTGACATCCATTCTGTTGTTCCTGACAGAAATTTGGATGTCACTTGGACACCACCTTTTTCAACACCTCTCCGCTGGATCTATTACCGATAGCTATACCTCATTATTTCTCAAATCCATCCACAGCCCTCATCTGCACTTCCACCAACCTAGCCTAATCTTTGCAAAATCATTAACTCAGCAGCCTGCATGCCCTTTCCCTCACCTACTTCTGTAGCCTCTTCCACGTCTCTCTTGTTCTTTGTGTAAGGTTTTGTTTGGGTTCTCAAAAATTTCATTCTTTTCACTTCAATTCTTCCTCACTTGCTCTTCCATGTCCCTGAAAAGCTACTTCTCCAATTCTTTACTTGGATAGCTCTTTTTCATTTTCCAGGCTCGGCTTAAAGGGTCACTTCCTCAGAGCAGCCTTTCCCCACCCCAGTCTAGTTTAACTTTCATTCATATGCTGTCATTGCATCTTATATTCGTCACATTCTTAAATATACCTGTAAGCCCCTTGGGATTTTGTGTCTGCCCTGCTTTCTAGAGTCCCCAGCCCCTTAGCACAGTGCCTGGCTCATAATAGGTATTCCACACACGTTTGTTGAACGAAAGAATGATGATGGAGGTGGCATTCCAACTCGGGGCTACCTCAAAGCCTGGCGCTTTCGCCCCTGCTACTCTATTTATTGTCGTTTTGTTTTAACAGAGACAAGCAGAGTAGCACAGTGCCCAGAGCATGAGGCTGGACTGCTTTCCAGAGCGGGGTCGGGGAGGAATCTGAGCAGTGGCGGAGGCGCGACGCCTGCTGGAGGCGCTGCTGCCGCCGGAAGCCCTGGGGTTCCCAGCGTCCGCCCGCGGGCTCCTCCTCACGAGCGCGGCCGCCGCAGGGTCCCGGGGACCAACGGCTTCGACCCGCGCCTTCGTGGCGTGGCGGTGGGAGTCAGCCAGTAAGGCCCGGGGGTTCCCAGGAGGGCCCAGCGGCTAGGGTGGGGCGAAGAGGCCTGAAAGCTCCTCTCAGATCCTGCCCGAGCGTCTCCCCGCCCTCACCCAGCCGGGCGTCCCTAAGGCAGGTTCGAGGCCCAGCGAGAAGCCAACCAAGGCGGTGACAACTGTCCCCGGCTCCTGGGAATACGACTGGAACAGCGCGGACGCAGTTTCTCTCTCCTGGACTAGAAAACAGTCGTTTTAAAGTAGGTTCCTTCTTTTTCCTTGGTCTTTCTCCTTTCCCGTGCCGCGGTGGACGCGAGCTGCTAGTGGACATAGGTCTTGAGCTTGAGTATGGACAGGCCTGGGTTCTGGTTCCGAAAGGTGTGAAACCTCAGGAATGTCCTGTAACCTCCATTTCTGCCACTGTAAAGTGGGCATAACAATGCCCACCTAGCTCATCTGGGTTCTCGTGTGGTGCCCAAACTAGCAGCATCAGCATCACCTGTAACTTTACAAAAAGGCAAATTCTCTGGCCCTACTCCAACTGACTGAATCAGAAACTCTGGGGTGGGATGCAGCAATTTGTGTTTTAACAAGCCCCAGGTGATTTTGATGCAGATTAAATTTTGAGAACTACTATATAATGAAATCAATTAAATTAAATCAGTAAAACTATTATGTATAACAGCCTGACTGGCCTGGTTCGGTGGCTCACACCTGTAGTCCCAGCACTTTGGGAGGCGGAGGTGGGAGGATTGCTTGAGGTCAGGAGTTTGAGGCTGCAGTGAGCTATGATGAGGCCACTGCACTCTAAACCAAGCAACAAAGCAAGACTCTGTCTCGAAAAAATACATAAATAAATAAATGATATTTCTTTTTCACAGACTTCTTAGTATCTTTTGACTTTTTTTGAAAAGCAGAACAATGATTAATGTTAAAGGCTTTACAATTTTAATTCAAATTTCAGCTTTCTTATGTTGCAACTAGTTTGAGATTGAAAATGTAATGGTTGACTATAAAAATATTAACCTTATAAAGATGAAAGGCACCTATTTATTTCTAGAAAAATTCAGTTTCATTGCCATGCCAAAACTTATTGATCATCTTTCCCTTTTTATTCATTGCAGAAACTTCAACAAGGACATACTAGATTTAATTAGGAATGTTAAGATTGCCCAAAAAAGGATTAACTAAATTTGATCAAATTCAAGATGAAGAGACCTACCTGGAAAATTTATCAGTTCAGAGAAATGCTTCTGCTTTTTTTGAAAGATATGATCGGAGTGAAGTACAAGAGTTACTAACTACTTCAATGGTTAGCTGGTTGTCTACCAAAGACGATGTTCATTCGCAACTAGACCTCCCGTGTGGAATTATGAGTCAAATGAATAATGTAGGCTTCTCCACTGCAATCCTACTAATGCCTGTGGACCCTACTGCCCTCTTAGACTACAGAGAAGTCCATCAGATCATAAGGGAGTTGGCTACTGGAATTTACTGCTTAAATCAAATCCCTTCAATCAGTTTGGAAGCTAATTATGATCAGAGTTCTTCTTGTCAATTACCTCCAGCTTATTATGATACCAGAATTGGACAAATTCTGATCAATGTTGACTATATGCTGAAAGCACTATGGCATGGAATATACATGCCCAGAGAAAAACGAGCTAGATTCTCAGAATTGTGGCGTACCATCATGGACATTGACCCAGATGGGAAACCTCAAACAAATAAAGATATTTTTGCAGAGTTTAGTTCAGCAGGTAAGAGATTTAACACTTCTTAATTATTTTTATTAGAAGCCACTTTTTTAAAATTTAAAGGTAATTTATCTGTGATCAAGATGATGCCAGGAGCTTTGTGAAGATCTGAGCTCCATGGAGGTTAAGGATCAGCAGGAGGGGGTAATGTTTCTTACAGTGTTAGAGTCTTGACAATCCTGACAAAAATTGGATTTGCTTTTCCTTCCTTTTTATAAATTTACCTGGGGCTTTCACTGGAGACGAGGTGGGACTGGTGAGCCATCATTCCAAACAGACATGTGCCAAACAGGTAAGGAAACAATGAGCCCTTTTTAGATTCAGATATCTAGATGGAAACTTCCATTATAGAAAAAAGAGGGAAAGAGGCTGAGCACAGAGAATAACATGCTAGTGATGGATGCTGTGGACAGACAGCTATAGAGATGGCTCAGCAGGGTGTCCTCCTCCAGCAAGGGTGTCTGCAGGCACCCCATTGTCAACAGGACCCAGGAGCACACTCTGCAGAGCCCTGGACATTTCACAAGAATGATAATGGACCCTCCTTTGTAGCAGAGGTAACCCAACAAGTAAGCAAAGCCCTACACCTAGAATGGAAATTACACATATCTTGGAATTGATACAAGAAACCCATCCAAAGTGAGATAGGGTGTTGCTGTTTGCCCTCCTCTGGATAAGGATAGCCCTTTAGAAGCAGGCTTAAGTTAAGCCCCTAAAAATACCAGTTTATGAGAGACCCTTCCTAGCACCCCGAGTTAAGTATGGTAATATAACCATAAGTAAAAGAGAATAGAGTAAAACCATGTCAAATGAGTGGGTCAGGTGCTAACCACTGTACATGAGTTTGCCTGTTTCAGGTCCCTGCCCCAGTTGGAAACAGAGAAGTGGAAGGGACCATATGAAATGCCTATATCAACTCACACCTCAATGAAATTGTCAGAGGTGAAACATTTGGTCCATCATACCAAAGAGGTGTAGCCCACAGTGGAGGGGCTGGCCTTTGGGCAAAGTATCTGTTTAAGAAAAAAAAAAATGAAAATATGTTTTCTTAAAAAAATAAATAAGCTACCCAGTCTATGCTATTTTGTTATAGGAGCCCAAATGGATTAAGACAGAATGGAAGAGAGGCGAGCGTATCCATATCCACTGGTTCCTGTCTCCCCTTGGTCAGAAGTTGCATGGGGGGTTCATTCCCTCACACTTTCAGACTTGTTCACACATCAGAATAGCTGGAGGAGTTCCATCACAAGTCCAGCACAGTGGTGGCAGAGAAGCTGCAAGACAAAATAAGAGTCATGTGGTGCATCTAAGGCAAGGTGCAGTCAGGTTAAATCTGTATGAAGTTAGTTGACTCAACAACTAGAGTCTAAAAATGTAGTCTGAAAGGATGAAAGGTAGGAAACAAAAGGTGTCTGATACACAGTGTGACTCATAGGAACTTGACCGCAGCCCTTTCCTCCAAGCTTAGTGTTTGAGGTTAGGGAGCAGACCACCTCTCCACTGGTGTGATCAGAGAGCTGGTGTCCGAGCCTTGTAGTTGCAGCTGTCTGATGGCAAGCTAGCCGCATAAATTGCTACATTATCATTCACAAATGGGAAAACAGCAGCTCCTCTCTTGATATAACTGAGAAACTGGGTTCAAACCTTGCAACTGAGCATGTGATTGCCTTAAACCAGGGGTCCTCAAACTTTTTAAACAGGGGGCCAGTTCACTGTCCCTCAGACCGTTGGAGAGTGCACACTGTGGGCCCGGGACGAGTCGCCTGCTAAGCAGGACAGGCAGCAGCAGCAAAAACACCCGGCAGGCTGGATAAATGTCCTCAGTGGGCCGCATGTGGCCCGCGGGCCGCAGTTTGAGGATGCCTGCCTTAAACAATGTGCTGCAGTGGATTTCCAAGGAACTGTGCAGGAAGCCAGCTCCTTTTCGGGGAGGGCAAACTGCTGGGAATCAATGTTGGCCAAGTTAACATTTACTTCTCAGACAGCTTTGCACTGTACAGGACCACCAGCAACACCATTCTGAAAAAACAGTAGCAACAGTAGTAGAGAATAGAGCACACCAAAAATCTGGTCATAGTATCCAGTTTTCTGAGAAGGGATTTTAATTAGGGTGGATCCCTTGATCTGACTAATTTATGGATTCTGGGGCTCTTTACAGGAGGTTTGGGGGACAGGAGGAAAGAAGAAAAAGACTCATGATAGCAAAACGGGTGGGGAACTTTTAATTGCAATACTAAAAAAAATGATGGGACCTCATTTATTAATATTAATAATATCACAAGCTAGTAACATGAAACACGGTTATTTATTTTAGGCCTCTGTTCATTCCCTGTCCTCTATCTGGAATGCCTTCTCCCTGCCCACCTCACCACATTTTTCCCTGGGTTATTGCTACTCATTTTTTGACATTTGATTCAGACACTTTTTCCTCTATTAGGACTGTACATTGCCCACTGTACTTTGCGCAGAAAATACTTTGTATTTTGTATTGAAATTACTGGCTACATCTCTACCTTCGTTATTAGACCGTAAGGTCCTCTTTGAGAGCACAGAAAATTGCCTTTTTTTGCTTTTAAAAAATTCTCAGCACCTTATACAGTGCTTAGCACATGGTAAACTTTCAATACATGTCAAAATTAAATGGTTAACACAATGTAAAAGAAAGGAAACTGAAGGAGACTCTCAGGTCTGTAGTTGGAGACATTGATAGATAAATAGCACCATTAACTGAGAGAGGGAATAAAAGAATAGCAGATTTGGTGAAAGAGAAAAGATGAATTTAGTTTTGGAGTGCTGCCATAACATTCCAGGAAAGGTATTTATTAGGCATTTAGAAATAAACTGGAGTTCAGGAGCAAATGACATTAAAAGAAATTAGCATAGAAGGCAAAGCAATGGAACATTCTGTTTGCCTTCCCTCATCCTCCAAATTTAGTTTTATCCAATTTTTTATTAAATCCTTTTTCATTATTTACTTTATCATGACTCTGTACATATTCTTCCCAACTGATTTATGTAATGTACTATGATCACAGTTCATTCTTTATTAACTTTATTTTTCATGGCATGAAAAATAACAATGTGTCATTGACAATAATTGTTTCATTTAAAAAAAAAGAAGTAGCCAGGTTTTCCATGTACTTAGTAATATTATCATTCAATCTCAGACTTTTGAACAGAAATATTGAACTCCTCTCTATAAAAATGGAATATTGAATCATTGGAACTGATTGTTCTCTCAGCCTCCTGTAGAACCCCCCACCTCCATCCTAGTTGTTCCGGTGTCTGTCTTCCACCCGAGGCTCTGTTCACCTGTCTGGCATCCTTGTGGTTTGCTCTCATTTAGGAGTGAGGCAGGAGCAGGGCTTACTGACTGGCAGACCACACTATAGGGTGATGAGGTGGAAACCCTCATGTTTCCCTGGGTTATATCTGTAAGGATACTGCCCTGCTTGGAGGAAGGGCAATGTGTCTGGGGCCAATGGAGGGGAAAGGTAAGTGGATCTCCCTGTTCAGGACTCAGATTCTCATTTAACCATTACTATCAGCACAACTTCTTCTCCTGGCCTCAGCTGTGCTTTGTAGCCCCTTTACTGAGGAATAGGAGAGGAGCTGTGCTATCTGACATCTAAAGGCACCTTTGTCAGACTTTGAACCAATCCTCCTTCCTCCCCCGCCCTCATTCTTATACCACAACCTGATCTTCACGGCCTCCACGTGATGCTTCCAGTTTCTAAGCCTTCCTGTGGTTCTGTGGTGAGAACTGATTGGCTCCCACTTGTCCCAAGCCACAAAGTTTTAGTGGTATCAACAATCCTCTGGCTTATATTTAGACTGTTTTAAACTGTCAAAAGCCCTCTAATTTCTTCATAATCCTCTTTATGATTTATCTTACCTTTTTTTTGCCAAAGGGAGATGAATTATAGTGGCCATTTAAAAAGCCCAAGCTTTCAAGGTAAGAGCTTTGCTTAAAAAAATAAAATAAAATGAAACAAATATAAAGTCCTATATTACATACTTCACATTTTCTACAGTCAAGTTTCGTGACCCCAAGGGGTTTTCTCAAGTCTAAATTAAGTGTAACATTATAGATGTCACTATCTTAAAAAGACAATTTGAGGCCGGGCGCGGTGGCTCACGCCTGTAATCCTAGCACTCTGGGAGGC
>VBSM01001562.1:32747494-32762485 GCA_008086735.1 Cheirogaleus medius
GTCATTAATAATGTAATTTAGATACGCTGCCATCTAGTGGCAGTAACAATCTGTGAGGTCTGAGGAACGAGTCATTTTTAACTGAGGTAATAGATTTGACCTAAATATCGGATATGGAGAAAAACAGAAAAATGTTAAGAGGTTACACTTTCTATACCTATATGTAAGAGGCTATACTGCATATTCTATATAAGATAATTCAGAGAGGGTTTATTTTTAAAGAAACTGCTCACAAAATTCTGAATTGGTGGGGGGGGGGTGTAGTTATTCAACCTGGCCGCCTTTATCAGTGGAGGAACGCAAACCTGAGATGACCTCAGAGAGGGGACCTGACCTCACTCTTCCCCCTCTTCCAATCTCCTGTCAGGGCTCTCCTGAGGCAGATACTGACAAAGGCCAGAGGACAGGGGTTGCTAAATCTTCAAGGGTAAGAAGCAGTGTGGTAAAAGGACGTGAGTGGACCCAGAGGGGAAAAAAGAAGCTTACCTGGCCCAGCTACCCTGTAGAAATTTCTGGTTGAGTAACAGGAGTGTGCCTCCTGCATTGTGCTCTCTCGCTCTCTCTCTCTTTTTCTTTTTCTAAGTATCACTTATGGCTACCTTATATAATATTTATTTATTTATTGTGTTTCCCTCACTTGAATATAAGTTCCATAAAGGACAAGAATATGGTTTATTTTGTTAGCCACAGTTCCCTACCCTCCCCCTGAATAATGCTTGGCCTTCGTAGGTGCTCAGGAAATATTTGCTGAATGATTGTGTGGCGATTGAATACAGGGTAACATTTGGTAACCATTGGCATTAATTAATATGCATTAATGTACTATGGAAATTCAGAGAAAAGGGAGATAAATATGGCTTTCAGGTCCCAGGAGAGCATCTTCTCCTTAGACTAGGATTCTCAATCAGAGAATAGTTTCTTCAGACTATATAAAACCCTCTAGAACTTTCCTGATTCTAGCATACCTTAGGGCAGCATCTCTTATCCTCACCACTATTGACATTGTGGGCTGGATAATTATTTGTTGTACATAGGAATCACCCCAGGATCTTGATAAAATGCAGATTGTGATTCAGGGGGACTGTGGTGGGAGCCAAGATTCTGCCTTTCTATTAAGCACACTTAAAAGTAATAAGAGAGGGATAGAAGAATGGTATTCCTGCCCCTCGGTTAAATATTTTTTTGGAAGGAGTTAGACAGGAAAGGGAGAGGTATCAGTGGGGATCCTGATGTGATTTTTAAAAAACTCTTCAGGTAATTTTGACATCTTTTTCCAGCTGAGGGCAGCTAATTGCTTTTCATTGATTGAGACGAACCAGCATTGGTTGGGACTACTCAGAAATCTCACTGACAAGCTAAATGTTACAGACTGTGACCACGTGGCTTGCCTGGCTGGATGGAATTTTTGCCATTTCATCTGATTTTGGTTCAACTCTTAACTCACCCCTCTCTTGTCTTTCTGTTTCAGACTCAACTTACTGACCATACTTTTGTCCATCTTCCTGTCTGACCACCCATATTCTCACCCTCCCTGCCAGGCCTGCTCTCTCTATTAAAGAGTGCTAGCCTGACTCTGCTCCATTTCAAACTCATGGCTAACTTGATCCCTCAACACTCAGCAGATTTTCAAGGTTCCAACCCTGATCTGGCATACCCCACTGTCACTCCTGACTATGCTTGTGCTGACACACACCTTTACCTACTTGTCTGTCTGTCTGTCTGTCTCTCTCTCTCTCTCTCTCTCACAAACATAATCATAGCTAAACTCAGCTTCCCTTTGACATATTTTGGCCATATGCTGGAGAGACTCCAAAGGCCTTGTGAAGAAGTGAGACTTAAGTTAGACCCTGAAGTTGGGATAGTATTTAGGTAAGGAAAAAGAAAGGAAGATGGCATTTCTGCCAAATGGAAGAGTAAGAGCAAAGACCTAGAGTCTGCAAATAACACTGAGGCCTGCTGATGATGACTAGGATCTAGCCTGCTAGGGGCAGAAAGTTCCTACTGAAGAAAACTAAATAGTTTTTGTGTGTGTGTGTCTTTTTCTTTTTAATGAATAAACTTTATTTTTTACGTAGTTTTAGGTTCACAGTAAAATTGTGCTGCAAGTACAGTGAGTTCCCATAAACCTTCTGTTCCCACACATGTATAGCCTCCCCCACCAAGGTGGTACAGTTATTACAGTTGATGAACCTGCATTGACACATTATCACCCAAAGTCCATAGTTTATCTGAGAGTTCATTCTTGGTGTTATGGATTCTATGAGTTTTGACAAATGCTTAAGGACATGTATCCACCATTGTAGTATCATATATAATAGTTTTGCTGCCCTAAAAATCCTCTGTGCTCCACCTATTCATCTCTCTCTCTCCCCCCAACCCCTGGCAACTGATTTTTTTTTTAATTTCAGCATATTATGGGGGTAAAAATGTTTTTAAGGTTACATATATTGCCCTTGCCTCCCCTCACCCCTCGAGTCAGAGCTTCAAGCATGTCCATTCCCCAGATGGTGCACATCACACTCATTATGTACGTATATACCCATCCCCTCCTCCTCCCTCCCACCTGCCCCACACCCAATAAATGTTTTTTTTTTTAACATTTTGGTTACATTTTATATCTTTGCCTCTCCCTAGGAAGGGTAAGAGGTATGCCCTTCCACTCTACAATGCTCACCACATACCTCAGATGTGGGTCTACCCCCCCTAGCCCCGAATCCCTGGTGAATACTACCACCATTTGAGTAATGCTGCCATAAATTTGCCTTTTTCAGAATGTCATATAGTTGGAGTCATATAGTGTGTAGCCTTTTCAAACTGGCTCCTTTCACTTAGTAATATGCATTTAAATTGCCTCTGTGTCTTCTCATGGCTTGATGTGTCATTTCTTTTTAGTGCTGAATAATATTCCGTTGTCTGGATGTACCATAGGTTATTTACCCATTCGCCTATTGAAGGACATCTTGATTGCTTCCAAATTTTAGCAGTTATGAATAAAGCTGCTATAAACATCCATGTGAAAGTTTTATTTGCAGACATAAATTTTCATCTCCTTTGGATAAATACCAAGGCGTGTGATTACTAGATCATATGCTAAAAGTATGTTTAGTGTTTTAAGACGCTACCAAACTGTCTTCCAAAATGGCTGTACCATTTTGAATTTCCACCAGCAATGGATGAGTGTTCCTCTTGCTTCACATCCAGGCCAGCATTTGGTATTGTCAGTATTTTGAATTTTGGCAATTCTAATAGATGTGTAAAGGTATCTTATTGTTTCAATTCGCAATTCCCTAATGATGTGTGATGTTGAACATCTTTTCATATGCTTACTTCTCATCTGTATATCCTCTTTGGTGAGATGTTGGTTCAGATCTTTTGCCCATTTTTTAATTGTTGTTCATCTTCTTACTGTTGTGTTTTAAGAATTCTTTGAATATTTTAGATAACAGTCCTTAATCAGATATGTATTTTGCAAATATTTCTTCTTCTAGTTTGTAGCTTGTCTTTTCATTCTCTTGGCATTGTTCTACAGAACAGAAGTTTTTAATTTTAATGAAGTCCAGCTCATCAATTCTTTTTGTAAGGGATCAGAGCTTTGGTGTTGTATCTAAAAATAATTGCCAAACTCAAGGTCATCCAGACTTTCTCCTATGTTATCTTTTAGGAGTATAATGATTTTATATTTTACATTTAGGTCTGTGATCCATTTTGAGTTAATTTTTGTGGAGGGTGTAAGGTCTGTGTCTAGATTCACTTTTCTTTGCCTGTAGATGTCCAGTTGTTCCAGCATCATTTGTTGAAAAGACCATCTTTGCTCCATTGTATTACCTTTGTTCCTTTGTCAAAAATCAGTTGACTGTATTTATATGGGGCTATTTCAGGGCTTTGTAATCTGTTTGATTTGTCTGTTCTTTCACGAGTTCCCTACTATCTTGACTACTATAGCTTTACAGTAAGGCTTGAAGTCAGGTAGTATCAGTTCTTCAAATTTGTTTTCCTTTAATATTGAATTTGTTATTCTGAGTCTTTTGTATCTTCATAGAAACTTTAGAATTAGTTTGTTAATATCCACAAAATAACTTGCTGGGATTTTGATTGGGATTGCATTGAATGTATAGATCAAATTGGGAAGAACTGACATCTTGACAATATTGAGTCTTTCTGTCCATAAACATGAAATATCTCCCATTTATTTAGGTATTCTTTGATGACTTTCATCAGAAATTTATAGTTTTCTTTACATATATGTTATACATACTTTGTTAGATTTAGACCTAAGTATTTCTTTGAGCATGGGGTGCTAATATAAATGGCAATATGTTTTTAAATTCAAATTATATTTGTTCATTACTGGTATATAGAAAAGCAATTGACTTTTGTATACTAACCTTGTATCCTTCAAACTTGCTATAATAACTTATTAATTTTTTTTGTTGGTTCTTTTGGATTTCCTATATAGATGATCATGTTATCTGCAAACAAAAATAGTTTTATTTCTTCCTTACCAATCTGTATGTCTTTTATTTCCTTTTATTGTCTTATTGCATTAGATATTGTCTTAGTTTTGTGCCAGTATAATGAAAACCATAGACTGTGTAATTTATGAAGAACAGAAATTCATTCTCTCACAGTTCTGGAGGCTGGGAAGTCCTAGATCAAGGCATCAGCACCTAGTGTGGGCCTTCTTACTGCATCCTCACATGGCAGAAGGTAGAAGGGCAGGAGAGAGTGAATCCACTCCTGCAAACCCTTCTTATAAGTGGCATTAATCCATTCATGAGCCTTCATGACCTAAACACCTCCCAAAAGGTCCCTCTCCCAATACTGTTGCATTGGGATTAATTTTCCAACACCTGAATTTTTGGAGAGGAAAAAATATTCAAACTATGGAAGATGGTTTTTGACTTTCAGTACAATGTTGAAAAGCAGTGCAAAGAGGTGACCTATTTACCTTAATCTGATCCCATTAGGGAAAGCTTTGAATTTTGCACCATTTGATATGATGATGTTAGTTGTAGGTTTTTTGTAGATGTTCTTTATCAAGTTGAGAAGTACCCCTCTATTCCTTGTTTGCTGAACATTCTTATCATGAATAGGTGTTGAATTTCATCAAATGCCTTTTCTGCATCTATTATTTTGGCATGTGATTTTTCTTCTTAAGCCTATTAATGTGATGGATTATATTAATTGAATTTTGAATGTTGAACCAGCCTTGCATATCTGGAATGAATCCCACTTGGTTCTCGCGGATAATTCTTTTATGTATTGTTGGATTCAACTTGCTAATATTTTGTTGAGGATTTTTACATCTACATCCATGAGACATAGTAATCTATAGTTTTCTTTTCTTATACTTTTTTTGGTCTGGATTAGATATTAAGATATTTCTGGTATCATAAAATGAGTTATGAAGAATTCTCTCTGCTTTTGTCTTCTGGAAAAGATTGTAGAGAATTGCTATAATTTCTTAAATATTTGGTAGATTTCACCAGTGGACCTATCTGGGTCTGGTGCTTTTTGTTTTAGAAGGTTATTAATTATTGATTTAAATTTTAAAAATATATATAAGCCCCCAATAGGGATTGTCTATTTCTTCTTTTGTGAATTTGGTAGATTATGTCTCTCAAGGAATTGGTCCAGGTCATCTAGGTTATCAAATTTGTGTGCATAGAGTAGTTCATAATATTCCTTTATTATCCTTTTTATGTTCATAAAATCTGTAGTAAAAGATGTTCCCTCTTTCATTTCCGATATTAGTTATTTGGTTTTTCTCTTTTGTTCTTAGTTAGCCTGGATAGAGGCTTATCAATTTTATTGATCTTTTCAAAGAACTAACTTTTAGTTTTGTTGATTTTCTCCACTGATTTCTTGTTTTCAACTTCATTGTTATTATTTCTTTTCTTCTGCTTACTTTGATCTAATTTTTTCTTTTGTTTTTAGTTTTCTAAGGTAGAAGCTTAGATGACTGGTTTGAGATCTTTTTTCTTTTCAAATATATTCATTCAATGCTATAAATTTCTCTCTAAGTACTGCTTTCGCTGCATCTCAAAAAATTTGATAAGTTGTGTTTTCATTCTCATTTAGTTCAAGATATTTTTAAAATTTATATTGAGACCCATGTGTTATTTAGATGTGGATTGTTTAATCTCCAAGTATTTAGAGATTTTACAGCTATCTTTCTGTTACTGATTTCCAGTTTTATTACCTTGTGGTCTGGGAACAGACATTGTATGATTTCTATTCTTTTCAATTTGCTAGGGTGTGTTTTATGTTCCATAATATGGTCTGTCTTGATGGATATTCCATTTGAGCTTAATAAGAATGTGTAATATGCAGTTGTTGGAAGAAATAGTCCATAGATGTTAGTTAAATCCAGTTGAGTGAATGTTCTGATGAGTTCAGCTATATCCTTACTGATTTTCTGTCTGCTGCATCTGTTTGTTTCTGATATAGGAGTGTTAAAGCCTCCAACTATGATAGTGGATTCATCTCTTTATTTATTCATCATGATAGTCTTGCGGTTCTGTCAGTTTTTGCCTCACATATTCTGACTCTGTTATTAGACACATATACATTAAGGATTGTTATATCTTCTGGGAGTATTGACCTTTTCTTTGTCATTGTGTAAAGCCCTTATTTATTTCTGATAACCTTCCTTGCTCTGAAATCTACTCTGTCTGAAATTAATATAGCCAGTCCTGCTTTGTTTGATTAGAGTTAGCATGATATGTCTTTCTCCATCCCTTTACTGTTAATCTATGTGTTTTTGTATTTAAAGTGAATTTCTTGTAGACAACATATAATCGGATCTTGTTTTTTGATTCATTCTGGTAATATTTCTTTTAATTGGTATGCCTAGACCACTGACATTTAAAGCAATTATTCATATATTGAATTAATATGTACCATATTTTGCCTTTGGGTAGCAGGAAAAAAAATTGAATAAACTGTTATCTATTAGCTCAGTTAAGAAAAAGAAAAATTTGTACTTTACCTTCATTTTTTTATTCATTCTCTGATGCTCTTCCTTCCTTTATGTTTATCTAAGTTTCTGACCTATATATTTTTCTTCTCTTAGAACAACTTCTTTTAACATGTCTTGCAAGGCAGGTCTATTGGCATCAAATTCCCTCAATTTTTGTCTGAGAAAGACTTTATTCCTCCTTTATTTTTGAAGGATAATTTTACAGAATACAGAATTCTAGGTTGGCGGTTTCCTTTTCTCAACACTTTAAATATTTTACTTCACTCTCTTCTTGCTTGCATGGTTTCTAAAGAGAAGTTGAATATAATTCTTATCTTTGGTTTTCTATAAGTAAGGTCTATTTTCTTCTGGCTTCTTTCAGTATTACTTTCTTTATCTTTGATTTCTGTAGTTTGAAAAAATGATACTCCTAGGTGTAGTTTTTTTTTTTTGGCATTTATTCTGCTTGATATTCTCTGAGATTCCTGGATCTGTGATTTGATATGTGATATCAACTGAAGAAATGGAGAGGTTCATAAATTTGGAAAGGAGAGCTTAATTTCTTATAAAGTGTTATAGCCTGCAGGCTGGCCATCTTACAGGCTGGGAAGCAATAGCCTTGGGCAGAAGCAGAGAGAGTGTACTTTAAGGAAAAGGCAGTAGGAATAGGAATTTATGCTGGGCAGGGTGGTCAAATATACATATTAAACAAACTATAGGAGCAGTCATGAATATTTATGAAAGGAGAAACATGTGCATACTCAATTGAGCTTGATGCCCCTTCATGGGTCATATGTACAAAAAAGGGAGGCACTAACAGGTCCAAGGGTGGAGTTTTCAACCCTCTAACTTCAAAAGGTGAAGCAGAGGGCACAAAAATCCTCTCTGCATAGCCTCTGTAGACTTGTCAGAACCACTTCATGGTTGGTGTTCTCTTATCAGGAAGGAGTGTTAGTCAGTTGTCATATGAAAAAGGGAGGAACAATCACTACATTGGTTTCTGAGAGCTGTTAATGAAGGAGGAGGTATAATGAGGCATGTCTGACCTCCCATCCCATCATGGCCAAGAACTCAGTTTTAAGATTTCTCTGGGGTCCCCTTAGCCAAGAGGGGGTCCATTCAGTCATTTGGGGAGCTTAGCATTTTATTTTTTCCTCAGTGACATTAATTTGGGGAAATTCTCATTTTGTTTCACATATTTCATCTGTTCATTTCTCTCTTTCTTCTACTGTTCTTTTGTTTTTGTTTTCACTCTTTGTGTTCTTTGCTTTTAAGTTTGGGAGCTTTCTATTGATATTAATATATCTTCAAGCTCAGAGATTTTTTCCTCAGCTGTTTCCAGTCTCCTTATAAGCCCATCAAAGGCATTCTTTATTTCTTTTAGAGTTTTTTTTTTTATCTCTAGCATTGCTTTTTGGTTCTTTCTTAGGATTTCCCTCTTTCTGCTTCCATTACCCATCTGTTCTTGCATGCTGTCTACTTTACCCATTAGAATCCCTAGTATATTAATCACAGTTGTTTTAAATTCCCTGTCTGATCATTCTAACATCTTTGCCATGTCTGTTTCTGATGCTTGCTCTGTCTCTTCAAACTGAGTCTTATCCTTTTTAATATGCCTTGTAATTTTCTTGATAGCCAGACATGATGTACTGGGTAAAAGGAACTGCAGTAAATAGGTAATAGTAATGTAGCGGTAAGGTATGGGGAAGGAAGCATTCTATAGTCTCATGATTAAGTGAGCCTGTGCCCCTGAACCTTGAACTTTACCAATGTTTCTCAGTCTCCTGCCCTGTCCCTTAGATGGAGCAGGTTGGCTAGAGGGGGATGGAGTTGGTTATTTCCTTTCTCTAGGTAGGGTTAGCCTATGATAAAACCCCAGCAAGTTAGGCTCTAGTAAAATAGTTTCTCCTGAGGTCAGGCCTTGTTAAGAAGAAAAGAATGCTGTGGAATATTTCAAAATGATTCCTTTTTCCCTCCCCCTGCTGGAAGCATGAGGGGATTTTTCTCCAGTATTCACTGTGAGGACCTGATAGAGCTCCTGGCAATAAAACATATGACAGCAGGGGCTCCCACCACTATGATGGTTCCCTCTAGAGTTTTTAACTCTCATATTTATCCACACTGAGGTTTCAGCAATTTATCAATTATGGTTAAGGTTTTCCTACCCCAGTACTGGTTCCTGAAGAAGTTTCTGCTTGTGGGTTTCTGATCTAGTAAGTTAGGATTCTCTCAATCTGTCTCACCAATTTTAAGGACATCAGTTTGCCCTGTGACCTTACTTCTCTGGTGAATCTAAGAAACACTGTTGATTTTTTTTGTTGGTTCAGCTTTTTACTTGTTAGGATGAAGTAGTGACTTTTAAGCTCTTTACATGCCAAGCCAGAAACTGGAAGGCTAAGCAATAATTTTAAATAAGTAGATTTGGGTCAGATTTTATAAATTATCAAAGGCTATAATATAAAGGTTGGACTACTAAGGCAGGCAGGAGACCATTGGAAGTTTCTGATTTGAGAGAGATTTAATGAAAACAGTGGAAATACCATTTAAGGAAATACCATTTAAGTTGAAGAATGAATAAGACTTAACCACATCCTAGTAAGAGAAGAGTTGTTTAGGAGAAAGCAGGTGTCAGAGAGCAGGAATAGCACAGGGTGACCAGACAATTCATCATCCAAATCAGGGAGACTTGAAAGTGAAAGGGGCACTATTAGTAATTATGCCAGGATGACAGGAATCAACCAATACTTTCCTGGGCAGCCAAAGATATGTGATTTTGGGGGGCTAGAAAAAAGCCAGCCTGAAGAGAATAAGGCACATGTGTTTTTTTGAGGCTGGTGAGCGAGGAAGATAGTTGTAACTGGTCATCCAAGTTAAGTTGGAGCTGGTGGATCCTGTCAGTGTTCTTCATAATCAGATGGCCTTGAGATGCCACTTAAGAGTTTTAAGCAAGGAGATGAAAAGATCAGATTTACATTTTGGAAAAATGGATTGACTAAGGGCAAGACAAGGTGGGGATATCAATTGGAAGCAATTATGGCTTGGATTAAGGTGATGGTGGCAGTAGAGATAGATTCCAGAGACATTTAGACTTGGCAATGGACTGGTTATGGAGATGGAAATGAGAGGGGGGTGCCAAGGAGTCTTTCAGGTTTCTGGTTTGTAGAGCTGGCTGAATCATATCTTTCACTGATTTAGAGAGCAATGAAAGAGGACTAGGCTTGGAGGGGAAGATAGGAGTTCAATTTTGAATACAGTAAATCTAAAGTGTAGGTCTAGAGATCAGAGAAGAAATCAGATCTAGAGGCATAATCCTGGGAGGTCATCAATTTATAGAGGGTAAGTGAAGCCACTGAGAAGAGAAAAAGGCCCAAGATAGAGCCATAAGGCTCATTTAGATATCAAGACAGTGAGAAGGTCTCAAAGGAGTAGCCAGTAAGGAAGGATAAAATTGGGAGTGTGATGTCACAAAAGGCAAGAGAAGAATCTATTTTAAATAGGAAGAAGTAGTATAAAATACTGTTGAGTGGCAAGTAAGAAGAAAATTGAAAAATGCCCACTGGATTTAGTGGCATGGGGGCCTTTTGTGAACATTTTTTTTCAATTTCAAAGGATCTTATCTCCTACTACAAAACATTTTAATAAAGCGAAAAATAATTTAAGCAAGAAATAGTTTATCACAAGACTGTTTTACACATTGACTTAAATGTTCAAATATTTAATATTTTCAATATTATTTATTCTTCTTTGCTTATAAAGTAGTGTGGATTTTTAATGGTCAGATATCCCAAGTTAAATAAAGAAATATAAGATTGCCTAAATTAATCCTTTTTAGCGATATTTTAGGGATTTTATATCATACAATACCAAACTCTGTGGTTGGGGACCAAAAAACCGTATTTTTTAGGAATGTTAGTTCTTTGACCACTAAAGTAACTGTCCATCCATTCTAGGTCCAACACCTCTACACTTGGCCGCACAGGCTTGCTCATTAGAAACAGCTGTCTGTCTACTCTGTTTCAAAGCTGACTACATGCTTTCTGAAAAAAGAGGCTGGATGCCAATTCACTTTGCTGCTTTCTATGACAACATCTGCATCATTATTGCTCTCTATAGGAAGGATCCCAGTTTGCTAGAAGCTGAGGCAACAGCTGAGTAAGTTATTAAGCATTTATAAGAACATAAATTTCTGCTTTTCATGGCTTGCCCCACACACTGACACTAAAAGGTATGGTTGGTATGGGTGATTTGAAAGGTATCTAAAGCTTATTCTGCGTTCCTTTCCGGTGACTGCCTTCTCCTACCTCTTATCTGTAGAATTTATAAAGATGAGAGCTTCTATCAACCTATTCCTGTTTTCTGGAAGAATAAGGAGTAATCCCGAGGGAGTTTTTCCTAACCTTGTCCCAATATGGTTCCAAAGATTAGTTTATCAGGTTAATTGCTTTAATTACTTAGTGCCCTGGAAGAAGCCTGAAGGTTAGGGAGGAGAAAGTTGCTCTAAATTGGACTCTCCACAACCAGGAGGCAGCCCTATGGCTCCAGACCAAAGTGGATAGACTTTGGATAACAGGAGAAATATCTAGTGGTATCTGGAAGAGAAATACATGAAAAGGAAAAAAAAAACAACTTTGCAATTTAAAAGATCACAGACAATCTTTTGTTTCACAGTTTAGCTGAGGACCAGCCTTTAGGGTAGAGGCGTAATCACTCTTGGCTAGAAATCTAAAGACCAGGTTATTATTTTGAATCTCTCAACTTAATTTAGGCATACTTTCATTCAAATTTTTCTAAGTCTTCAAATAACCTGTCCATTATTATTGAGTGGTCTAGGGCTAGCATAATAGCCTGACAGTTTGAGGGACACCGTCTTCCTCTTGTTGTTCCTTAAAATGTGGCTTCCATGTTATGGTACAAAATGGTAACTCTTGCTTTTTTTTTTTTTTTTAATCATTCCTTCATTCTAGCCATGAGAAGAAAGAAAAGAAGTATTGGCACATTTCTATCTCTTTAGGGAGTTGCCCATGTAACTTCCACTAACACCCATTGGCCAAACTTGGTTGTGTGGCCACACCTGTCTATAGGGAAAGCTGGGAACTCTTGAGCTGGGTAGCCATGTGCCCAACCAAAAGATCTTCACTATTTAAGAAGCAGATAGTAGGTTTTTGAGAAAAACTATTAGCTTCTACCACAATGAGGAAGCTGGGATTTGAAAATTAGATGTGAAATGTGAAAAAATGCATTTGATTACTGCCTGAGCCTCAGTTTCATCGTTTGTACAATGGGCTGATAATACTTGCCTTACTTTTTCCTTTACTCATATCATTGTTGTAAGAATAAGATAGGGTAGTGTATTCTAAGAACTTTGTGTTCAAAAAAATTATAAGGTATGATAATTAAGCTGGGAAAGAGGGCAGTGACTAATACTAAGGACAGCAAGGCAAGGGAGTAAACCTATTTACACATGGAACATAGAAGATGAGAATACATAAAAGAAGGTGGTGGTATAAATAAGACTTCCTCCAATAGCCGTTGAACAGTTTTATAAAACGTAAATTTGACATTATAGTGTGCTTAATTATTATAGTATGTTCCTTGATTTTTAGGAATCAGTGTACTCCGCTGTTACTTGCTGCCACTTCAGGAGCACTGGACACTATTCAGTACCTGTTTTCTCTTGGTGCTAACTGGAGAAAAACAGATAATAAAGGAAATAATATAATCCATTTATCAGTGTTAACCTTTCACACAGAGATTCTCAAGCATATAATAGAGTTAAATATTCCTGAACTCCCAGTTTGGAAAACTTTGGTAGGTAAGTACAGAACACATACTCTTTTTGTAAATAAATGTTCTGATTATTCTCTGGTTTAATTATTGATACTCTGAAATAGAGCAAGTAAAATAATACATGCATCATATTTTAAAAATTTAAAGAATAATGAAATAAACATTTCATGAGTTAAAACCAGAAATAGAAATACAAATAATAAAGAGCTGAATTTTTAATGTGTGCAAAGGTAGTTTTATTTCTAAGTTAAAATCAAACTTCTGTTTTCCAAACAGGCTATCTTTTACACAATTATATTTATTTTTATTTTCTAATTTTCTCCAAAAGTTCAACCATCTTCTCCTCCATCAAAAAAGTGAATTTGAATTCAAAAACTAAAAAAAAAGAAAGGGGGGAGGAAATTTTAAATATTCTCTCCAATTTATTCCTTGCCTCTTAATTTTAGAGATAAATTCAGCAAAATGTTTTCTTATATTTTGATAAATGTTTTGTAAAAAATCCTGTTGAGATTTTTTTTTTCAAATTTGTGTTCAGTCCAGCTAGAAATAAGGTACTAGGCCAATTGAATGTACACATCTAATTTTACTCTCTCCAAGACCTAACTAAAATTACACGGAGATTAAATAATAATAGTAATAATACCAGCAGCAGATGAGCATTCAAAGGAAAACAGGAAAAGATACAACAGCGATAAAATATTAGAAGACGGAAACAGATAGGCAAGTCTTAGGACTTAGCAGACCAGAGAAAACCATTCCAAACCAATGGTGGGAAAACTCAGAACCCCTTGGACTCACACCATAAAATCTTCAAAAGGCTTGAGAACTGGCAGTGCCAGTCAGGAGTGCTCTCCTCAGAGTCCAACCAGGAAAGACTGAAAGATGCCAAGGCTGGACTTCTTCCCAACAAATAGAAGGGAGAGGGACCTAGGAAACTGGGAGTCTGACCCAAGAGAAAAGCAAGGGGAGGTTCATGGAGGATAGCAAGGGGAAGTTCCAGAATGGAACTGTGCACCCAGCCTACAGGAAAAAGAAGGGAGGAATTATCAATAAGTATGCAAACTAAGCAGATGAAATACTGTAGTCCCTCCTTATCCATGGTTTTTTCCTGGTCTCAGTTATCTACAATACAGTACAATAAGACACCTTGAAGAAGGGCAGGAGGAAGGAAGAAAGGGGAAAAGGAAGAGAGAGAGAGCACATTCACATAACTTTTTTTTTTTTTTTTTTTTTTTTTTTGAGACAGAGTCTTACTTTGTTGCCCAGGCTAGGGTGAGTGCCGTGGCGTCAGCCTAGCTCACAGCAACCTCAAGCTCCTGGGCTCAAGCAATCCTTCTGCCTCAGCCTCCCGAGTAGCTGGGACTACAGGCATGCGCCACCATGCCCGGCTAATTTTTTCTATATATTTTTAGTTGGCCAATTAATGTATTTCTATTTTTAGTAGAGACGGGGTCTCGCTCTTGGTCAGGCTGGTTTTGAACTCCTGACCTTGAGCTATCCACCCGCCTCGGCCTCCCAGAGTGCTAGGATTACAGGCGTGAGCCACCGCGCCCGGCCAACACATAACTTTTATTATAGTATATTGTTATAATTCTATTTTATTATTATTGTTAATCTCTTACTATTTCTAATTTATAAATTAAACTGTATTATAGGTATGGATGTTCAGATGGCAGACGGTCTGGTTTGACTTACAGTTTTGACTTTACAATGGTGTGAAACTGATACATATTCAGTAGAAACTATACTTCGAGTCCCCATTTAACCATTCTGTTTTTCACTGTCAGTACAGTATTCAGTAAATTACATGAGATGTTCACTCTACTCTAAAATAGGCTTTGTGTTAGATGATTTTGCCCAACTGAAGGGCAAAGTGTTCTGAGCACTTTTAAGGTGGGCTAGGCTAAGCTATGCTGTTTGGCAGGTTAGGTGTATTAAATGCATTTTCAATCAACAATATGTTCAACTTACAACGGGTTTCTCAGGACATAACCCCATCATAAATCAAGGAGCATCTATATAGGAAAAAATATAGTATTAATACATATAGAGTTCAGTACTATCTGCAGTTCCAAGCATCCATGGGGGAAAACATCCCCTATGGACAAGGGGGGACTACTGTAAAATAAGGAACTTATTACCTCCAGGAAAAAAAATAAGAAATGAGACACAACTATAGTATACTATAGTGCTCAGCTGTGAATAATATTTGTATGTTTATTGTTCATTTTACTTTTTTTTTT
>VBSM01001562.1:32762585-32773169 GCA_008086735.1 Cheirogaleus medius
AAAAAAAAGAGAGCTCCATGGAGTGATCTAGTCAAGGTAGAATCAGGACAGATTTGGTAATGGAGTGGCTAAAAAATGAGGAAAAGATGTAGCTATGTGTTTGTTCTCGCACCATAGACATTGTTTAGAAGCATGTATATTTGTATTATCTTCTTTCTGGAGAACAAGTTCATTCAAGATTTTTTAAAAGTATCTTCTTCCTATTCAGGGAAGATATAAAGCCTCATCTAATTTAATGGATATTAAATTTTTACTGATAATAATGTAGTTTACTTTGCCATTCTTAAAAACCCATACTCAACTTTTATTTAACAGCTGATTTTAGGCAAGAGAGAGATGTACTATTTTCTAAGTGAATTTAAACTATGTGATCAACCAATCTAAGCCATTCAGACCAAAGATAAAGAGTTTCAGGATTTTTCCCCACTAATTATATCTACTATAAACCTCAAAGATCATGGGCATATATAATCTGTTCAGCACCTCACACAGGACCATGTACAAAATGGAATTTAATGCATGCAGTTCGTAGTGATGGTGGTAACCTCAACCCTTGGTTTCACCTGACCCATACAAAAACAGAATCAATCATCCCACTGCTTTTTGTGTAAATTACAGCTTGTGTTTTTCTGTTGAATACTGACCAGAAATGTTGCAGTGTGAAAGCTATAAACGAAGGATGATGGCTGTCATGTCCTTGGAAGTAATTTGCTTAGCAAATGATCAATACTGGAAATACATTTTAGATGCAGGTGATGTAAAAATCTGTCTTTTTCTTAGGCTATCTTATGTACAGCTATATTATATTTAAGATAATCGTTTAAAATATATTTTAGTTGTAGAGGAAACGTTTTAGTTGATTTTAAGTTTCTTTTTCTAAGGTCACTTCCTTTACCTGTCAACCATATATTTTGTTTTCCACATGGAAGCTGCACAGGATCAAAAAGCTATATAAATTCCATTTCTCTAAAAGTTTGCAAACTGAAAAACTGATTTTAAATTACTTTACCATACTACTCTTATATTTACTTTCATTTAGAAATTGGTCCTATTTGGTATTTGTACCATTTATTTTTGAAACTAAAATTTCAAAGCAGATTTAGTATCAGTCCTGATGTGTTGTTAATACTAGCTCTGCATTTAGAGCTCAGGCTAATTGCTTAGCCTCTCTAGCCTAGTTTCATCATTAATAAAATGATTCTACCTCATACGGTTGTTTTGAGAATAGCACTGTCGAATATAACTTTCCGAAATGATGAAAATCTTCTATCACTGCAGTCCACAACCCCAGGGCCACGGCCCAGTGCCGGTCCATGGCTTGTTAGGAAAACAGAGCCACGCATCACAGCCTGAGCTCCGCCTCCTCCTACAGGCCCCACTTCCCTGGGCCCCTCACTTACCATCTGTGGAAAAATTGTCTTCCATGAAACCAGTCCGTGGTGCCGGAAAGGTTGAGGACCACTATATCTGAAAATGTCCAATATCGTAGCCAATCCCCTAATGTGGATATTGAGCACACATGAGATGTTCCATAAACATTAAATGAATCAATTAAAATGTATTTGATTGTAGACAGTCCCTTAATGTGTTCCTAAAAATATGTATGAAAAGCTCTATGTCCAAAAAGTGAAGTACAGATTTAAACAAGTCATGAAGGATGTTTCATTTCAGGTAGTTAAATAAATAATACCCTAATTATACCCATTATGTTTTCTAGCATTTTGTATATTTTCTATAATGTGTTCTCTTTTTATTTCACATTGAATTGATACAAGTATAACAAGCATCCAACTGAAGCCAGATTTTCTATTTTCACCATGCCCAGTGATTTCCATGTTTGAACCAATTGTAATTAATGAGGTTAATGTTGCATTTTACTAGATCCAGCACTTTTTTTCACTTGCTGATATAGAATAAGGATAAAATATAATAAAATGCTCAAATAATTGCACAAGCACTGCCATCCAAAGTTGATACAATAACCAAAACTGAACTCTACCATGTGGTAGCTTAAAGAATTTATTTATCAATGTTTTTAAGCCAAAATGCAGTGTTTCAAAGATGGCTTAGGGTTACTAATATAAAATGTATGCTTGTGTGCTGTGTGAAAACCAAATGTATGAACAATGAGAGCTGCCTATACTTTAGACAAGTCAGAAAGTTTATTTATATAGTTTCAAATAATTTTATAAACATCGTATAGAATTATTTGCTATCTGCAGCATGTCGAGCAGAGAAAAAGAAAAAATTTTTAAATAAGAACTATTTGCTAATTATTTATATTGCAATGCCCATAAACATTATTTAAATATTGTCATGATAAATTTACTACAAATGGTTATAAATAATTCTTGCTGGTTTTTGTCTTTTCATTACAGGGACCATTCCTGCCTTAATCAATCTATTAAAAAGTTCCAAAATAAAATTACAGTGTAAAACAGTTGGGTTATTGAGTAATATTTCAACCCACACAAGTGTAGTGCATGCTTTGGTAGAGGCAGGAGGCATTCCAGCTCTGATCAACCTATTGGCTTATGATGAACCTGAACTACACTCTCGCTGTGCTGTCATTTTATATGATATTGCTCAATGTGAAAACAAGGATGTTATTGCCAAATATGTAAGTCCTTTTCATAGAACATCATTTTTGACTGAGTAATTCCCTCCTACCGAAGCTAGATAAAGGCCCATGTTACCATACAGTGGCAAAACTCTCAGTCAGAGAAGAATAAAGCAGGGTAAGGGGAGAGAGAGGGAGCCTGGCGAAAAATACTTCACTAAGAAGTTGGCATTTGAGTGCAGTCCTGAAGTAGATGAGGGAGTATTTTTCATATGTTAGTATATGTTGATTATTTCTTGCTGCTTACAAGAAAATACTATAAGAAACACTACCATTCTGGCTATTTCTATTCTGGCTGAGAAATGTCTACTTGTATACCAGAAAGTATTAGAAGAAAATTTTTTTCATGAACACCAAGTAATCTTTGCCATGCTGTATTTTCTCAAAAATCTTCCTTATTATATCTACTAATGTTTTATTTAAGATCTTTTAATAGATATTTATAAATTAGGTGGTTTTATTTGTTTGTGTTTTTTTTTTCTTTTCTTGTGATGGGATCTTATTATTTTGCCCAGGCTGGTCTCAGACCTCTGGGCTCAAATGAGCTCACCTTAGCCTCCCAAGTAGCTGGGATTACGGGTGCACACCACAGTACCTGGCTAATGAAGATTTTCCTAATAGTTTTCTTTAGGTAATACTTCTTCATTATGGATTAAGTCCTTTAACACTGTAAAATCTACCTTTTTTGGTGACGTTTAATACTTTTACCTTGAATTCCACCTTGTCCAAAATTATTCATGTTTGTGAACTCTGTTTTCTTTGTGTTCTATTATTTAATTTGCCTTTGCTCATCCTTTTTAACTTTTCTGAGTCATTCCAGTTGTATTTGTTATCAATCATTTGGAGAATATATTAGAAATATAGACACACCCAGGCCTATGTCCAGGGTTAGTCAGTCTTATTCATTTAGACCTAATAATGTTCAGTGATTCTAATAATTAGTCAGACTTAGGATAAATATGTTACTTGTATGCAGTATAGTTTTTACTTTGTCATTCACTTTTTCACTGAGTTAGCTAATTTATAGATTTTTTTTTTTTTTTTTTTTTGAGATAGAGTCTCACTCTGTTGCCCGGTCTAGAGTGCTATGGCGTCAGCTTAGCTCACAGCAACCTCAAACTCCTGGGCTCAAATGATCCTACTGCCTCAGACTCCTGAGTTGCTGGGACTACAGGCATGCGCCACCATGCCCAGCTAATTTTTTATATATATACTTTTAGTTGTTCAGCTAATTTCTTTCTATTTTTCTTTTTTTAGTAGAGACGGAGTCTGGCTCTTGCTCAGGCTGGTCTCAAATTCCTGAGCTCAAATGATCCACCCGCCTTGGCCTCCCAGAGTGCTAGGATTACAGGCGTCAGCCACTGTGCCTGGCCTAATTTATAGATATTGATGTGCATGTTTAATTTTAGTTCTATCATAATATTATTATTTTTATTGTTCTTTAAATCTTCTACTGTATGATCAGTATTTTCTATCTATTTTTTTTCTTTAATGTCAAGGATTTACACATCAATGTTAGTTACCCATTTTTCCTGGGACTTGGTATACCTTTTCAACATATTCTTTTGGTTTGGGAATGCTTTCTTGGATCCACATCTTTAAATTTTTTTTTCTGTAGTATTACTTCAGTCCATTCATACAACAAATATTTGTTGAGAGTTTATTATATGGCAGATACTAATTCTAGATGCTGGGGTTATAGCAGTGGACAAAACGGACACAATGCCAGCCTCTATGGAGCTTTTATTCAAGTTGGGGGTAACAAGACAATAAACAAAACAAATAAGCCAAAGAAGAGAATCAGTGTTTGGAAAAAAACAAAGCAGGGAAAGGGGAGAAGGAGCCTGGTGAAAAATACTTTACTAAGAAGTAGGCATTTGAGTACAGTCCTGAAATAGATGAGGGAGTGTTTTTCATATATCTTTCTGTTGGGAAGGGCATTCTAGGCAGAGTAAATAAGTGCAGTATGAAGTACAGAGTAAATAAGTACACAGTAAATGAAGTGGGAGTATGCCTGGCAGATTCAAGGAATAGCAAAAGAGAAGCAGGAGACACTCAGCTGTGTAATGGTGGGCCACATCACAAAGGGCCATGTAGACAATTGTTAGATACCTTGTCTTTTAGTCTGAGTAGCTCTGGGAAGTTTCATGAAGAAATTTACATTATTTTACATTCTATGTTGAAATAGGTAGGCAAGGGTGAATGCAGAAAGACTAAGAAGCTATTGCAGTAATTCAGGTGAAAGATAATGGTGTCTTGAACAGGAGTGGCAATAGTGGAAATGGTGAGAAGTAGTCATATTCTGTATTATGTTTTAAAATATATGGTTGAGCCATCAGTATTTGTGGGAAAGGTGAAATATCTAGAAGAACTAATAAAGAAGACTAAGAAGAAATGGTCAATGAGATAGAAGGAACCTTAGATCTGTTGTCCTATCAGCCAATGAAGAAAGTGTTTCAAGGAGAATAGAATGATCAATAGTGTCAAATGCTGTTGCAAGATTAAATATTGACCATTGAATTACTGAATTCATTGACCACTTCTCCACCCTCGTCTCAAAAAATCTTCCCTGACCTCTGATGTCTCTCCTATGTATTCTTGTTTGATAGAGGTGATTGGTTCATTCACATTTTTCATTGATAGTAATACCACATTTCGTTAAATTATTATTTTTTTTTTGAGACAGGATGTCTGTCACTCTCTTGCCTAGACTGGAGTGCAGTGGCATGATCACCACTTACCGTAACCTCAAACTCCTGAAGTCAGGCAATCCTCCTGCCTTAGTCTTCCAAGTAGCTAGGATCACCAGTGCACACTACCATGTTCAGCTAATTATTTTATTTTTTGGTAGAGACAGGGTCTCGCTATGTTGCTCAAGCTGGTCTTAAACTTCTGGTCTCCAAGTGATCCTCTTGCCTCAGGCTCTCCAAATGCTGGGGTTATAGATGTGAACCACCATGCCTGGCCTGGTTACAATTTTCATCTACTTTGTGGCAACATTTTTCTAATGAGCATCTGTTTTAGTCTATTCCTGCTGCTATAACAAAATACCACAGACTGGGTAATTTATAAACAACAGGAATTTATTTCTTACAGTTCTGGAGGCTGGGAAGTCCAACATAAAGGTAATGCATGTTTGGTGTCTGGTTAGGGCTGCTCTCTGTTTCTAAGATTGTGCTTTGTTGCTGTGTCCTCACATGGCACATGTCAGAAAGGCAAAAGGGCCTAGCCACTTCCCTCCAGCCCTTTTATAAGGGTCACTAATCCCATTCATGAGAGTTCTACCCTCATGACTTAATCACCTCCTAAAGGTACCACCTCTTAATGCTACCACATTGGGGTTCAGTTCCAACATATAAATTTTGGAGGACACATACATTCAAATCATAGTATTACTCTTCATTCTTTTTCTGCTCCTAAAGGTAGAACCACTTAATTTGGAAAACTGCTCTGCCATCATTTCCTGTGGTCAGTGGCCATGGGAGAACTCTCTCATTCTCTTTTGGTAACTCATACACATTTATTATATTTCAATACTACAGATATCTCCCAGCTTTATTGAAAATGGGTTTGCATTTTTGTTTCTTATTTTCCTTGATATTCTTGTAGTATTTCTGTTGGTAGGGAGAAATGCCATTTTTACTCCATTTAAAATTAGGAAATTACTCCCCTCTTCCAAAGTTCAAAAAAATAAAATATAAAGAAAAAATAATAAAATTGTGAAATTATATTCACATCTAAAAATAATATTTGGAGCCAGGAACAGTGGTGCATGCCTATAATCCCAGGAGGATCATTTAAGCCCAGGAGTTCGTGTCTGGCATGGGCAACATAATGAGACCTGTCTCTTAAAAAAATACATAATAAATTCCAGCACTTTGGGATGCCAAGGTGAGAAGATTACTTGAGCTCCAGGAGTTTGAGACCAGCCTGGGCAACTTAGTGAGACCCCATCTCTGCAAAAAAATTTTTCAAATAATTAGCTGGGCATGGTGGTACACACCTGTAGTTGCAGCTATTTGGGAGGCTGAGGCAGGAGGATCACTTAAGCTCAGGAGTTCAAGGCTGCAGTGAGCTTGTGCCACTGCACTCTAGCCTGACTGATAGGGAAAGACCCTTTCTCAAATAATAATATTTAGTGTTGTACACAAATATAATTACCAATTACCAGTGCAGTGTCCACATTGGCAAATATTTCTAAATGGGGCAGTATGTTCAATTAATCTTACTCAGTTGCTTCACTTCTTAGGGATTTGTTAAATGCTACAATAAGCTTGCAGCCTTAAATTATTTTGGTGTAAAGGAGGCTATTTTAAAATATATTTATTGGACCAATGCAGTGGTTCCCGCCTGTAATCCTAGCACTCTGGGAGGCCAAGGGGGGAGGATTGCTTGAGCTCTGGAGTTCAAAACCAGCCTGAGCAAGAGTGACACCCTGTCTCCACTAAAAACAGAAAAACTAGCCAGTCATTATGGCACTCACCTGTAGTCCTAGCCACACAGGAGGCTGAGGCAGGAGGATTGCTTGAGCCCAGGAGTTTGAGGTTGCAGTGAGCTATGATCATGCCACTGCATTCTAGCTGGGGCGACTGAGTGAGACTCTCTCCAAAAATATATATATTTATATACATATTATATATATATTCATTGAGTGCTTACTTTAATGTTAAAGCATAAGATTTGCTCAAAGTTGTATTAACTGTTACTTAATGTATCAGTAGACACATTTGATTATAGGTAATTGTTCTAAATAAGCAGATATTTATAGCAAGAAAGATTATAGATGTGTTTCTAAATAAAGATTGCATTTTTCTTAAATAAATTCAAATGTAATTACTTTTTTGATTTATTCTTAGAATGGAATGCCAGGTCTGATAAATCTCTTGAAGTTAGACATAGAAAGTGTGCTAATAAATGTAATGAACTGTATACGGGTATTATGTATAGGAAATGAAATCAATCAAAGAGCAGTGAGAGACCATAAAGGCATCCAACATCTTGTCAGATTTCTGAATTCTGATTCAGGTGAGGCTCTATCTCTGTATTATTTTATAATGACCAGATATATTAAGTGAAGCAAACATGGGTTTGGACTTGTCCAATATAAACAGATGTCCTGAATTTGTCTTCAAATAGATCTAGATATATGTAATATAACCCAAATATCTTAAACACTTAAATTTAAACTGCTGGGCTTATCAAAAGAATTGACTCTCAAAACCAGATTTTTAAAAACTGTTTAATTAGATATGTTTATCAATAGAAATATTGGTATGGATAATGAAATAATGCAGATTATATGCCCAGGGGAGTAGATATCTTCTTGTGTGAATAATATACATATTGATCATTGGTAGCTATTTTGCAAGTTACAACAAGGACTTCAGATTTTTTCTGTTAGATATTTGATATAAAAATTCAAAGTCATCAGGAAGCATTAGGCCAATTATCAGTTTATAAAGTGCATCTCAGTACCAAGAACATCAGAAGCTATGAGGCAGTTTCTTCAGCTCCTGCAAATGGTCTCTTAGGTTCTGTAAGCATAACCTCATTCCAGATAGCATACGAAACAGTACAAGCTTCAAATCTATGATTTTCCCCAAATTTGGGGAAAGAAAAAATTATGAAAAACTTGTCCCTTTTTTTTTCCTGCTCACTTTATCATCTGTCTTTCTTTTCCAGTTCAGCAGGAATAAATACAGAATAGATACATTGGTTAAAGTGTAAGTCAAAGTTATGGATAAGGGGAATGTTACAGAGGACTCTCTTTTACTTTAAAATTTCAAAGTTAAGCAAGTGTCATCTTCTAAGAACCCTATCATGCAGTGAAATCATTTGAAAGCCCTCCCCTTTCATAACAAATTTCTTAAGGTCTCTCTGTTCAAATTTTCCTCTGTCATTAACTATGCTCTACTTTATCATTTAAAAATGCCATCAGAGGGAGTTAGCTTTTATGTATATTTAGCCATATAATTTTTACTTGTTTATAATTATTTTTTATCACTTTTTGTGTTTTATCTCAATTAAAATTTAAAGATAGGGACTAGGTCTTCCCTTTCTATTTCTGTTCTCCCAACCCTAGATGCTGGAACAAAGCACAAATTGTACTAGCAATTTGAATAAACAAATGATAAATGAGTTCATGAAAGAAAGCTATAGAAATAAATTACTAGAATAATTTCTTTTGGGGCTCTTGCCTTATTTGAAACCTAAATATTAATAAAAGTAACTTTTCCTACACTGTAACCTATATTATCCCTATTCTCCAAGGAAGATAAATAATTTTGAATTAAATTTTTGTTTCCGAGACAGATTCTTGCTCTGGTGCCCAGGCTGGAGTGCAGTGGTGTGAACACAGCTCACTGTAGCTTCAAACTCCTGAGCTCAAGCGATCCTCCTGCCTCAGCCTCCCAAGTAGCTGGACTACAGGTGTACATCACCATACTCAGCTAATTTTTAAGTTTTTTGTAGAGACGGAGTCTCACTATGTTCTCCAGGCTGGACATAAACTTCTGGCCTCAAGCAATTTTCCTGCGTCAGCCTCCCAAAGTGCTGGGATTACACGTGTGAGCCACTATGCCTGGCTTGAAATAAGTTTTACTCTTTAGTTAAGACCCCTATGTAACTTTAATGCTTTAACAAATACTCCTCTTGGATGTTACCTGAGTTGTTAAGTTGTAGGGAATCACAAAGGAATATTATTAATTCCAATTATCTTCTTAACCATTCTGAACTACTCTAAGGTTTTATATATTAAGTTAAATGATTCCAAAGCAGGCTCACATACGGTTTCTTGAGACCATAGATTTGCTAACATCTTCTTAGTTTGAACCTCTATCTCCAGAGATTCCTTAAGACCACTTTTGCTAAGTTTGGTTTGTTTCAGGCTTTTGCTTCACCCATCTTTAGCTGCTTATATTCACACTCTTACATACATACATACATGTGTGCATGCATACATACTTTCATTCCCACAATGCTTCTAATATCATATAGCACACAACTGTCCTATTCTGTATTAACAAAAGCCTATATGATAGACACCCCAAAAACTGAAATATGTAACAAAAGCATACAAAATGTTTTTTTTTAACTTCAAGCTATCTGAAAAAAACTTAAAGGTCACTTCATTATCTTTCTTAGAATGATTGTTCACACATTTCACTGCAGAAATGTGTTTTCTCTAGACCCCCTGAGACATTATGTAATATATATGTTCTCATTACCTTTTCAAATCTGAAAACTTTGGAATTATGACCCCAAAAGTTTTAGATAAAGGCTGCCTTCACCATTAGTCTTTCTCTACCCAACTCTTACAAGCTGGAATTCCTCAAGCTTCCATTCTTGTCCTGTTGCTTCTTTCACACAGCATAGTCTTCCTTAACAATCTTATTTATGCCTAACGACTTGGCTGGAGTTATAATCTATTCTTCCCAGTTCTCTATCCACATCCCTGACCTCTCCCCTAAGCTTTAGAGCTAGTTTGGATTACTGAAGAGCTAAAGACAAACATCTCTCTCCTTTTAGAATTTGGGTCCAATTGAGAAATAGACACAAGAATCAAATAGAGATCAAAACTTCAGCTTTATTGCTGGAAAATCTTCCTTTGAAAAAAGAGCAAAAAATGCCCAAAAGAACCTAAGCCATGCATTTGCAATGACTCATTCTTCAAACTAAGAAATTATGTAACTCACTCTTCCTCTCATGGGGAAGAATGAATTAAGAGGTAAATTTTTATTCTTACCATTTCTGAGTTGGAGGTGGGAGGGAGGAACTGATGCAGGAACATTGGGTAAGAGAAATCATGGCTTTCCCCACACTCTCTTAATTTTATTAATCTATTGAGGTTAACATCCCAAGTGTTACTAGAGTGACCTACTTAAAATGCAAAGTTGATTATATCTTCTCCTTCTTTAAATTACTCAATGACTCTTTATCAATGAAGAAAGGTCTACATTTGTTTT
>VBSM01001562.1:32773269-32811868 GCA_008086735.1 Cheirogaleus medius
GGCCTCCCAGAGAGCTAGGATTACAGGCGTGAGCCACCGCGCCCGGCCAGAAAGGTCTACATTTGTAGCATGGCCTATAAGGCCTCCCAACTTCCCTACTTCAAGAGGAAATGACCTTCCTGTCACTTCCTATCACTCCTTTTTTTTTCTCTTATGTTACTCTCAAGTAATATTAGACTTATTGCTATGTCATTTACTCTGGCCTTTCATTTTGCTCCACAAGGTCAAGGACCTTGTTTTGTTGGTTCTTCATCATATCCCCAGTAGCTAGGACAGTGTCTGTCTGGACATAGTAGCTACTCAATAAATACTTGTCAAATAAATAAATGATTAGATGATTAAATGAAAATAGTGAAAATAAAAAAGTTAATATATTTGCTATATATTGATACGGAATAGATATATAAATTGGTATGAACAATAAGGCCTTAATAGAGAGATAATTAATCTTAACAGTATATGAAAGAACAAAATGCTAGATTATAGAATGTCTGGAGGATATTGGTTAGCTGCGTGAGTTCTAAAATATCTTTCTGTACAGTTTTGCTTTTGGAAATATATTGATATTCTGCATAATAAAAATTAAATCTAAAAGTCTGGGGGAAAACTAAAACTGAAACAAACACAATTGCATTTCAAATAAATTACATAACTAGATTTAAAAGGATAAGAAAATGAATACAGTGCTTTAACTATATACCCTCTTTCTAGGGGTGAAAACAAAACAAACTCCTAACAGATCATGAATTCTTTTTAGTGGGTTTGTATTTCATAGTGATATGGATAGAAGAACTCTGAACCAGTGTTACAAGTATTGTAGGACTGAACAAGCAAATAAATGTGTCAAAATTATTGGGTTTCTTACTGTGAAAAGAAATGTGCAGAATGAGGGATGGCAACCGCTATGGGGTTGGACTGGACTTGGAAATGTATGTATATATAAAGGGTCTAGAAGCAATGATACTCCAGTAGTAATGAGCACACCTAGCACCCAAATATCAGTTTCTAAATATAATCCTTCATTAAAAGGAACCAGAGCCTCTTGGGGAAACAGTTGATTCCAGGGCAGGGGCACAGAAAGTATGTGATGAATCAGGATCACCATATTGTGACAGAAAATAATAAAAGGCTTTTAAAAAAAGATGGTAGGTCTAGTGCGGTGGTCACGCCTGTAATTCCAGCACTTTGAGAGGCCGAGGCAGGAGGATTGCTTGAGGGCAGGAGTTCAAGAACAGCCTGGGCAGCATAGTGAGACTCTGTCTTTACAAAAAAAGTCTTTAAAAGTTAGCCTGGCATAGTGGCATGCACCTGTAGTCCCAGCTACTTGGGTGGCTGAGGCAAGAGGATCCCCTGAGCCTAGGAGTTTAAGGCTGCAGTGAGCTATGATCGCACCCCTGCACGCCAGCCTGGGCAACAGAGCAAGACCCTGTCTCTTAAAAAAAAAAAAGAAAAAAAGATGGAGGCATATCTAAAGAATACAGGGACAATTCCTAAAGGGACCCCCAACTGGCCAAATCTTGGACAATTTGAGCATCAATATAAGTAAGGAAATTAATGGGTTATAACTCACTGATTAAGAAAGAAGTCTATGACCTCATCCTGATAATAACTGTATAAACAAAGAAACACATAAACAGAGAATAGGGAGACTCTTATAGTAAAATGCCAACTCTTAAATGTGAAAGGAATAGAACTGGAAAATTAATATTTTGCAAACATCATATTAAAGATTGGTTTAGGCAAAAAATGTAAATGGTTGCTAAATCTTGGTGGCAAATTTTGATAAGTAGCAAAATATTTACATGGTTTTAAAGTGTTTTGTTCCTTATTAGTTGCAAGGGGGAAAATAGCAATTATATAGTAGAGAAACTGGGTGATCAAAATTAAGATAACCAATGAAGGCTAGATGGACATCATATAACTCTATATAAAAGATCCCTAAAAGAACATAATGTCACATTTTAAATATTCTGGATGGAGGCGCATATCCTGAATCATGAGGAAACATAACAAAAAAAAAAAAATTAAGAAACATTCTCTAAAATAAATGACCCATATTCATTAAAAATGCCTATGTCATAAAAGACAAAACACACACACACACCCCCCAACAACAACAATAAAACAACCCTGAGGAACTGTTCCAGATTATAGAAGACCAATGAGACATAACTAAATGCAATACATGATCCTGGTCTGGATCCTGTACTGGAAGAAAGTAAGTGTGATAAAGGACATTATTGTGACAACTGACACAATATGATCAGATAAAACTCTTGCATCTCTACTAACTGCCCTGTAGTTAAAAGGATATGCTTGTTCTTAGTAAATACACACTGGAGTATTATGGAGATTATGGAGATGAAGGGTCATGACTTATGTATGCAACATACTCTCAAATGTAGAAAACTAAACTACAGATAGATAAAAATCAATATGGTAATATATTAAAAATTTACAAATCCATGTAAAAGTATCCAGCAGTTCTCTGACTTATTCTTACAGCTTTTCTATAAGTTTAAAAAAATCCAAGTACAACTGGTTAATAATCATATAGGAAAATGTTTAGACTCAACAGCAATCTAAAATACAAAATTAAATGAGACACCATTTTTTGCTTATCAAATTTGCAAAGTTTATTTTATTTTTCTTAAAAGACAAGGTCTTACTCTGTAGCCCAGGCTGGAGTGCAGTGGCACGATCATAGATCACTATAACCTTGAATTCCTGGGTTCAAGCAATCCTCCTGTCTCAGCCTCTTGAGTAGCACACTACCATACCCAGCTAATTTCTTTTTTCCCATTTTTTGTAGAGACGGGGTCTATGTTGCCCAGGCTGGTCTTGAACTCCTGGCATCAAGTAATCCTGCCTTGGTCTCACAAAGTCCTTAGATTACAGGCATGAGTCACCATGCCTGGCCTATGTATTTATTTTTAATGATAGTACCTATACTCAAAAATAAAACCCATAGTAACATTGATACTCTTAAACTCTGATTATAGAAAAGTAAGATGCTATCATCATTTTTGAAATGCAATTTCCTAAGATATACTGAGTTGTTCCAGTAATTCCTGGAATTTTATGTTAAGGGAAAAAAAATAGGAAAGAAATACCTCATATGCCAAAAAGATTTCTCCTGGAATTGTTTAAAAATACAGTGTAAAGTTGGAAACAACATCTATTTTGAAAATGTGAATGGCTAAGGAAATGTGATATACCAACCACTAATGGAATATTTAGAAGACAATGATATTCATAAAGAATGAGAAAATGTTTTAATGGTAAATAAAATGATACTGTTTAAAGTAAAACAATATTAAATATGTCTATAACTACCTAAATCTATCTGTCTTCATAAGAAATAGAAGAGATTAAACCAAAAATTTGGGTTTAGGTGGTGAATCTGGACAGTTTTATTTCTTTTTTCTACTTTTCATTTTCTAAAGTTTCTATAAACTTTCTCTAAATTTAATTTTATAATATGAGAAACTAATGATATGCTGCACTTTGATATTTTTACTTTTTAAAAGATTTATTTAACTTGTTCTTGAATTCATTTGAAGATGTGTTGAAAGCTGTATCTTCTGCTACAATTGCTGAGGTTGGGCGTGACAATAAGGAAATTCAGAATGCTATAGCTATGGAAGGAGGGATTCCTCCTCTGGTGGCTCTTTTTAAAGGGAATCAACTTAATGTCCAAATGAAAGGTGCAATGGCTGTAGAATCACTGGCAAGTGGCAACCCTCTTATACAGAAAGCATTTCTGGAAAAATCATTAACCAAGTATCTTTTAAAACTCCTAAAGGTAGGAATTTTATGATTACTGGTCATTTTTCTTAGATGACATATTCCATTTTGAATTTTAAATGAATATAAAATAAATTCTGGAATAAATATTTTATAAAATATACATTCCTAAAGTGTTTGATACATGCTTACTGAACAAATGAAATATTTTTTTAAATAGGCATTTCAAATAGATGTTAAGGAACAAGGAGCTGTAGCACTTTGGGCCTTGGCAGGGCAAACGCTGAAACAACAAAAGTACATGGCAGAACAGATTGGATACAACTTTATAATAAATATGCTTTTGTCACCATCAGCTAAAATGCAGTACGTTGGTAAGTTATTTTCTATACCTAAATCTGAACAATATAGAACAGGGCACTGGAATTTTATAAATGTTTTTTGCTTTTCTTTACCAGGAGGTGAAGCTGTCATAGCTCTAAGTAAGGACAGCAGGATGCATCAAAATCAAATATGTGAAGGGAATGGAATTGCACCAATGGTTCGCTTACTAAGAATAAGTAAGGTAGCTGACAGCACACTTCTCAGTGTTATCAGAGCAGTGGGATCCATTTGTATTGGTTTGTACACTTATTCTCCATTTGTTAAATATTTGTAAGAAAAAGAACAGACTTAGGTAGAGAAGTAGTAATTAATCTCTTCCTCTCTATCCCCACTGTTGGAGCCCTGAACAATATTTAATCTACAAAATGCTATGATTAATTTTTTTTAATTTTTTTTTTTTGAGACAGAGTCTCACTTTGTTGCCCAGGCTAGAGTGAGTGCCGTGGCGTCAGCCTAGCTCACAGCAACCTCAAACTCCTGGGCTTAAGCAATCCTTCTGCCTCAGCCTCTCAAGTAGCTGGGACTACAGGCATGCGCCACCATGCCTGGCTAATTTTTTCTGTATATATTTTTAGTTGGTCAATTAATTTCTTTCTATTTTTAGTAGAGACGAGGTCTTGCTCAGGCTGGTTTCGAACTCCTGACCTTGAGCGATCTACCCGCCTCGGCCTCCCAGAGTGCTAGGATTACAGGCGTAAGCCACCATGCCCGGCCAGCTATGATTAATTTTTAAAAATTTCTCCAAGACTTTGGTTAATAAAAGTGGTGTAGTTAAAACTTTTATGTTGGTCTTGCTCTTGAACTATGACTGTAAAGGAAAATAAGGACAGTAAGTCTTGGCTATTTTGACTGAAAGAAATCTCATTTTTCACGTTTAAGAGAAATACAGTTTCTCTTTTGAATCACAAGGACTATGTTTTTAAAGATATAGAAGGATTTCTAATGCTGGGGAACATTTTTTTCAATTCCATTTTTTTTGTTTTTGTTTTGAGACAGAGTCTCACTTATCACCTCAGCTAGAATACAGTGGCGTGATAATAGCTCACCGCAACCTCGAACTCCTGGTCTCAAAGGATCCTCCTGCCTCAGCCTCTGGAGTAGCTGGGACTACAGGTGCACGCCACCATGCCCGGCTAATTTTGTCTATTTTTAGCAGAGATGAGGTCTAGCTTTTGCTCAGGCTGGTCTTAAACTCCTGACTTCAAGTGATCCTCCCACCTTGGCTTCCCGGAGTGTTAGGATTACACTCGTATACCACCACGCCCGGCCCAATTACAGTCTCTTTCCATAATAATTCTTTGTTTATATAAAGTGCCTTTCATTGCAAAGGAATCGACATCTTGGGATACCTGAAAAATGTGGAATTGTCAGTGATTGACCTACCAAAAAATTAAAATTTGGATTCTTTGCTGACTTTCATGAATGCAGGGTGCTGACTGTAGACTGCTTCTTGCAAACAAGAGGGAAAAAGAGATCTTTATTTCTAGATCATTGTATTTCCTCAAAATTAGTCCAGCTTTAATGAAGTATATAGAAATTGGTTCCAAATTTTTTTTTCTCCTTACTTGCAAAAACTCATTAACTACTCCAAGACAATCAGCCAGAGAGGATGTTTCTTTTTTAGCCAGAGACTATGATATAAATTATAGCGATTTCTAAAATTCTAGTAAATAATAATATATATTCAAGGTTCACACACACACACACACACACAATCAATGTCTTCTCTTCTCATTAGTTCAAGTCTGTCCACATCAGTGGGAGGAGGGGAAGGAAACAAAAGTGTTCTTTTTCCTTCTACTTTCCCCAGTTCCTTAAAATTTACTTATACAATATGTAGGTGACTTCTCTTCATTGTTCACAGAGAGGCCAATCTTGTATTTATATTTAAGTATATAAACCTACTGTATATGGTTTGTGACATTTATTGGCAAAAGAACAGAATCAAAATTGTGCATGTTTACTAGAAAGAGATGACTTGAGTTTCTCTGTTCAGATTAGGCCTATAATTTAAAGTAACATGTTATAAAGGGAGATAGTAAGATTATCTTTTTAGCATGTGAAATTTTAAAAAATCTAGAAATTTTAACTTGGTAATTTATTCTAGTCATCTTTATAGAAAATAAACTTTTTATGGAAAACAATAGTAAGTATAAACTTAAGTACTTAGCACATATTTCTTCAATAACTATTATTCCTTAATAGTATAGCATTTCTAATTTCTTCACTTTGTAACTATTATAAAACCATTCACAATTCTAATAAAAATTCTCCATGTTTATTCACTTTTGCCTTTTAAAAAATTAATTCAGGACTATTAAAATAGTGTTGATATAGAATTTCCTTATGTAATTTACTAACCGTATTATCTTAGGACACTTTATCAACCAAAAATATCAAGCTATGTTTGATGGTAGCATTTATAAGATGGAAAAAAATATTACCTCATTGACATGTGGACTCTTAACAGGTGTAGCTCATACAAGCAATCCTGTTAGTCAACAATTCATTGTAGAGGAAAATGCCTTTCCAGTACTTATCCAACTACTAAGAAATCACCCTTCTCCTAACATTAAGGTACATATAAAGGTTTACAATTTTTTTCTGATATAGTAAAAACTGACAGAAATATCATTTTAAAGAATAATTTCTATCTTTATGCAAGTTCACAAGCATAAAAAAATATTTAACCTTTTAAACAAAATCCTAGAAGTTTTAAACAAAAAAAGGTGGCGACAAACCATAAGAAAGTAGTGAATTTTATTAAAATATGATTTCTTCAAATAAGAAAATCTTATATCTTTACTCTTCAAATAAATTTTTTCCTCAGATATTTGATTATTCACAGAACTTCTTCCCTACCTCCTCAGATACTGATTGTTAAAACTGGGTGGGGAGGATGGGGATCTGTGACTTATGTGGCAATATTCTCAAATATACGTGAATCTTATCAGTGCTACACCATCAAAGCAGCCCCATCTTCCACCAAGCAGCCTCTGTTGGCCAGCCATTTTCTCAAGGCTGGACATTATGAAAAATTATTGTGAGTTGTTGAAGAAGTCATTCACTCTTCCATTTACTTCTAGTAAAATGCCTTTAATAAAATGACATTCACAGCTATTCAAATCCTTTTATCAAGGCTTTAGAAATTCATCACATCTATATAGTTGGCCAGGCAGGAAATTATAATAGCAAAAAATACATTTTCTGCTCAAAATCTGGTATAGGCTCTGTTGGAGATGAGGAGATAGAAATAACATAGGAGGAAAATATGTAAGTAAACAACATTGTTTCTTTTAACAAATGTATTTGTTATCAGAAAAGATGTCTTAAGTTATGTAGCCTTTCTGGCTGTGAAAGAGATTATTTTATTGCAGGAGTTGATTAGGAAAACAAAAACAAGGTGCATATGCTAGCAATCTTTTGGATTAAATTATAAATAAAAACTACACTGACTTAAAGTACAAGTAAATTCCATAAGACTATGGAAAAATACCACATTAAAATACATATTTATTTTAAAATAGGCATTTTCATGGCAAAACTGTTTACTTCAAAATTGCATCCATCTATATTTTAGTATACATTTTCAGTGAGTTTTGAAACTTGTTAGAACATAAATACATTTCAATACTTTTCCTCAAGATAATATTCTATAATGGACAAAATATTTTGCAACAATTCAATAATCATACTTTTTAAATTCATAACACTTAATAGAAATGCATAGAATAGCACTTTAAAAACTTATCTATTGAGTTCCAATAATATACAAGGTTCATCTTCCTACTGGGCTTCAGAATGTTCATTAAATGACTCCAAAACTAGAGGAAGAAAAAACTACTGCTTAGTACTACTCCCCAAAGCCTTGCTCTAATTAATAGATACTGCATTAAAGCTTTACAACTCAGTGGTGCGTAGCTAACAAGGAGTTCCAAGCAGCTTTTTAACCCATGCCAGAAAAAAAAAATTCACAAAAGGATACAACTATGCACTTAGGATAATACCTCCTTACATGCCCTGCTGGCCCTAGTTGGCTCCCCAAGTGCCCTCAAATGGAACTCTGTGGTTGTCCCTGCACACAGAGAGGAAGGATATTTTCCCAGCTGTTAAAAATTATGAGGGTCATTCCTCCAGTGCCACTAGCCAGAGAACTCGAACCAGTGGATATTTTAGCAGATTTTATAGTATTGTTCCACAGTGTATTCTATATAAATGTCTGTACAATGAAATATGTCATTTGATAAAGCATGAATGAAAAATAAATTGATTTCTGAAAACCACATATTTAGGTTGAAGTGGCATTTTCCTTGGCGTGCATTGTCCTACGGAATGATTTGTTTCAGAGAGACTTACATGAAAATGAAGGATTTGAATACGCTGATGTTCTTTATCTTCTTCACTCAACAGATAAGGTAATACTTTTACAAAATATTCAAGCTCATTTAGAAGAAAATGGTTTTTATACCACATCATCAAATTATCATCAAGTCTTCTTCATGGCAATATTCAAATGTAGTATTTAAGAAAAGAAATGTAACAGAACTCTTTATTAGTACATAATGATGTAATAATACAGCTTCATAGTTTTCAGAGTTGTCACATTTCATCTTTGAAGTACAGCAATTTTAATGCTTGGTGATGAGCCAATAAAACCAAATCTCTTCTGTCCTGGATTAAACTAAGGTTTCTTTTAAATGTTTATTCTCAATTTCTGTTGTCTCATTGTCAATGATTTTGTGGATTGTCACTGGTCCACAGGCCACACTTTCAATAGCACTACCCTAGAAAAATAGGACCCAATGTGTACAGTGCATTTAGCCATCAGGGAAAAAAACTGCCATCATTGAGTGTCTCTCTCGGTTCTTTGAGATTTTAGAAGGACAAAGGAGAGTTGGAGGTGGAAGTGAGATGGAAGTTGTGTTATTTTTTTTTTAAATATCACATTTTACTCTACTGTGGTACACAAAAAGAAAGAGAAGTACTGCTATAAAATTATGGGAAATATTAATAATAGGGTGAGGAAACTAATGTCTGCCTCTCTAAGCCACCTTACCCTCTACTCTGTTCCCCCCACATTTCACTTCTATTACCCGATTCCTCATGTACACTCTTCTTCTCCCTTTTCTTCTACTACACATTCCACTCTCAAGCATTCTCCCTTCCCTCCCAGTCTGTTACCACCTGTTTCACCCTCTGGACCCTACATTTGGCTTATAATAAATATATCCTTGTGCATCAGTTCTACAGATACAGTGGATCTTAGAGAATTAGGTGTGAGGATAAACCAAACAACTGATCTGGTCTTGGTCAAAATTTTTAATTCTAAGAATCATCCCAATGTGGAGTTAAAAGTTTTCTAGGGTTTCTTATACTACATTAAGTTTATCTCAAAACTACTTGCCTCATAGTACTCTGAGGGCTTTAGAGAAAGTACTGAACTCATGTGGTCCTTAATTAAACCTATAGTGGGAGAGGTCAGATTACACAGACCTGTAGCAGAAATTAGTGGGGAGGGAGAGATGTTCAGTAACTAAATAGGTCACTGGATGAATAGCTACCTTATGGATAATGGCAGGAGAGCAATAAAGATTAAGTCACTTAACCCAGATTCTTAAAATCTGCAGCTGCCTTGATCTTGTTTACATTGAGATCACATAATTATGTGTTAATTTTAAAATTATAATTTAGTTCTTCTCATGCTATAAAACTAGAATAATACGTGAAATAGACTGATGAGAATGATTTTCAAAGCCACATAAAATTAGTCTTAGTATTTTACTGTTAGTCTACTCTTTTTAAATTAATTACAATATATGACCTAATTAATTATAAATGTACTTTTGAATAGATGTTAGTGAGCATAAATAACAGGCACTATTCTCCCACTCATAAAGTGAAAATAGGCAACCAATGGGTATAACCACCTCAGTAGGTAGGTAAATGAAAAGATATATGAAGTAGAGTATAAGACAGTTGATATTCAGGAAAAAAAAGTATGGAAAAATATCTGTCCTCAGGGATTAAGTTTTAGTCCTCTGGACTGGGAATAGCCAACTTGGTATTATCCTGCATCTGATACTGGCATGGTGGAGTAGTCAAGCTGTGGAATTCATTTTGAAACATAACCAGGCACTTTAAATTATTTATTGTAGACTTCCACAGTGATAATGTAGGAGCAAAACCTACATGGAAAAGAAGTGGAAATGGTTCTCTCACTTCCCTCTATTGAACCTTGATATCCAAGGCATGCCCCTTTGGCTCATTTCCCATTGCCCTTCTTTCCTACTTGACTCAAGGTTCTATTTTGCTTCTATTACCCGATTCCTCATGTACACTCTGTTATTATCTGTTATTAATCTACCCTTTGTCCATGACTGAGACCTAGTTCCCTATTCCTTTAACTATACCTAATACCTTCTTGCCTATAGCTGGGTGACTACTTTGTGTGTGTGTATGTAATTTTATTATGGAAAATTTCAAATATATATAGAAGAGAGTAGCATAATGAACTTATATATCCCCATGACCCAGCTTCAGCAATTATTAACTCATACCCAATCTTATTTCATCTATATATCTACTCACTCACTCCCCCATATTACTTTTTTTTTTTTTTCCCATATTACTTTTGAAGCAAATCTCAAGCATTGTATCATTTTATCTATATTTCAATATTTACATATAACATTTTAATATAATGATTAATGTGGCAGAGGAAAATTTACTAAGACTAATGAGTTCTCTCTGTATGTGTACTACACTGTTCAAATAGCATAATAATATTAATATAATTATGTTTAATATTAAAAGTAAAATTTAGTAGATTTTATCTTTTGGGTCTTTCTGGAAGTTCTACCATACTTACACAGCTTTGGCAAGCAGACTAAGGAAGAAATTGGCTTTTGCTGTTTGCCCATCCTCAGAGTGTTAAAATATGATTTTTTCAGGCTCAGCAAGTGAAAAACTATGATTATAAAAAAGTAAATTACTTTCTCCTGTTCTTCCTTAGAACACAGTATAATAGAATTTTATAAGTGAGCTTATTTTTAGAGATGATAATAGACAATCCCACAATGCATGAATGCAATAGATAGCATGCTATACAAAGGAAGTTTTGATTTATCAATTCTACTTTCAAATGTTGAAAATATGTTGAAACAAAAAGTTGATGGTTAATAAAATTACTGCATTTCCTCTTACCATGTGCATAATCAGTAATCTAACATTCTCCTTGAAAATTAAAATGTTTTCTCTTTTCTTCTATCGGCCATTATAACCTAGTCTCTATTGTATCTGTTCAATAACAGTCTGGGGTAATTCTGTTATCTGTTTTCCCCAATAATGACATATTTTACACCTCCAGTGATAAGAATGCAATATATTTTAATGGGCACTGATTCAAAGTCTATTATGTTGAGTATCATGATAAATGAAGTAAGTTAAAGATAATGCATGTTTCTATTTCTAGGATATTTGCTTAAGAGCAGGCTATGCATTAACCCTTTTTGCCTTCAATAATCGCTTTCAACAATATTTAATATTGGAAAGGGGAACAATGACCATATCTATTTTTGAACCTTTCCTTGAATCAACAATTGAAACTGAGAAGGCAATGGCAGCATTTCAGGTATAAAATCAGAGGTTTGATTTTGAATAAAATTTGAATGAATATGTCATTTTAGTGATAACTTGAAAGTTTAAAAAATTAGAAGAGCGTCCAGAAAAATGTTTACTGATTTTTAAAAATTTAGTACTTTGCACACTAGCCCCTCCTACCTCATAAAAACTCCATTATCGAGGATTTCTTCATTTATATAGAATTTTGCAAGTTGCAAGGCATTTTTGCCTTTATACCTCATCTGAGGTTGAGAGGGAGGTAGTAGTATTTTTATCACACCCATATTAAAAAGAAATAGGCAGAGAAACATATTAGCATTCAAGACGGTTTTCTAACTGCAGATCATTAGCTGATCACACTGATTCTTCATCCCTGTAAAAACTGTATGTATCCAGGTTCTTAGTCTTATTCTCCCTTCATTTTCTATCCTGTGCCCTTTAGAAGAAGAAGTTTCTATGAACCCACATTTCTAGGATGCAGAAGTTGCAGACATTATAGGAAGAATAATATGGCCTACTATGGTCACTGCCATGACCACATAGGAACAAGTACTCTAACTCCTCCCACCACCACTTGCTGCCTCTGTTGAATCCCACCAAACACCCCCTTTATCCTCCTAAGAAACATAAAAAAAAAAAAATCATAAAAGCTTAATTAGAAAAGCTGAGTAGAAAATGTTCAATGATTCTATGCTATTTATTTTTGTTTTTAGATTATTGTATTAGCTAAAGTCATTATAGATGTGGACCATATTACTTTGTTTGCAAGAGGTGTTACTATTTTAGTTGATTGTCTGTATTCAGTTCATACCTCTACGATTGTCTTGACAGGTAAGAAATGATTAGAAGCTAATTGTAGCCACATAAAACTATTTTCAAAAAGTTTTTTTGTAATCTAAGCAACAATAAAATAATGCACCTGATACCCTGTCACACAGTTTGAAGAATGAACTCATATTTATCTATATGGAACTCCATGGTAAGTCTCCATGCAACAACGGGCTTCTACTCTGCACCAGAATAGGAGCAGAGTAACTCTGAACACAGACATTTTTGGTTTCCTAAGTACTTTTGCAAACTCCTACTTACTTTTTCCATGATATAAAATGAGAATTCAGCTATGAACTACCAACAACAAAATTTACATCCTGATTTATAATAGTAGTGGCAGATTTACATTGATATACCTCTGTCTGGTTTCCTTTTGTCCAAGTGTGCACATTTTGCTAATATTTAAGAGTTCTCTACATTGCTATGCAATATACCAAAACAAAATGGCCCAAGAGTTCTTGACACATTTAATACTAATTGTGTAACTGCATCTACTCCAGACCTAACCCACCAGGTTACACATAATAGATGATCAATAATATTTAGGCCAGGTGCAGTGGCTCACACTTATAATCCTAGCACTTTGGGAGCCGAGGCAGGAGGATTATTTGAGCCTAGGAGTTCTGAGACCAGCCTTAGCAACATAGTGTGACTCCGACTCTACAAAAAAGAGAAAAATTAGGTAGATGTGGTGGTGTGTACCTGTAATCCCAGCTACTCAGGAGGCTGAGGCAGGAGGATTGCTTGAGCCCAGGAGTTTGAAGTTGTAGTGAACTATGATGACACTACTGTACTCTAGGTTGGGCAACAGAGCAAGATCTTGTCCCCCCTCCTCAAAATAACAATACTTAATTGACATGACATAGCACTCTCAAAGTGACATAAAACAGTGTCAGAATGACAGTCATATGCAGTACTGACAAAATAAATAAATAAATAAGGTATTTAGGTTTTTTTCCTAACTAAAATGGATCACCGAAGGAAACTTCACTTGCTGCCATAGAATTACATTTTTATGGCGTATAATTTGCACGCTAAGTCAGAAAAAATGAAGCAAATGAAAACTTTCTGATGGAAACTAGGTAGAAAAAAAATGTTTAAGTTATTAAATATATTTTCATGGAAATAACATTATTCAGTGTCATAGTAATTCTGTGACTCTGAAAAACAATTGTAGGGGGTTTAAATTTTACTCCACAAGGTATTGTGTCAAAGAAATGTCACATTATACTAGCTTTCAAATATTAAATTAATTTCTACAGGTGGGGGAGAATTGAATCTTAAAAATGACTAGACTTTCTCTGCACTTCATCACCAGAGTCATATGCATGTCTGGGGTATCTCAGGTAAAGCCTGACATTCAGGCCTCAGGTATATTATGAAATAATTGATGTGCTCAGTATCCAAGTCAACATGGTTCCCAGAAGAGGCTCCAAAGGCACAGAAGTTTTGCAAGACTGGGATTTCTGTTGCCAAGTGGTTCAGTTTTCCACTTAGGTAATCTCCAAAATTCCTGCTTCTACTCCTTTGAGAACTATAAACCTTAGTTTTCTTCTCAGTTTTAGATTTTCTGCTTCTTCCATTTGTTTCCCATTTTTAACTTTCCATCTTCAAAGGCATCTTTTTAACTTTAAATAGAGCTTACCTTTAGACAATTTTTGCTTTAGACAATATAATCCAGTCCTCCCCATTCTGAGGCAATAAACACAAAGAATTTCTTGGCTTACAATGGAGGCCAGAAAAAAAATACAAGGAGAACAAAAACTGAGTTCATATTTCAATTAAGCATCTACACACAAATATAAAAACATTTATATCTTTAAACGTGAATATGAATGAAATAGCATTAAGTTGGTATCTACACATTTGTTTTAATTACTAAAACATTTTATTATTTTTAATCCCCAAACATTTCTTTTTATAAGAAATTCAATGATTTTAAACTTCAATAAGTAATAAATTGCTTAATTTTAAAATGCCATTAAGCCTTTAAAGCCATTTGAACTGCAAAAAGAACATATTAAATTTTCTTATGGTAATTCAATCATTATTGGTAATAGTCATTGTTTTAAAAAAAACTCTGAAAACCTTAAAATACATTCTGAAGCCATGGGAGGAATAAAATCTCTAATTTTCATATTTTCCCACTCTTACATAAACCTATATAACTTTTACTGTTTGTGACAGAAAAACAAACCATAATTTTGAGGAAAGTTTACATATACATGCCTTTTCTCAGCACTGCTTAACAGAGATGTTTTGTGGTGCAAACCTTTTCTAATGCTATGTACAAACAGATCAGCTTATATCAGTTAAATAATACAAGCCTTTTTCTTGTTCAATTTATAGGGAATTTAATAGCTAGCTTGGCTCAATCTAGAAGTGGTATTCCAGAAGCATTTACCACATTAGGAACAATCCAACGTCTCTGCTACCATTTGTACTCAGGAAGAGAAGAGGTAAAAACAAAGAAAACTAATTCTAAAATTGAATACATTAAAAATATAATCTGCCCATCACTCTGTGGGCTCATTTCTCTACTGACTGGCTATGTTATATAGCTCATGTTACTAACTTAAAGTACTTCTAGTACTAATTAGTCATATCTGCTATCCAAAATTCTGATTCCCATAAAAAGTGTACCTTTGTTTGAACTCTAAGACAAAATTAGGATTTTAATTACAAAAACAGTATAAACCAATTGTAATTAAATATTTAAAAAGAAATATCTGTTCAAATTAGTCTCCGAATTAAAAAATAAAAACCCTATGGAATAACAGCCATCTTAACGCTGGAATTAAGATTCAATCTACAAATTTGTACATTGACAATACGGAAATTTATAATTAAAATGTTTATACTTTATCTAACAAACACTGGTGACTTTGTGATCCTACCAAGTTATTTCTATAATTTGGAATGAATGAAAGTAGAATCCACATGATAGTTTTCCTTATCTGCCAACCAGGGTTAGAAGTGAGGGTGTGTGAAAGAGGCCATGCTGGCCATAGCAGTCGTTTGCCTCCGAGTGTTACCCACTTTTCCCCCCTAAGGTGTAAAGCAGTGTTAATCCAACTTTAGGGTGTATCAGAGTCACCTGGGGGGCTTGTTAGATTCCTCAGCCCCATTCCCAGAGTTTCTGATCCAATACATCTCAGTTGGGCCCTGGAATTTGTATTTTTAACAAGTTTCCAACAGCTGAACTCAGGTCCAGGGTTTTCAAGGGTATAATGAGAAGCCAGATGCCAATGTAAAGACCAGTATGTTAACTTTCTGGTACCCTGTATGGGCCTGCCTGGTTTATGTTTGTTCTATGAAATTTTTTATGCTACCAACTATCAGATTCCCTAACAACTACGCAGCAGTATATTTTAATTAATCATATGAACAACCTCTAATTACTTCAGGGTCATAGGCAGAGGTTACTTCTTTCAAGGACAGCACTACTTTAGAGTCCTGTGGCCTGATAGTTGTGTTTCTTTTTTGTTTTTACCAGTGGAAAACTGAGTTGCTTTCCTAAGTGGCTATTTTTAGCCTACTTGTTATCCTAAAGTCTCTTTCCTGGTTTCCTATTACAATCACCTGAGTGGTTTTGGAAAATTCCCGATGCTAGGCTATACCCCAAAATAATTAAATAATAGTTTCTAGGGGTAGAACCCAGGCATAATTGTTAAAGTTATCCAAGTGATTCCAATGCACAACCAAGGTTGCATTCCACTGCCTTAGTTCAAACTCAAAGGTTCTTACTCTGGTTGCACATTAGAATCAACTGGCACACTTAAAAAAAAAAAATACAAATGCCCCAATTTTCTACCAAGAGATTTTGAATTAGTTGGTGTTTTTGTTTTTTTTTGACACTACCGATGATTCTAAAATGCAGTTAAGATTGAGAACAGCCACTAGAAATCAATGGCAGTTGACAGCCCTCTAAAAATATGACTATGCTTCTATCCATAGATTCCCATCAGTTTACATACATATCTACAGAGACTTTCCTGTGAAGTAGCTAATTAGAGCACTGGGTTTAGACATTTTAAGAACAAAGCAAATTAGTTAAGAAAGAATTGTTTTTCTTTCTTCATTTAGGTTCGAGCAGCTTGCTCTTGTGCTCTTGGCTACTTAACTTACAATGCAAATGCTTTCCGCATCCTATTGAAGGAATGCAGGAATAAACCTAATCAGTTCCTTCGTTTAACAAATAATATCAGCAGAGATGCAAGTATTAACCCAGCATTTTTAAAGGAATTTCAAATGCAACAAACAGTGGGACTTCCTTCCTTAAGGTATTGTGCCTACATTTAAAGTTGCAGTAGTGAAATTATTGATAGAGGAAATTTTAAGGAAGTTTAAGAAAGATCACACAATAAGAATTATCTTTGATATGAATTTCTCTCTTGTATACTGCAGGATAAACTTCATTCTAAATGTCCATTGCCAAAGCCTGTTTTAATTTCTCCTCAGCACCAGTCTTGTAGGTGCAGACAAGAACACAACTATCTGGCCAGAATTATTCACACTTTAGAAAAGTTTTTGGAAGACTTGTTGCCTCCACATCTGATCCAGGAAGCCATTTTTTTGTAGACTAGGGGTACATTTGAGAGTTCTGAGACAAAAGAAACACCAACATGACTTTAGCATCAAATGGGTCTTCTGGACTTGATCCAAAGCAAGACTAAACTCCTAAGGTGGAAAATCAGACCCAGTGGTTAGAGTTATGGTGAAGTTTGCCAGGCACTGACTCAGAGGATTTTGCCTCATTACAGTTTCATGATGAACTTAAGTCTCTGAAAAAAGGGAGGAGAAGAGAATCTCTTTACTATGGACATATTTTCTCTTTTTCTGTAGATGTAGGTGAATTATAAGTCTTCTTTACAAGTAGGGATATTCATATATAGGAAATAGAACTACTCAAGATATATTATTAACTGGATAATGGAACAGGATCCAGTAGTGTATCCTGGTTACATAAAACCATTTTAAGTATAGAGAATAAGTACCTCTTTAGAGTAATTTTAATAATTCTTTGAAAAACTGAAAATCCAAAATTGATTTACCTAATTTTATATAATAAGCCAGGGAACCTAAATTATAATTGTTATAATTGGCAATGTTAAATATTTTTTCATTGGCTCAAAACATTAATTAATTTAGGATAATATACGTAGCATTTTACATGGTCACTAGCCCATATTGCAAATTGTGGAAATTAAGAAAATATGTCCCTTTTTCAGAACTATTTTTTTTCAAAACCCAGCCGAAGTATCTCTTCTTCCATAAAGCTTCCCCTCTTCATTTCAAGCAGATTTAATGGTCCAAATGTTTGAGGTGAATGAGTGACTAAATATAAAATACCTACAGGTAGCATGCATAGTTAATACAGGTAACATATAGAAATTAGGCCATCAGGCATTGAACATGATACCTGGAATAAGTCTTCATATATTTCATCACATATTTTTTCTGAGTGAACTGTATCTTCATTTATTTTATTATTTGATAAAAATGTTTTCCTTTTAGTCTGGAGAAGAATGGAGGACCATCCATAATTCCTGTCTTTAAAAAAGGTAATTTATTTTTCTTTTATTTCTGTGGTAACTTCTAGCGCTGACACTTTATAATTCTTTGTTCCTTCTCGAAAAATTCAAAATGTAGAGGCTACCAAAAAAAAGGTTTAACTGTAAACGTTTCTTTCGTAATTCCGTATACCTAATATCTTCCTATTTACAAGCCCATGTTAATCATTTCTTTTAAGGTCTTCCCTACTAATGTCACTTGATAGAGATCCCTCTTTGTTTTTTCTCAAGCTATGAGCATAGAAATGTCATTAAACAAAACATAAGTATGACTTAAATTATGGTCTTGCTATTGTTTCTTGTACAATTTGTCTACCTATAACTTCTTAGGGCAAAGACTACATTGTTTCCACTGATACTCTGTACAGTTTTGTACATACTTGGTAGATGACATTTGAGTGGACTAGGTCTGCAGAGATCAGGGTCCAGATCTTATAATGTTACTTATCCCTTCCTATTAGACATATAATGGGGAATAAAATAACTCATTAATTTCATGTATATGCTTAGTGCTTGTTCATACAAGCTTAGGGTAGGATCCAAATCGGTCTTACTTGGTATGTTATCAAAATCAAGGATAGAACCATTCAGAAATCAAGATCAGTTTGCTGGGGTCACAAACAGAAAGGGAGAGAATAGTGAGTCAGTAAAAGGAGAGGAAAGAACTTCATTTATTCAGGGAACACCTGAGGGAAGTTAGTTATATGGGGAGGCTATATTTCTGAATATCATGGACAGAAGAATATCCATTTTTTTGTACAGCTTCTTTCATGTAAGTAATTTATATCAAAGAATAAACTCAGTCTCACTCTTCTTCACTTAAATACTGGTTTCTAAACAACGATCTGTGTACTAGTAATGGTCTGATAAGGTTTTTGCAGATTTGTGGTAACATAAGAAAAAATAAGGACAATATGGTGAGTTTGTGATAAAAGTAATTTCATTAAATGTGAAGTCCATCATTTTGAGATAATGCCCTTTACACTTTATTTTGGTGTTAAAATATCCTTTATTTTACAAAAGGATGTTTAAAGTAGTTAGCATTTGTTCTTTTATTAGCACATAATAAAAAGTTAGCAAATCATAGTGGTCCCCATATATTTTTGGTCTCTGACAAAAGTCTGGAAGCTACTGATCTGTTCTCTTACTGTGTTTTAGTGATGTAAAGAAAATAGAGGCCGGGCACAGTGGCTCATATTGGTAATCCTAACACTCTGGGAGGCTGAGGCGGGAGGATCGTTTAGAGGTCAGGAGTTCGAGACCAGCCTGAGCAAGACCGAGACCGTCTGTACTAAAAATAGAAAAGGTAGCTGGGCACAGTGGCATGTGCCTGTAGTCCTAGCTACTTGGGAGGCTGAGGCAGGAGGATTGCCTGAACCCAGGAGTTTTGAGGTTGTAAGGTTGTAGTACGCTATGAGGATGCCACTGCACTCTAGCCAGGGCAGCAGAGTAAGACTCTACTTCAAAAAAAAAAAAAAAAGAAAAGAAAAGAAAATACAACTATACAGAACTGGAAGTAATGAGACTATATCTAGGGCTCTTAGGCTTAAGAGATATTTAATTGCAGCTCTTTAATTTTTAGGGAAAGAACACCGAGGAAAATCAAAATCTAAAATTCAACCAAGAGATTCTTTGACTTTAATACTTCCTAGAACTAACTTCATGGGACGCTTTAGAGCAACAAGACCAAGCAAAAAGACCAAGGTTTCCCAAAATATTTTTTCTTTTTCATCTGCAATTACATCGGATATCATAAATGTATCAAGACCAAGAATAGTGTGTTTGGACCAACTTGGGAAGCATGTACAGAAAGCCAACCCAGAACTTGCTGAAGGCTAATAAAAGCATTTTAGTCCTGAGCAATCTTTTAAAAATATATTTTAATTATAGTAAAATATATAGAGCTGATCAGTCATTTTGAATGGAAGTTCTTGATATTGATCCTAAATAGATTTTCCTTTATATATCTACTAGAGTTTAATCAGGTCAGAGTTATGGTTTCAAAAAAAAAAATAGGATTTCTGTAATACAATGTCTGCACTTAAACCTACTAAAATTTATCAGCTGACATGTGTGGTATAACTAGTGTGTGTTTGTGTGTATGTGTGTGTATCTCAAGAGTTAGAAACATTTTTAAGTTGGTATGCTAAGCTAAAGTGGTCTGATTCAAAGTGGCCCACATGTTAACACTCACTGTAATACTTCAAGATATTTAATAATAAATATTAAAAATGCACAAGGTTTCCAAAACCTGAACTGTGCATCCTTATAGTATTTTATTTAAAAATAAAATCTGAAATCATTGCCCATCAAAGTCCATAAGTATGGCTAAAAGATATGGCTACCAGTATTCATCCCTTTCTCTTTCCCTTTTCCCATCTGTTTCCCCTTCCCTTCCCTTCTTCCTTCTTTCTTCTCTTTCTTTCTCTCTATTTATTTATTATTTTAGAGATAGGGTCTTGCTATGTTACCCAGGGTGATCTCAAACTCCTGGCCTCAAGTGATCCCCTGCCTCAGCCTCCCAAGTAGCTGGGGTTACCAGGCCTGAGCCACTACACCTAGCCTTCCGTATTTATAGAGAATGTCTTTGGTTCACAGCTGGATAGATAATATTCTTTGTGGCTTAGAATCATGATTGATGTCTTTGCTCAAAGAACACTGTTTCCAATATGTGCCAAGTTTTTGTGTATGTCTGCTTCTCCTATAACATATCTGCAGAGAGATGTTATACAAAAGTAAGCTAGGTTTCTTTGTGTTCTTTAAAGCCCTGCTTTTTCTTCATCCACTTTGCTCAATTGCCTCCACAGTCCAAGGGTCTTGCTATAATCCATTCTCTACCTGGACTGCAGTAAGCATTGAACATACGTATTAGCAGTTATTTTCCCCAACATACCTTAACATAACAGTAATGATGGTAACTATATGTTCTTAAGACTTTCTGTCAGTCCATAGCCTGTGCTCTTAACCACTGCAAAGTAAGAGTTCTCTTTAATTTTCAAATTTAATTCTAAATTATCTTAATTCCTTTGAGTCACAACTTTCTGGTGGATAGACTAAAATATAGGAAATACAAAGGGAAAATGGCATATTTTATACAAGGAAGGGATATATAATTCAAATGATGAGAAATTATGTCACTTATTCAGTACCATTAAAGATAAGAATTCATATTAATGGAAATATTAATATTAAGCTTCTGAAAATGTAAAAACCCTCAAGATACAGAGGATTTCAACAATTTACCTGCCTCCTAGTGTACTTTAAGATAACTTTGACACATATGTTCACCAATATAGAGTTCAATGTTCTCCCTTACTTTTCTTTTCCTTCTTTCTCTCTTTCTCTCTCCCACCCCCCTTCCTTCTTTCCTTTTATCTACCTTATGGTTAAATACTGAAAGGCCTAGGTATGGAAGGCTTCTAGAACTTGCCGATTTTCTTTATCTGTAGGTTCCCTTATTTATATCATCAACTCAATTTTGACATGTGATTATAAAACCTGGAACGATTTTTACACTTTGAAATTTTAAAAACTTAGATCATAGCTATCCCTATTTTATAATATTTGTGACAATGGGAAAAATTGTGATAAATTTTCTTCCATAGTTTATATGTACTCTGATTATAAAAGCCACAGGAAATAATTACACTTCTTCTCTGTGAATTCACATTCACAGATACAGAATGCAAATCCAAATGTAAAATGTGAATTCACAATCTAATATTGATAGTTTCTTTTAAATGATATGTACTAACCAATTCTATCAAACGTATACAGCAAGTTAACATTAAAAATGCAAAGCTTTCTGGGAGGCCGAGGCGGGTGGATAGCTCAAGGTCAGGAGTTCGAAACCAGCCTGACCAAGAGCGAGACCCCGTCTCTAAAAAAAAAAAAAAAAAAAAAAATGCAAAGCTAGCCAGGTATGGTGGCTCACACCTGTAATCCTAGCATTCTTCGAGGCCAAGGTAAGAGGATCACTTGAGCTCAGGAGTTTGAGACCAGCCTGAGCAAGAGCGAGACCCTGTCTCTACTAAAAATAGAAAAATTAGCTGGGCTTCATGGTGCGCACCTGTAGTCCCAGCTACTCAGGAGGCTGAGACAGGAGGATCACTTGAGCCCTGGAGTTGGAAGTTGAAGTGAGCTATGATGATGCCAGTACACCCTACCCAGGGTGATAGAGCAAGACTCTGTCTCAAAAAGAAAGGCAAAGCTTAACAAATATTGACTATTTCCATATGTTCCCTCATATACAATTCCATTTTCTATTTCTAGGATAAAATGGATGATCATAAAGTAATACTCTATGACCACAATCCTAAAAAAGAATTATCTATGAAACTTCCCAAAAGGGAAATCACCTTAAGGTAGAATTAAAATAAGAAGTGTTTCCCATTCTATATTTTTATCCTTAACCCGAAGTTTCTCAATAATGCAAGTCACTGATTAGAAAGTTAACACCCTAGTCCAGTATAGATGATGTAATATAAACCTTTACTGGTAAGATCTCTCAAAGGACATTAAACAATCAGTAGCATCATCCTTATATTCAAAGGACAGTACATTCAGTTATTTTAATCTAGGCAGAAATAAAGTGATAAACTTATGATATCTGCAGTATAAACTTTCAGATTAAAAAAAAATTATTCAAAAAACTCCCTACTTTTTCATCTCATTTATGTTCATCTGATTAAATACAACTTATAAAGTAATGTATGTGGTAAACTAAAGAGTACAATATATACTTGAGGGATTATTCATGTCAAATTTTTTAAATCTCAAATTAGATGGATTTTAAAAAATATCTAGACATCCCATTTATTCCAGAGAGGATACCTAATAGCACAAATTTGAAAATTAATAACATATATTTTGTTATAGAAAGTCAGCTTTTGTTTCAATTTGGAATTCTCTGGTTTGATACAACATTGATTTGGCTACCTTTGTAAAATTGCTCTCTCATTACAATAGTCAGGCTCTTTTTTCACTAGGAGTCAAAAAATAGCTTATCCTATCCTGATTTGAGAAAGGGGAGAAAGATCTAAGCCTGTAAGATATGGGGCCAGTATTCAGCAGAATCACTGTACTTCTTCCAAGGCTTTTCTTTCTAGCCGCCAGCATCAGTCCATCCTTTCCCCACGAAATGTTTTACTTTGGTTTTTGATAATAAAAAAACTGCTCCCTTGTAAGACTATAACATATTATAGCATCTCAGAATGCAGGTGGTAGGTTAAACATCAAACATAAGCAGAGAAATAACAAAAGACAGTCTTGATGAATAATTAATACTATATATCTTCCACAATTTGATACACAAAAAAATCAAAACTTAATTTTAACATTAATACTACCTTTAGGGATTTTTTTGAAAAGCAAAAATCATATCTTCATTTTTAATTGTGGTATTTTTATGGCAGCTTCTCCAACTTCTTTGGATATATCTACTCCGAGAGGACATCTGCATCACAATTGGACAAATCATATTATTTCAAATATTTGCTTCATTATCTGTCATTAGTTCTACAGACTATTTGCTTAGAATTCTGACAAACGGTGTAAGTATCTAATCTATAATTTATCATATATAGTGACAATTCTTAAATATATACAAATATAGTGGGACCTCAGGCCAGGATAATGAAAGCTAGTTTCATTAATAAGAAATCTAAATTTTGAGATGTTTTTGAAAGAAATAGTTCTACTGATCTCAAATACTGTAAGTTAAAAACTTAAAATGAAATAAAAAATAACAAAAAATGTCTTATAATTTTCTAATAAGCTAAAAAAGGTAAAAACACTCTTACCACACAGCTAAAATCAAACCTGTGTCCATTCACATTTTAGAAATTACTCAGGTTTCTATAGGTCTTCTTGAGGTTTCAAAAGCTAGCTTGCCCCTTTCCTACTTTCCTTCGCCATTACTGGCCAGATAGGTTATAGCTCCTACCTTCTTTTTCTGTTCCTCTTCAGTAAACAATTTTTGCTTCAGATTTCTGCTTTTCTACCTTATTCCCCAAGATAAGGCTTTGACTGAACTCCAACCTAGGAAAAGCTATCATTCAGCCTCAACACTGCCACAAGTGGGCACAACTGGATTAGATGATATATACTCTTATTTGAAGCTAGGCTATCAAAGGGATTCCTTCTGACATTACTGACTCAACTCTGTTTGTTCATGATCAGCATTAATAGTCTGTGGTTCATGTAGCAAAAGTGTGTAGTTATGGACTACAATGCTGAGAAGTTTTAAAACATCAAATGAAACAATGTTCAAAATAGAGTTGTGTTAGACTATGAAACACAATTGTCCTTTAGTATTCCACAATTAATTTAGACCAGAACTTGATAGTAAATTGAAAAACTGTGCTATTCCTTGTAACTTTGATTTGGGAGAGGAAATAAGGCTTGCAGGAAACAGCTATCTTTTGGCCAATTCTCAGCTGCTCATGTAGGAGCATAATCACAACCTACTCTCACACCTGAATGCTTTCTGCATGTTTTCCTTAAATTTCCCAGCATATCAGCTGGTCCTGGGATCTCCTTGACATTGCAAAAGTCCAGGCTGTGGATGTGGTTGCTATTCTGGTCCCAGAGGATGGAATTCATCACCCTCTACCCGTGGCCTCTTTCTAACTCACTTATGATTTGTCAAAATTAATTTGATACTGTAGCAAAAATATTTCTTACAAGGTATCAACTTCAACTATGTTCATGAAAGAAATTAATGTAACTTTCCTTCAAGTATCACCAAAATGTCAATGAAAACCTCATATATAAAAGCAAAATCCAGGTTTTGACTTTTATAATGTAACTTGCATAAAGATAATGAATGGTACCACATACTTTGGTTCATAGCGGACGCCTTCTACATTGTGTAAAATGCCCAAGCCAGCTCGTAATCTTTCAATACCGTTCCTAAATAGGAATCATTAAAATAAAATCAATAGCTTCAAGATTTAAAGGAAGAAGATTTAGTATGATGAAATGGCAATTAATATTTACATAATTATGAGTGAAACACATAAATCCTGTGGCTTACCATGCAATCATAATGCCATTATCAGTGCACAGTCTGGGAGGAGGACACAACAAAGTACATTGTGTCGCGTTTGTTACAATTTCCAGAGCTTTGCGGATATATAAGTTACTTGCAACACCTCCAGATACAACCTGAAGGAATTGATAAGATCAAAATCAACAACCATCACATGTGGATATTAACCAAGTTATTCACTAAATCTGGGGGAAAACATCAGAATTATACAATAATAAACTATCACATTTTGAGGTCGGTAATAGGCAAGTGATATATCTAATAAAAATTTAGAGAAGAAAAAAATCACAATTTTAGTATCAACATACAATTACTACTAGCATTTTTGTATATTTTATTCCAACCTTTTTTATAAATATTTAATATAATTACAATCATAGTATACCAGTATTTTAGAAACTTTTTTATTTTTGTACAGACAAGGTCTTGCTATGTTGCCCAGGATAGTCTTGAACTCCTGGCCTCAAGTGATCCTCCCACCTCGGTCTCCCAAAGTGCTGGGATTGCAGGAGTAGGACACCACACCCGGCCTAGAACATGCAGTTTTCACTTACAAGTATTTGTTCATTTTACTATGTAACTCTTAAAAAACTGTTGTCTTTAATATTCATGTAAAATTCTATTTTGTGAATTGTCATCATTTAAACATTTTCCCACTTAAAATTTTCAAAAGAATAAAGCTTAAGATACAGTTAAACAGGAAGTTTATCAAGGCTTTTAAGCACAATTAAAAGGATTTCATCAAAGGATGAAGGAAATCCACCTAATTTTCTAAAAATAGTGATAGTTATTACATTTGGTTTCTTTATTGTAAACCCTCTATTAAATTCAATGAGAATATGTGGTCTTGGACTTTTTTGACACACAAGCTGTACAGATGTCCTATAAAGCGGCCACACCTATACAAGAAATGGCTGTTAGTCTTTTCTATTATGCATGATTTCATATTGTCTAAAGACCTGTTCATCCTAAACACAAGGTCAGTTAATGTTTTGGGGAAAAAGTAACATACTACAAAGTGTTACTATCAAATGAGATGATAAAACTTACCAGTACTGCATTACTTTGAGATAACAAGTTTTTCTGCTTGCAAAACAGAATAGCTCGATGTGTTCTTTTTGCAAGGTGGCATGCTGTTGTGTGCTGTACTGCAGCAGCAATGTCTGCAGCTGAAGACAAGATCTGCCCTTTCTCAATACCTGCAGAAATGAGCAGGCACTTTTAGGCACAATTCAGGAATATTTATCTGTCCAACTTTACTAATCAGAAATATACCTTCCTCTTTTTCCTTTTGCATTATTGTTTTATCAATAACATGTTGAAGTCCAGAAAAAGAAAAATCACAATTTTTAGCACGGTGCATGGGAGGTTTGATATCAAAATGAAATCTATTTCCTTGCTTGGCCAAATGTTCTATAGCTTTCCCACCACTCATGGTAGAGCATTCTGGATGTCTTATTAAAGAAAGTCTTCTTGCTACCTATCAAAAACAAAAATGTTTTAAAACAAGTTATAAAATTGCACACTTTGAAACCAAGATATAAAGGAAATAAATTGAAATATTACTAAAAAACCACCCTGAATGAATAAAACATGCTATATTTTGACAAATACGGCCTATAGCCAATATTAAGCAGACAACCCTGCTCCTTATGATGACCTGATCAATAGTGGCCAATTGTTGCCCCCACGTCTACTTTTGCTCTTCTATTGGGATTAGAAAATAGGTTTGAAGTTGATGATGACTGACTGCCTAATGATAACCTTCAAAAATAAGAATCTGCTCCATTCTTTCTTCCTATCATTTCACTATTGGAAGCTGTATTTTCTTTTTTCTTTTTTTTTTTTTTTGAGACAGAGTCTCACTCTGTGGCTGGGGCTAGAGTGCCATGGCGTCAGCCTAGCTCACAGCAACCTCAAACTCCTGAGCTCAAGTAATCCTTCTGCCTCAGCCTCCTGAGTAGCTGGGACTATAGGCATGTACCACCTTGCCTGGCTAATTTTTTCTATATATTTTTAGTTGGCCAATTAATTTCTTTCTATTTTTAGTAGAGATAGGATCTCACTCTTGCTCAGGCTAGTTTTGAACTCCTGACCTTGAGCGATCCACCCACCTCGGCCTCCCAGAGTGCTAGGATTACAGGCGTGAGCCACCACGCCCAGCCTATATATTTTTTTTTGTATATGGCAGTAGGCTCCAAAAAGGAATCTACTTGTCTATGGTGTCAGCAATTGTGCGATTTAATCATAGAACCTTGTGCATCTTTAATGTCCTTATGTTAATTTTTATACATCCTCTTAATTTACATATTTATATTTTTGTAGTACATTACAGTTTACAAGGCATTTTCTTTCACATATATTATTTGACTAAATACATAACTGCCTCTGCCAACTATTTGAGTCTTTATATATTGATGTAAACCTCTTACCATTTATTATGAAGGGGTAAGAAAGAATTATAAAATTGTATACTATTCTTTTCATTTTCTCTAACCATATATTTGTTCAGTCTAATAAGATATCATTCAGAAATATTAAGATGAATGGTAGTAGCACATCTATTGCTATTTAACTGAAACAGACACCATAATAAAAAAATAATGGAGGAATTACTTCCTAAATTACCTTGTCAAGCATGTCACCTGGTGCTATGTCCAAAGATTTTCCAAGAAGCAGAAAATCTGAAACTCCTCGAACTAATGCCAATAGACAGTGACCTCCAGAAATCAAAAGAACTAAAAAAGGAAATTCTACTTTATTGGTCAACCTAATAGTAAGTGCATGAGCCTCCATATGATGAATGGGTATGAATGGTTTTTTTAACTGGTCTACCAGCTGTAAGCTAAACGATAAGCCTACTCCCAGACTTAAAGCAAGTCCTGGTTTTATGGTAGTTGCAATTGCTGAGAGTTCACTTGGAGAGATTCTACTGACAGAAAGAGCTTCTTGCACTATTCGTTGAATATTTTCTCTGTGAAGCTGTTGAGCGACTGGAGGAATAATCCCACCTGTTCTGAAAGAAATAAAAAGACATCTTTTTATAATTTTAAGATTGTAAAAACAAAGGAAGAAAAATAACATATGTTATAGCTGAAGACATGTTTTCAAATTAATCATTATATAGCTGAAAATATTAAGTCAAGCATTTTCAAATTGTGTGCCTTATAATGTAGCACACTATAACTCAATATGCAGTGATTAAGGGGATAATGTTTCTGACTTTTCAAATTCATGCACAACAAACTCCCATGGATTTACTTGTTGATGAATGAAATCACCAAAATAATCTTACAAAGTACTTTAAAGAAGTCTTGAAAAAGGGAAGGATAGGATAAAATTGTATTTTAGGAAAATTAATCTCCCTGCAAACAGGGAGATTTTTAAAGAGATTATAGCAAAGGTATTTGTTTAAAGTAATTATAGCTTTAAGTGATTGTGGGAATGGAAACAAGGGACAGAGGAGCCTTGAAAACTGTAGTAACTAATTAACTGGATATAAGGGGACAGGGGAACTAAAACATCAAAGATGATCCAGATATTCAGTTGGAATAACTGGGAGAAAAGAAAATACTAACAGAGAGAAACATGAAGACAGTTTTATAAAGAAGAGTTTATTTTTAAACACTGCACTTAAGGTCACAGCAGGACAGTACATAGCTTGCAATCCTGAAATAAAGTTTGGGAATCTGGTGCTCAGAGTTGGTAATTTGGATTTTTGGTCCATGTAGGACAGTAGATGGACACTCCAAATGTAAAAAGTAAAGAATTAGGAGGCAAATTTGCTAGCAACAATTTGCTAGCATGTGACTAATACACGATCTGAAAAGCAAAGCAATAAAATACAGGGTCTGCAAAAGACAATGCTAGTCTCAAAAAGTCATCTTCAAATATTTGATGTTGCAAGACCTGCTAATTCTACACATAGAAATAAAAATCCTCAGTATGTGCATTTGATGAATATTTGCTTAATAGTTAAAATACATTTTGTTTCAGGCAATAAGGGAGTTATAAAAGAAACGATCTTATTTCAACACATCCATGTTGTAATACAATTTTCCTTAATTCTTCAAAGCTACTTTTTCTCTTATTCCTCATTTCTGTTAGTGGCATCAAATAACTTCATAATCACTTGGGTTTCTTTCTCTTTCTTTCTTTCCTTTTCTTTTCTTCTTTCTTTCTTTCTTTCTTTTTTTTATTTTTGAGACAGAGTCTCACTCTGTGGCCGGGGCTAGAGTGCCATGGCGTCAGCCTAGCTCACAGCAACCTCAAACTCCTGGGCTCAAGCAATCCTTCTGCCTCAGCCTCCAGAGTAACCAGGACTACAGGCATGTGCCACCATGCCCAGCTAATGTTTTCTATATATTTTTAGTTGGCCAATTAATTTCTTTCTATTTTTAGTAGAGACAGAGTCTCGCTCTTGCTGAGGCTGGTTTTGAACTCCTGACCTTGAGCGATCCACCCGCCTCGGCCTCCCAGAGTGCTAGGATTACAGGTGTGAGCCACCGTGCCCGGCCATAACTGGGTTTCAAAGTTCACGTCTACATCCTTCTTTTTCTCACTCTCTACATTTATCACCACTCCCATTGCCACTGTCAAGTTTAAAAAGTCCTCATTATCTCAGTCTATTCAACAATCTTCTAATTGTACTTCCCTAGCTACATCCTTTGATCCTTGGAGTCCATCCTATGTTGTGTTGCCAAAGAATACTCAAAAGCTTTGGTCCCCAACTGCTTTGGTCCCCCAAAAGCTTTGGTCCCTGGGCTGTGGACCAGTACCAGTCTGTGGCCTGTTAGGAACTGGGCCACACAGCAGGAGGTAAGCCCTGGGCAGGCCAGTGAAGCTTCATCTGTATTTATAGCCACCCCACATTGCTCACATAACCGCATAAACTGTAAGATCAGTGGCAGCATTAGATTCTCATAGGAGCATGAACCCTACTGTAAATTGTGCATCCAAGGGATCTAGGTTGTGTGCTCCCTATGAGAATGTGATGCCTGATGATCTGAGGTGGAGCTGAGGCAGTGATGCTAGCCCTGGGGAGTGGCTGCAAATGTAGATTACCAGTAGCAGAGAGGTTTGACTGCAGAGACCACAATAAATCAATTGCTTGCAGACTCATATCAAAACCCTATCAATGAGTGGCAAGTGACAAGCCACAACAGGTGGCAGGCTTTAAAGTGGCAAGGGAGCATCTTACTTCAGTTGTAAAGCTGCATCTGGTAGCAGGTTTTAATTAAATTAATTTGTATCTTATCCATTTATTTATGTAACCTGCCTTATGGTCCTCTGCAAACATCTGAGTTTATAATCGTTAGACTAGTCTATGCCTTAATACAACAATGTATTATTCTTTACTTAAGTGTCAACACAAGTTATATGTATAAATGTGAATAGGATTTTTTTTTCTCAGTGATTAACACAGTTTTCCTAGGGCTTCAGTTGAGACCATTAAACATACAAGTGGAGAAAAGAAGAAAAAGCATTACTGAAGAAAAATCATCAAGAAATACTGAAGCTGGGAATAAGCTTAGTTTCTTTTTGGCAACAGGATTAGCTAAGGTTGGGACATTATTGTGAAGAGCCTTAAAAGCCAGGATGAGGTGTTTGAGATTTTCTGTAGCAGTTATTAGAAGCTTTTGCACAAAGGAATAAGAAATTACTTCCTAAAAATTAACTTTTATATATGCTAAATACAGAAGAATTATTTCATTTTACTTTTTCTAAAAAATGTAAAAACAAATAACATAATGTCTACTTACTTTAAATGAACTTCAGTTTGGGAATGTATTGCTTCTCCCAATACATTTCCAGTTTCATCTACCACAGCAGCTGCTGTATCATCACAACTGGTTTCAATTCCCAATACTAGTTTATGAAGAAATAGTGTTCCAGGATAAATATTAAAACTTCTTAAAAATTCATAAACTTTCCTTTTTGATGGTTTAGAAAAAACTCCTGCTGTCTTATTCAGTATTAGCATACTTACTCTATAGATAATTTCTGGAAAAGAATTACAGAAACAAACATATTATTTGGAACGGACATTAGCCACTAACACATTGAGTTGATCAAAATTCTGAAAGCTTGGTTTATACTTCAATAATCAGTTTTATAAAATTATAGGAAAGTTTGTAAAAGTTACCAAAATTTTGTAAAGGCTGTAGCAACATGGGAATATAAATAATAGTATAAATGAATATAATGCTCTTCAAGGGGGAAAAACAGGCATCAGAAATACAATTTTTTAGTATTATTACTTTCATGCCATTCTTACCAAACTATTTATTATTATTTATAAAACAGCTAATATTACAGTACAATAATTGCATGGACAGTTCTCTGAAAAGTGCTATTTATTTTTTGATAGCTAAAATTAAGACAAAGTGTGTTTTAAAAAAAATCAAAAGCAAATGGAACAGATAAAAACATAGTTAATGCATTCTATTTCCTAAAAACATCTTTCAATATAAAATTTAATCATTTGGTTCAAAACCAAGAGTTCTCATAGACACACACACACCCCCATCAAATTTAGTCTTCTGGTTCAGAAACATTAGTGTTCTCATAAAGCTCATTTTAAAAGAAACATCTCAACTAAAACAACAGCAACCTAACACCTATATTATCCTTAATTACAACCCCACTTTTTGCCGCAGGTTTTATATATAACAAAGCTCTTCCCAAATCCTTTTTTCTCCAAAATAATGGCAGTCCATTACTAAGGCACCCTAGTATTTTCACACTACCTAATTTCATACCCTCAAACCCTGTGGTCCCCAACCCCAGGACCAAGGACTGGTACTGGTCTGCACCGTATTAGGGACCCGGCCGCAGAATTCTGCCGCCCCCTTCCTCCGTGGAAAAACAGTCTTCCTTGAAACGGGCGGACCAGCGAAGTTTCATCTGTATTCACAGCCGCTTCCCACCCCGCGCATCACTGCCTGAGTTCCGCCTCTCCGCACCCACCAGCCCCTCCTCCGTTGAAAATTGTCCTCCAAGAAACCAGTCCCTGGTGTCAAAAGGTTAGGAACCGCTGCCCAAATCTATCCGTTCTAAAACTTCCTGGATGTTATCGTAGGTCCTTTCCCTACCACACTAATAGACATCAGGGGTTCAAAATAAGAGCAAATAACATTGGAACTGGGACACAAGGAAGCCAGGGTAGAGAAGAGCGACCTATTCACGGAGGGCAGCTGCGGGGCAGCCCAGACACACACAGCCTAGAGAAAACAGATTTGCATTAACTAAAACCGAGCAAGGCAGACTGTGCTAAGCAAGTCCCTTTCGGTCCAAGAAAGGGAAAGAGGTGAGCAATTTCACCCACCTTCCTCACGAACAGCAGTTAACTAGTATTCGTCTCCGTTCCCTAGCTAAGACAGACGACAGCCCTTCCTCCAGCGCTGGAAAGCCCGAACCTGGCGCCCCGGAAGTGATGTCATCAACACTGTCAGTGCCCCTGCTGCAGGGTTGGCTGCTATTACCCCACAGGGCGGCATTTTTAGTAAAGAAAAGCTCAAAGGTGTCTTTGCTCGAGACGCAGTATGTTCGCTCATCCATTTCTCCCAGATTTGTAGGTAACAAGGCTTCTACAAGGTCACGCAGCTAGTGACTGATCCAGCGGAGTCCGAATACAGGTTTGTCTGACTACACAGATTAAGTTCCAAACACTACGCTACATTAAAAAAAAAAAAAGTTTTTTGCCTTTGGCTAGAATTTGGTTGCCACTGTGAGAAAAGGATGGAGTAGATTATTCATCATTCCATTTTGTGGGAACTATCACCAAATCTAAAGGTGTGGGCTGAGATACCTAATACTTTCATCAGACTAATACGGTGGAAACAAGCAACGCCCGTAACAACCTGTACCAGAGAACGGAAGTGCTTCCTGTCGGACAGTCTAAACAGTTACTCCCGTTTCACTAAGAGTAAACTGGGGATGGCTTATATTTGTATTTTTGTAATACAAAAAAAAAAAAAAGGAAGCCGTGGTAAATATTCACTTACCTTAAAAAAAAAAAATCCTACCTGTACGCAAACTTCAGCATAGTATGACGTCTTATTCCTGCCCCTCCTTCAGTTTTATTTTTTTATTTTTTGCTTTTATTGGTTAACCATCATTGTTTGAATAGATTTATCCAAGAATCTTTATTCTCCCCTGCTAGGCTTTAAGGTTTTAGTAATCAAGGTTGGACAGGACTGGGATATATAGCTGTTTTGCATGGTGTGAAGCTCTGGGTATAAAAGATGAGTAAATCACATGTTGAGAAGTAAGTCTAAGGGTATATACAGATAAATTCATAATTACTAGAATATTGAGTTTTTAGTTGGCACTTAATGTTTTTCAAAAATTGCATTTATGTGTAACAATAATTTTAATTTCTATTTGTAACCTTCAGAAAAAATATGTAGAAGAATCTTATTTTCAATATTCATTTCCTAATTATGCCCTATTAAATTAGATTTCATTTTCATTTATCACAATTTATTGGGTTCTTTCCTTTGTGCTAAGAACTTGATTGTTGTGGATAAAGATATTAAGATCCATTCTCTGTCCTCAGGGATCTTAGAGTCTAGTGGCAGAAGACAATAGGCAGTACAGAATTATGGAAATATGAATGGAAAGTGTGTACTGAAGAGAGGGGAGCTGCTTGGGGAAGGTTGCGTGACTTGTCACAGATATATCTATAGCCTGGCAGGCCCATGGTGTGATTATTTGTTTCAACATCTGATTCTTTTATAGGCTTGAAATTTGTTTATCATGTCTAGAAGTGACTTGACTTCTGGGGTAACTGAGTCACACACCACAAATTGCTAAAATGATGTGTAAAAACCATTAATACGAATGTATTAATTTACAAGAAATGCAACAGTAGGAGGGGCTAGGATAATTGAGTTTGCTGATCACTATCTTCGTGTTGGTCAAATTACAAAGAAGGCCAAATCCAAATTATAATCAGAAGATTGCTTGGTAAATATGGAATAGAGGCAATAGAAATGAGTTTGGTGCTTTTACTTAATGGCTGATGTTTCAAGTCTGATGCTTCTCTTTCCACCTGAATCACACACTGTTTTACATTTTTCATGGGTTAGAGTATGTTAAAAATACACTACCATTTTTCCTTTTAAATTTTCTTTGATATATCTTTTGATGTGGAACATTCTTTTATTAGTGTTAATACTGTCAATCAGGTCTTACCTTTGGAAGATGTTTTGCTTTTTGTTTGCTGAACCATTATGTTTAACTTTTAGATGATGTTTTCTCATTGTGGTAGAACACACATAACAAAATATGCCATTTTAACCATTTTAAAGTTCAAAAGCACTGAGTACATTCACATTGCTGTGCAACTACCACTAACATCTAGTTCTAGAACTTTTTCATCTTCCCAAACTGAAATTCTGTACCCATTGACAATAAACCCTCTTGCCTCCTCTGCCCCAGCCCCTGGCAACCACCATTCCACTGTCTTTATGAATTGATTACTCTGGTTACTTCATGTAAGTGAGATCATATATTTGCCATTTTGTGACTGGCTTAATTCACATATCATAATGTCTTCAAAATTCATCCATGTTGTAACCTGTACCTCAATAGTCTTTCTTTTGAGGGCTGAATAATATTCCACGGTATGTATATACCACATTTTATCCGTTCATTCTTCAACGTATACTTGGGTTATTTCCATCTTCTAGCTAATGTGAATAATATTGCTGTGAACACGGGTGTATAAATATTAATATCTGTCCAAGATCCTGCTTTCACTTCTTTTGGGTATATACCCAGATGTGGAATTGCTGGATCATATAGTAAGTTTGATATTTGAGGAATCTCTATACTCAGGGTCTTATTTCCTTATTTTTCAAGTGTGTGGGATATATCTGTGGGTTTAGCAGGAAAGGAAGAAGGTGAATCTTTGTTGTTCCCATATACTTCCTATGACTGTTAAGTGCCATGATAGAAGCATATAGTTTGATGAGAATTCATAGGAGGGACAAATGTTTCGAAGGATCACCGCATTTTCCTGGTAATAGTCAATAAATCATCTGACTTCTCTGTTCCCATTTTAAAAATTATAAAATGAAGACAATATGTGTTTATCTTCTTAATAATATGATCAACAAAAAACCAGAATGTGTTGGCTTATCTGCTAAACTGGAAATAATATAGAACTTTAGAGATATAAGTCACTTCCATAACCATTTTTTATCAGGAGTTTGAATGAAATGAAAAGAAGTGAAATAAATTACACTACTATGCCAAACATAAAATCCAAATATATTTTTACTATTTCTCTAATTATGAAATATTTCAGATTTAAAAGTATCAAGAATATAAACTTCTGTGAGCCCAACATCTGACTTAAGAGTGAAAACATCACCCAATACAGTTGAAGCTCCCAGTGTCCCATATTCTTAAGATATGCAGTGTTCTGAATTTAATAATTCTCCTCTATTTGTAGCTAATGAAAAATTTTAAGCCACATATAACAAACTGCTGAATTATTTTTAACTGGAACTGATATTAGGGAGTAAAATAAAAATGAAACATCTCTTTTGACACCAGATAAAATGAAGGAGAGTTTCTCTCTGCCATTCTCCTACTCATCTTCTCTTTCCTTGCCCAACACTGTTCCACCAAACTTCCATTGAGGGTGTTTTGCCTACACCTGTCTTCCCAGTACTGAACCTTCACATTTCCCACATCAACATTCTATCCATGTTATCATCTTGGGAATTACTCTTTTGTATCTATGCTGTTAGACTATTGAACTGCACTGGTCTATACTAGGTTGCTGCATTTTCTTCTTCATGACCAGCATGAGGGTATTTTGGGGTCACACATACTGGCAACATATATTAATATAGGAGACACAATATAAGAGAAACATTGCATGACAATCAGGATTCAACTTTAGCAAGACAAGATGAATCAATAGGCTCCAATCTAACAAGAAGGAGTTCTAAAGGAAGAATAAGAAGTCTTAGACTTGGGTTTAATAAATCCATTTAATAAGTATGAGCTGGTCATGGCATACACCTGTAGTCCTAGCTACTTGGGAGACTGAAGTGGGAAGATTGCTTGAGGCCAGGAGTTTGAGGCTACAGTGAGTTATGATCCAGCCACTGCACTCCAGCCTGGGTAACAGAGCAAGACCCTACTTCTCAAAATAAGAAAAAAAAAAAAAAAAACTTAATATATGAAGGGGAAGCCATCATTTAACAGCACCATATGTTGAAGACTTGAGGTTTTAGTGACCATAAAGTCAATCAGTGATACATGGCTGTCAAAATAGCTAAAGTGATATTAGGCTACATTTAAAAAAAGGGTCTCAAAAAGGGGAAATGGTACTGTTCTAGTCACAGCATATCTTATCACCTCATATATATTTGGCTCTAGTGCTATATAATAAATAATAAACTGAAATTTAGAGAATTACCAGGATAGTGGGAGAAATCTGAGACCATGTCATATAGAAAGGTGAAGGCTCTAATAATGTTTATTCAGTGCTGTTGATATCTTTAAATAGTTCAGAGATACATAGAATAAGGATTACATTTTGACTCAATATAAAACAAATTATAAATTCCATTACAAAAATGGAATATGCTATTTTATAAATTATAAGTCCTCCTCTATTAGTATTAAAACAGAATTGAATGGAAGGGTGGTGGTTAATATAAAGATTCAAGCTCTGGTAGGGAGTTGAATTTACATGGCCCTAAGGGCTTTTCTAATTCTTAGCATCATATAGCTCTACAAAGCTAATTCACACGGATATTTAAGGAAATGCTGTTAGCCCCTTAGGATCTTTATGGTTTAATAATACCATAAACGTAAAAAAAAAAAAAAAGGGATGGGGCACATTAAAAGGACACAGGAGCCAACTTGGAAGAGCTCCTAATGGTCAAAGCTGAAGGACAATTTGAGCAACAAATAATGATAAAGGATAACCCAAAGAATAAAATATCCATGAGTCCATAATATAAGTGATTGAATAAATAAATAGGAGGGAAAGGACAAATCTTCCTTACAGAAGATTCCAATAAATAAATGTAGAAGAATGAAGGAAATCATCATTAGAACTACAAAGTAGTAATTGCTGCAAGAAAGATCCACTAATGAATGCTAAAATTAGTGGCATTTCTGAGCTCATGACTACTTAGAAATTATATGTCTCTTGACTTGAAGTCAGCAACTATCATGGCATGACAATTGATTTTGTTCTAAATAATAGTCAGATTTAGTTTTTTAGTTTTTTAAAAAAAACCCCACAGCATTTTTTTAAAACTGTACAAACCTGTGAAAATGACTACAGTTTCTACATTTAGCACAACCATTCACCTAGGTGGTAAGGCCAAAAAACTAGGAGTCGTTTGCAAAGTACACCCCAAATCTGACCACTCCTCACCACTTTATTTGCAACTTCCCTAGTTTTGCTTCTTGCCTACAGTAGCTTCCCAATTTTCTTCCTGCTTTTTATTCCTTTACAGTTTATTTTCAACATTAGTCAGTGACCTTTAAAAAAAAAAAGTTAGGTCCCTTTAATCTCCTGCATAAAACTCTCCAATGGCTTTGTCACACTTGGAAAAAAATCTGCTTGCTACCTTGATCTATAAATCTCTTTTATGATCTGGTCTCTATTTCTCGGAGCTCATTTGCTACCATTCTCTTCCTCCTTGCTTACTCCTTTCCAGCCTCAGTAGCTGTGTTTTTCTTCCTCAAACATGCCTCATTCCTGCCTGAGAGCCTTAATATCTGTCATTATCTCTATTGGAAATGCTCTTTCCCAAGATCTTGTACTGCTTGCTCGTTCAGTGTTCACATCAGCAAGGTCTGTGTTTAAATGTCACCTCAGATAGGATCTTCAGGGAAGACCTGTCTGAGGCAGGCTCCCCTGCTCACTCCCCTGCTTAATTTTTTTCCATTGCATTTATCACTACATAAAAAGTATTTGTTTATTCATTTATTATTTGTCCTCCAACTAGAATGTAATCACCTAAGGGGAGGGAGTTGGTTTGTCTTGTTTGGATATACCTAAAATAATACCTACAACAGTGCTGGCCCTCAAATATCTATCGAGTAATATTTTTAAAACATTGAAAAGAGAAAGAAGGGAAAATGAGGAAGAAAAGCTGTATCAGAGGAAGACTTCTATCTCTGAGGTATGTAAAATGAATGTAAGCCTTTTTGAGATAATTAAACTTTAAAATGAAGAAAAACAAAGGAATATTTTTTGTTACCTTAATTTTGTAACCAAATTCAGTTGCTTAAGAATAAACTTGAAAAATGTCAATGTAATTATGATGACTGAATTTGGAGAGCTTTTGAAATAATCTTACGCCAAGGAAAAATTTTATTAAAGTATAGATTACTGGTTATTTAAAAATAC
>VBSM01001562.1:32811968-32862616 GCA_008086735.1 Cheirogaleus medius
TTTAGGATGAAGTGAGTTGTATCATACTTCGTATAGAAACTTGCGAGAAAATATCTGCAGAGATAAAAGTTAAAAATACATAAAACATCCCAAAATAAAATTACTTAGAATTTAAAAATTTTAAAAGGTAGAAAAAAGGCCACTGAAACTTAAATATCTAAAAGTAAAACCATTTTTGAGCATTAAAGTAAAAGAAACAGTTTGGCCTCAAGTTTATTTGATTTGGGATTTAAAAATTTGTTTAATGGAGATACGCATTTCTGAAATTACATAAATACATTTAATAGAAAGCATTGCTACTTAGCATCTTTTAAAGTAAAAGGCATTCAAACTAGGGTTCATATGCTCTCTGAAATTTCAGGTGTAGTTTTGCATTTCTGTGCATGTTTCTGAAGAGAAGATTTGGATCCAAAGCATCCATCCATCTTATTCTCAAAGGGTTTTGTAACTTATAAGTTAAGAACTACTACTGAAAAATGGACTTTTAGTGTATTAGTACAATTCATATCTTTGAAAGAAACAAATACTTGGTTGCCCTTTTAATGTTCACATTTTCATACTGTAGCTAAGCATGTCTAAAACCAGTTTCACTGGTAACTTGAAAGAGACTGTTGTAAAAGTCCAGCTGTTTTGCTATAACTAAGTACATGATGTATTCAGACATCTAGCATCTGAGAATTTAACAAGCCTAAACCACCTTTAAAACCATAAATCACCGAGTCCAGAATGCCTAGTTTTACCCAAGGGTATATCAAAGTGCAGACATATCATCTGGTTACTCAAAGAATATCCTAATATAGATAAGATGTAAAGAAGAAAACATATCTTACTTAATCATAACTAAAAAATTAGTTTCCATATAGGTGTTTGTCTAATAACTTTTATAGTACACAAGAAAAGTATTCTTATAGTCTTTCTTCTAACTACTGTCATTAGTTTCTCATAAGGAGATAAATATCTTGTGTAATATGGTTAGAAAAGAATAGCTACCTTGTTTCCCTGAAAATAAGACCTACCCATAAAATAAGCCCTAGCAGGATTTCTAAGCATTTGCGCAATATAAGCCCTACCCCGAAAATTAGACCTAGCGATGGGCGTGGCTATGCAGCCTATCTGCACAACCCATGCATTTCGTTGGGGAGCAGTAAAGAAGATGAGCAGCCCTTCTCATCTGCCCGATTGTGACAGCTACTATCCCAGAGGTGACCAGAAAGGTGCGGGCAGCCCCACCAACAAGGTCGGCTCCCCCTGTCAGGTCCTGGCCATCCTGTGCGTGCTGCAAGCTGAGGCTTTGAGGGAAAAATAACACATCCCCTGAAAATAAGCCCTAGGGTGTCTTCTTGAGAAAAAATAAATATAAGACCCTGTCTTATTTTCGGGGAAACACGGTACTTTCAAGTATGACTAAAAACATCATAGAGAATCGTATATATCATTTTCAGAACAATCTAGATTGAGAAATTGTATAATCTTCCACCTATTTCACAAACCTATGGTCAGAAATTCTTTCTTGAGTAAACCATATTCTTCAATCTTTACTTTAAATTCTTTCTTCCTGCTTTCATATACTTGAAGACTGTTTTTATACTTCCTTTACTGAACAAATAAGATATTACTTGCACTTAGTGAGCTCATTTGATTTCCCATCACCATTACAGGTTTAAAATATAAACTGATAAATTGGAAATAATAAATCTTAGAATGGGTTCTTACTATATCATATGTCCCTTTTGTGTTTTAATAAAAACTAATTGTGTGTGTAGATTATATGAAAATCACTTGACTCTTTCAAAAACTTAGACAACCCTCCAATGGTATGCAAAACCCAAGTGGGAATCAGAGTGATAACATTTATACATTTATTTGCCAATGGATATATTGGGAAGAGACCTGTGTTAGAAGATAAAAGCTTAGGATTTAATCTTGGCTTTTGACTCCAGCTAGCTACAAGATCTTGAGCAAAATAATGTATTTGAGTCTGTTTCTTTATCTAGAAATCTGGGATAACTCTCCATGTCTCAACCTGATAAATGATGATTAAATAAGAAAATGTGAAAGTACTTTGAAACATATCAATGCTATATAGATGGCTTTAATGCTGTTTCTTCAGTTACATAGGGAATCTAACCAAAATATTTGAAATCACACCTGTTGGTCAAAAATATATTTGGAGAAATATGGACCTTATACACATACATCTTAGTTGACCTTTTTTTGATGGCTCTTACTGAAAATTCAGAATGTCAGGCCTTTTCATGTATTATAATGCAATCATCAACATTTTATAGATGAGAATACTGAGGCTTTTAAGAAATGGCCAGAACTCACAGAACTTAAAAGTAGTTAAGCCAAAAACTAAACTTACGGCCATCTGAATAGCCAATATTTTTGTTATCGCATTTATTTTTGTTAGACTACAGACATTTTTCTTTGAGGGTAATTTATGGGACTAACCCAATTCAAAATTTCTTCAAAGTGCTATAAATATAAGGAAAAAGAAGCCCATTACTTTATGATTAGTTTATTCCTTTCACTTGAAAATGCCTTCCTTTACTTAAACATCTATCCAAAACCTACTGTCCCTTAAGTTCTAGCTTAAGGATTTCCAACACCTCCAAGAAGTCTTCTTTGCTACTGACGGCTGTACTGATTCTATCATGGACAAAAAAATTATGTATGAGCTATGTGGTACAGAATGTTGATTAACATATATATGAAATACATCTACTATGTGCAGGCCACTGCATTGCACGTGGGAGTCAAAACAATAAATTTTTTGGAGAAATAAAACAAAATATATATACAATTTTTATTTGTCAATTATACCTCAGTAGAGCTGGAAAAAATAAAGGCAGAGGCATTTCAGGTAGGAGCTATGATTTGAACAAAGACATAGAAGTGGGACTACAAATGAAATGTTCAAGAAATTCTGCTTAGAAGAGCTTGATCTGGTAGGAGTTAGATGGGGATAAAATATTCATGTAAAGGGAAAATGAGGTAGGAACCATTTTCTGGAGGATCCTGAATATCAGGTAATAGGAGGAAATTAGATACCAGTTACAAAGTTAGATGCTTTACAGATAGATATTATCTCATTTATTTTTTATAGCACCAGGACTGAAATAGGTATCATTAGCTAAAGTTTTATATATGAGCAAACCAAGCTAGCTGAGTAATATATACAAGACTCAACTCAGGTCTGTTCTATAATGAAAGCCTGACCTCTCTTTTTCAAAAGCATACTCTTTCTCCCAAGGAGCTGAACATCTGAATAGGATTGGCTAGCCAATGAAAGTCTTCTGATCATCTAAACCATTATTTAAGGAGATTAATCTGATAGTGCAATACAGCATATGATTATGTTTAGTTTTCTTATAAGAAACTTAAGGACAGGAGCTGGAATATATCTGACCTGTACATCCTAGAATGTCTAGGCACAATGAAGAGCATGAAATATCATCTCCTTATGTACTGACTGAAGTGAAAACTGGTTTATTATCTAAGTACCTGTACTTTATCTGAGGTAGCTATTGATTGATAAAAGTTTTCAACAAAATATTGTTTCTAATTCCAATTCAATATGATAAAAGGACATCTTCCTTTTATCCAATCCTCTTCATACCTAAAAATTTCTACCACTTACAGAATTATTGGAGAAATTGTGAAAAACTTCCGTGAAGATGTAAACTGTACTCCATAATCCAGTTGTTCCCAGTGTGTTAGGAGCCTTGCTTTACCCTGGTCAGGAGTTTCAAAAGGTGTCCCTTTCACTGCATGCAAAAATACATACATGCCCTGGAAAACAAGCAAGGGGGTATATAATCAATATCAAATACAAAATTAGTCTTTGTCATTAAGCATTAAGGTAGTTCCAGGCTGTTTGTGACAGAGTGTGTGATATAACAGCTCAAGTTTTAAGCTTTCACATAACAGTGAAAGGCTGTAGTCAGTTTTTTATAGTAAAATAAAGCTTTCTGGGGCATACAAATATTTGGTGAAAATCAGTAAAAGGTCAACCACAAGTAACCTGTTTTCATCTCTTTTCATTAAATTGAAAATAAACAAAAGGTATCATCAGGATAACTTCACATCATTACATTTAGATTTTCTAATACCTTTCCCATTAGGGAAAAGGATTACCTTTTTCCCCAGTGTGTAGGGAATTTTTCTCCAGAGTGTCATTAGTAAATCTGATAATACTTATAAAATGATAAAGACATATAAACTGGTAACAAAATAATCAAATAAATAAAATATGTCTATCAGGGAAAATGGTTTTGAAATATTTAATATTAGGATTGCCTTTGCCTCAATAGTTCTATTCCAAAGCAACAAAGACAGTCTGATGTAATAGGTATAACATTTGACTCAATTCACTTTTAAAATCACCATTGTGCCACAACAGTGTTTCTTCTGAAGTCAGTTTTTAAAAATAATAGTAAAAAACATTACTAAAAAGCCATTTCGTTAGATGGTATGTTTAAGTACCTAATTTTGTGGTTAGGAAAAAAACAATATACACTAGATTTGGTTTCCTTGTGATTAAGATGCCCATTTAGATTGATAGGTAGTACTTCATTCAGGATCACTATTTGAGGTACTGGTAACAGCAGAAAGCCTAAATATTACCATGAAACAGTTTTTCCTTGTAGAAGCCACCATGTAATGTCATTTTTTCTACCTCAACTTTTAATAAATATATAGGAAAATAGAACAATTAGTGACTTGAAATTTTATGTTATACTTAGTTAAGAGAGCCTTTCCTTTCAAAGCTTAGTCTACTTTCTAGTTATTAATAGGCAATTCAAAAGTTATTTAGCTGCGGCCGGGCGCGGTGGCTCACGCCTGTAATCCTAGCACTCTGGGAGGCCGAGGTGGGCGGATCATTTGAGCTCAGGAGTTCGAAACCAGCCTGAGCAAGAGCGAGACCCCATCTCTACTAAAAATAGAAAGAAATTAATTGGCCAACTAAAATATAGAAAAAATTAGCCGGGCATGATGGCGCATGCCTGTAGTCCCAGCTACTTGGGAGGCTGAGGCAGAAGGATCGCCTGAGCCCAGGAGTTTGAGGTTGCTGTGAGTGAGGCTGACACCACGGCACTCTAGCCGGGGCAACAGAGTGAGACTCTGTCTCAAAAAAAAAAAGTTATTTAGCTGCAATAACATCTAAGCTATGAAGGAAAGGACTCATGTTTAGTTGGATTTAACTCACCAAACATTTAATAAGCTGATGGTATGTACAGGACACAGGACATATATACACATATGAAACTGAAAAACAGATGTACCTAACCTTGAAAAAAATTCAATCCTCTAAGAGATGGTAGGAAGAAAAAAAGATATGCATAAACAATTAGAAGATAGGGCAGAAATTGCTATCAAAGGTATAATCAGAGTACTCAGCAAATGCAGAGGAGAGAAAGGTACCTTGTTGCTGGGGCAAAAACCTTGATACTACCCTGTCAACCTCATTCTTGAAGGTTCAGCTCAAATGACAATTCCTTAGTGAAACCCTCCTTAGTAGTAATTAGCCTCCTATGTGGTTGCATAGAATTTTACTGAAAATACTATTATAGTGCAATATATTATGTTAGAGTTGTCTGCATGTTAGTTTTTCCATTAGCCTAAATACCTAAGGAATAAGGGCTGGTACAGAGTAAGTACTAGGTATGTTGAAGGATGACATTAAACTAAGAAGCGCTTATTCTGTAAGCACCCCAGGAAACCATTTCACATAGGCTTTAAAGGGAACTATGAAACAGAAAGTATATGTTTTCAAATACTCAGGAGCATATGATCCCCCAAAAGTTAAGAACCTCTATTCTATACAACGTATGTGTTAGAATCTAAGAGAAGAATGGCCAGGTGCGGTGGCTCGCGCCTGTAATCCTAGCACTCTGGAAGGCCCAGGCAAGAGGATCGTTTGAGCTCAGGAGTTCAAGACCAGCCTGAGCAAGAGCAAGACCCCGTCTTTCCAAAAAAAAAAAAAAAAAAAAAAAAAAAAAATAGAAACAAATTAGCTGAGCAACTAAAAAAGAAAAATACATATATATATATATATATAAAAAAATTAGCTGGGCATGGTGGCACATGCCTGTAGTCCCAGCTACTCAGGAGGCTGAGGCAGGAGGATCGCTTGAGCCTAGGAGTTTGAGGTTGCTGTGAGCTAGGCTGATACCATGGCACTCTAGCCTGGGCAACAGAGTGAGACCCTGTCTCAACAAAAAAAACAAAAAACAAAGAGACGAAGAATCCTCTATTTCCTTCAAACCACAAAACCACATGTACTTACTAGTGTTTAGAATGTAATATTCAAATCAGTTTATTTTATATATCCTTTTCAATGAAAAAGAATAAAATCTTATTTGATCATATCTTTTACTCCAGTATTATTTGTTAAGTAGTCTCTATATAAAAACGTTAGTGATGTAGAGATGATTATTCCCACATCAAAAGAATTAGGAAAAGAAAGTATGTACCTCATGGTTAGTCCTTAATAAATATTTACTGAAGCAAAATGAAAAACATTCTCATTCATTTTTAAAGCTGGCCTAAGAATCTTGTGAAGCATTAATACCTCTAAGAGTGAATTGTAGCAATGAATAAAAAAAAAAATCACTGTAGGTTTCTACCATATGGTTCAAAAAGACAAAATATAATATATTTCTCTAACCAGGTATAACAATTAGGTCTGTTTTCCTATATTGAAAAGCATTCGGTATATATTTTACATTTTTAATTGGTTTAATGTAGGCTATCTTCAAAGGAAACAAACTTGGAGTCATATAATTGCTACATCTATGGCTGGTTAGTTAGGCTTTTAGTGTGGTGAACTAATGAGAAAATCAAATAATAAATTCAAAGTTTGCTTTCCTGCATGGTGTCAATTACCTATTAATTTGTCTATGGTCATATACTGTGCCTCAATCTTGAGTCAACTGACTTGAAAATGTGGGAGGTTGCAGAGCAGGGTATGGCTTCTAAAATACACTTAATACATGTGCCATTGGAGAAAAGAAAAGACTAATTTATTCAGCAGACTTTTAGATAGGTTTTTAGAGATATAGAAATTAAAAAATAATAAGATAAATTGCTAATTATAAAACAATGATAAACACATGATGAAAGAATGTAGCACGGGAGTTGTATAGATTCCTAAAGGAGGTGATAACTGAGTATAGTTTTGGTGGGAAAGTAGGAATCAGTCAGGCAGGGGGGAGGGGGGCAGTTATTAAAATAGTAGAAAAGCTTAAGCCAAAATAAAAAGGTGAGAGCAAAATGATTTTCTTTATTGCTAGAGCATAGACTGTGTTTAGAGATGGTTGAGATAAGATGGAGTCCCTTTATTGCTTCTGCACTGCTATCAACCGGTCTTATATGCTACAAAAGAAACTTGGAATTTTACAGTGAATGCAATGGATAATCACTGAAGGACTTAGCGCATGAATTGAGCAGACATGCATTTTTAAAATACCACTCTGCCAAGCTGGAATGGAGGAGTGTAGAATAGAGGAGCATCAAGACCATTTGATTTATTGGAATAATCCATGTGAGGAAAAAAATGAGGGTATGGGAACAAAGTTGATATTAAATCAGTAGAACAGTGCTTTGACCAAATAGACATGGAGTATAAAGGAAAAGGAGAAGTTATCCTAAGACGAGGGTGACCATACATATATTCTAGTTTTCATAGGACAGTTCTGATTCACACCTATTCTCTTTGAGTAATTATTACTGGAGCTACCTTTTACTCTACGAACAGTCTCAGTTTGGACTCTACATTACTGGTTGAAATCCCTTATCTGAAATGCTTAGGACCAGAAGTGTATCAGTTTTGCATTTTTTCAGATTTTGGAATATTTGCATGAACATAATGAGATATCTTGGGGATGGGGCCCAAGTCTAAACACAAAATTCATTTATGTTTCATATATACCTTATAAACACAGCCTGACTGTAATTTTATACAATATGTTTAGTAATTTCGTGCGTGAAACAAAGTTTTGACTGTGACCTATCACACAAGGTCAAGTGTAGAATTTTCCACTTGTGGCATCACGTCGGTGCTCAAAAAATTTCAAATTTTGGAGCATTTCTGATTTGGGGTTTTCGGATTAGGGATGCTCAACCTGTACGTTAATCACTTTACCACTGACATTCAGTTGTCTGGCTTGGCCTTTAGAAAAGATTAGGAATGAAGTCAGAGGAGCACATTGTGGGTGGTAAGGAATTGATCAGGAATAAGATGAGTTCCATTTATACTTGTTTGGTTTAAGGTATAAGGTAATCTTGTGCTATAAACATGAGTACCTTTATTCTACAGATAGAAACTGCAAATATGGGTAGATGAAGTGACCTAGGCAGAATATATAGCATAAATAGAGATGAAGAAAAGAAACTTGGGGACAGCAATATTTAAGAGAGGAAAAGAGAAGGAAGACCCTGCAAGAAGAAAGAAAGAGAAGGAAAGATCAGAAATGTATCCAGAAGAAAATGATCCCATGGAAGCCAAAGGAAAACTTTCAGTAAAAGGGAGATGCTTAGTGTCAAGTATTTCAGAGAAGTCATTAGTGAAAAACATACATTGTTTGCTCTTACAGAGTCTATCACATAAAATGGACTAAATGGACATTCATTTATCATTTCCACTAGCATATCATCCTTGTCCTCAAGCCAACTTCAAATACACTCCAGAAGATATAAATATTAATTTTTAAAAATCTATTTCTCCTACATTTCTCTGTCTTAATGCTCTATGTTCTTTTTTTGTTATCTTTAAACAAATTTAGTTACTTTGGATTCAATTAAAATTCTCAACCTTCATACAGATGTGGCAAGGGACAAAAAAATATTCTCAACTAATTGGATTTCTCCCTTTTCATTCTACTTTTAATATGCTATTAAAGACAAGAAAAAAAAAAATCACTATCAGGATTGTTGTGTGTTTTGTTTTTGTAACAAGCAATTTCCAGGGCTGCATAATATGGTCTGTAGAGTCAATGGAACCTCTGACACTTTGTAAAGCTAATATAAAACAGCAAATGCAGGAGAGTGATAGTCAACCAGAAGCAGCTAAGGCACTATAAGATCCTGAATCATAGAAGATGATTAAGCTCAAAATTTCTATACTGAAATAGGAAAGTATACATATACAATTTAGAAAGATTTAACAAGGATTGAAACCAAAGATTTTCATTAGACATCATTAGACTCCAAAAAACAAAATTCCTTCTGTAATTTGGTAACTTTCTTGTAATTTTTACTAAAATGACCTAGTATTTTATAGATTCTATACAATGACAGAAAAAAAAGTCTTACTTAGAAAAAAGGCCCAATGTTGAAATAAAGTGTGATGGAAAAAATAAAGTCATATCCCAAACTAGAATTCCTCAAAATAAGTCTTATATACTAAAAACCACTGAACTATACACTTTAAATGGGTGAATTTTACAGTGTGTGAATTACATCTTTTTTTAAAAATATTTTTTGCATTCTTCTTCTTTTTTTTATATAAAGGTTGTAAATTATACATCTAAATAAAGCTATTAAAACAGTCATTTATCATAAAACCTTAACATACATATATCATAAAATTTACCATTAGCCATTTTTAAACTTACAATTTAGTAGTATTGAGTACATTCACACTGTTGTGCAACCACCACCACTACCATCCATGTCCATAACTTTTTTCATCTTGCAAAACTGAAACTCGGTAACCATTAAACAATAACTCCCCATTCCTTCCTTCCCTTCACTTCTGGCAACCACTAAGTCTTAAGCTTTTGAGTGTTTAGTATAAGGTGACAGTCTTACCAGATTATGTATAATATTTGTTAAGGTCCAAGCAACAGGAACACTGAAGAAGGGAATGCTGAGTAAGACAATATGAAGCAAGCCAACTCCCAATGCATATGTCAGCCACATACCCCGGCTGTTCATTACACGGGTATTTGGATTCACCTCACTGTGGGCAACTCCAACATTCATGTTTGCTCTGTAGGGAAATAATGAAATGAATCAACACTGATAAACTGGCAAATCAAATACCCCTAATTCTGACATGACAAAGTGTTATGAGGACTATTTTTTTCCTGCTTATTCTGAAATAGAACACATACACCCACCAAAATATGCTACTTTTGCAAATGCTGATGAAGAATCCTCAACTTTTGACTTTATGGTGAGATAAACAAGACTTATTTTTACAGTTCTCTCGGAAAAAAATAAATAGTTATAAACCTTTTCGTAAAGCTTGTCTTCTAGCATGTTAGTTTTACTAAATGAAATAATGGACAGGAAAACTCAAAACTGAAAGAGAAAACCTATATTTTCTTATATCACGAGAACAAAGTGACAAGCCCGGAGCTAAATTTACCAGAAGAATCATCTAATATTAAAAAAAAAAAAAGCAGAACTGACCCAGCCAGTCAGTCGAGTAGCCAGACTCTTTAAGGTAATGTTGTAGCCACAGAGTGATCAGAGTTCAAATCACTTTTCTGAATACTGACGCTGGGAGGAACAAGGAACATGCCATTGACATAATCTGGTGTAAAATTTACATGGTCAAGGGATAATGTTTCTCAATTTTATGATACAACTAGGTTAAAGCAATGAGTCTTCCGAATATTTCTCTAGCTAACTCCCCTAAAACTTTAGTTTTCTTTCTTTTAAAAGTTTTTCCCTTCCCCTTTTACATTCAAGATGAACACCAAAGGAAGAACTGATAATAGTTCCCAGTTATTTTAATGATGGTGTTTACTTGGGTCTAAGTATCCCTTAAAATAAAACTGTGTTAAAGAATACCTATCATCCCGGGGAGAGGGGAAACGGGGACAGATTATATTTGGAACAGCTCTGATATAAAATATATTAACTTGTTCCATTACAGAGTTAGCACAGAGTAATTTCTCATAACCCCATCCGCGTGGGGTTTCCGCGTATAATGTCCTCTTCACCATTTAAGGATCTCTGGAACAGTAATAAAGCCTTACGGTGATGAAAGATGAATCAAAAGTCTCAAATTTACATGTAAGAATATTTCTTCTACTGTAAACATCCATCGTTTGTCACATATTATTTTTAACTGTTACAAGTTATACCTAGAACATGACACCACTTAAGATGGTTTTCCCACTTTCCATGAGATGGAAAAAAAACGTTCGAAAGAGGCCTAAAATTTACATCTCGGCTGGAAGGCAAAGCTGGTGTGGTACAGGTCCTACTTCAACCAGAAAACCTTTCTCCAGGCAGGCTTGCCGCGCCGCTTCCGGCAGATAGTGACTCCACACACAGAGAAGAGGCTCTCGGCTCTGCCCTCGCCGGTGCCTGTGGAGACCGCGGCTGGCACCGGCCCCCTTGGAACAGCCTCTCCCAGCAGCCTGAACTCCGGGCCAGTGGAAACTCAGCAAAAACCGCTGCTGCTACCGCCACAGCGCCTCGCCCGCCCGCCCCTTTCTTCTCCCAGCTGCACAGCCCGTCAGGGCCGTGGCACCGCAACGAGGACTTGGGGGGCGAGCCTCTGAGGCCACTTGCCCCGCATAGACAGGGCGCCGCTGATGCAGCCTGAGCCCACCATGTCCCCTCAGAACGACCCTGGCGCGCCAGCAGCTCGCTATCGACTAAGGCGGCGTACAACCCCTCCGTGTTCGTGCCCTCCGCGTTCATGCCCACTTACCCGCCGCCCCACTCCCGGCCGCCGGCACCGAGCAGGACCAGCCCGGCGGCTACGGCAGCGTATCCCCACGCCCCGAATGCCAATGGTCCGCCCCAGCGCTGCGCAGCTTGCGGAAGCCTTAAGAGGCAAACTCGCTGCCAGGGGATTGGCTGCGAGCAGCGCCAATCCCACGTTCCTCCCGGGCAAGGCGGGACTAAGTGCGGCGCGCCAGGTGTCCGCTCTGCTGCGCGCGCGCTGAGGCGAGTGGGGCGGCCCGTGAGTCCGGGCCTGGGCTCCGGGTGGGCTGCTGGGTGCTGGCCGCTAGTGGATGGTCATTGCGTTCGTCGTGCGAGCAAGAAGGTAGTGTCGTGTGGCTAACGAGCTTTTATTGTTACATTCTCGAAGGCTTGAGGACTCCCCTAAATTCTCCCGGGTCCGAGCACGAGCGCCGCCGACGCCAGGGGCGCCTCCCCACAGGATAGGAAGCGAACGGAGCGGGCTTGCGGGCGCGCTCACGTGGATAGCGTTCTCGGAGCAGGTTAGGGCTTCTTAGTGGTCCCGTGTGACCGTTGTTGTAGCCTGTTCCTTAGACCCTTCTGGGTGAAGGACTTCTAATTTGTTTTCCAGGCAGAAAATTTAACCCATGACAACTGTAACTCTTCTTGTGAGTGTGGTGTTTTATAGTATGGTATGTTGTGGCATCTTACAAAGGGTGCAAGTAAGCGCTTTTAAATTAATCACGATTTTTACTAGTATCGTTCTGATTTTATCCATACGAGGAAGACAGGCATCTGTAGTACGTTATGAGGAAATGTGGATTCCATAAATCTTATTTGAGGACGGAGAAGAATAGTCTTGATTAGATTTTTTTGAAATCGTCTTTGAAATTTCTTTTACCTTGGCAGTGCGCTAAATTTGTTTGTTTTGCTGAAATAACTTTCAACAACATTTTGAAACAGATTTAAGGGGATGTTTCCTATACATCTGTATATATCTTGCATTTCTGTTCTATGAAAACAATTGATTTAATTTATTCTTTAAATTATTTTTTTGTGTTCTCCCTAAAGTCTGCGAGTTCTCTGATTTATACTTTTTTTTTTTTAGGTGCACCTGTTGTCCTTAACTGACTTTCCTGGTCATCAGCAGTCTTTCAGAAGTGTTCCATTTCCTTCTCAGCAAAAATGGAATACTGGCTATCCTGACTTTCTTAGACATTCTGTGTTGTGACTTGTAAGCCTGATATCAACCCTTCACTTTTCAAAAGAGGTCATTTAGTATATGTATAGTAGAATGCTATATTCCAGGGGTTATGTTATGGATGTGTGATTAATATAAAACCCCTGTCCTCAAAGAGCTCTGATTGAGGAGGAAGGGACAAACAAATAGAATAACCTGTGATGAGTTTTGGATTAGGAATAAGGAAAAGGTGCTGTGGGAATACAGTGGAAGGGATGCCTAATCTGTTGGGTGCTGAAGGGAAGGAGGTTGGAGCAGGAAAGAAAGGTTTCCTTGAGGAGGTGATGTGAAAGGATGGTTAGAAGTCAGCCTAGAGAGAGGGAACCTTGTGAGCTAAGGGAGGAGTGAGTACCACCACATTAAGAGAAACAAGTTGTATAGTATGACTGGCACGTTTGGGGAATGATGGGATGAGATTACAAAGAAAAGCAGAAATCCAGTTGTTAGGGTGTTAGGACTTAACCTGGTTAGCAGTTGGAATCCTTTACAAAAATTTCGAGTAGGGTAGCAACATGATGAAACTTAAATTATAGAAAGAACCCTGTAAGTGGTTGAGGTTGAAGTTAAAATATCAATTAGGTAGTTATTGCAGTAGTTCAGGGGAGAAAGATTGAGGGGCTGAACAGAGGCAGTACAAAGAAGAGAGAGGACTAGTTTAGGAAATATGTAGGTAGTAAGATAGATAAAACTGGGTGGCAGGATGAGTAAGGAAAATTTCTAGGATGACTTCAGGGTTTCTAATTTTGCTTTGTGTGCTTGGATGGAAAGTGTTCACGGGCATGGCCTTTGGGGTCAGACATGCCAGGGTGTGCATCTGCCACTTAATAGTTTTATGATCTTGAGCAAGTTATCATGCCTTTAAATTCCATTTGTGATAGAGGAATGATAGTATACATAGGGTTGCTATGAGGATTAAATGGGATGATGTATATAAAGTTCTTATGTTAGCTGTTAACTTACATTATCAAACAAGAAATATAGGAAGAAAGTTAATTATTTTATTACTTAAGCAGAATGTGCATGTACAAAAAAAGAAAATTAATTAGAAAAAGATTCTGAAGTCAGTTTGGGGCATGTTAAGTTTAGGTTGTCTTTAGTCATCTAAATGATGCTATTTAGAAGATAGGTGGAAATAAGGCCCTGGAGTCCAGTAAAAGTTATGAGATACAGGTGAGCTAGGGGATAAAATGGTGGCCAGTTAAAATTAAGTATATAAAGGAAAGGAGTTAAGGCAATGGCGACATGCTGGGAAGGAGGACACTTTTTCTAAAGTTTACATTGACACAAGAAAGGTGCTGATAAAATTATTTTGAGTAGCCCTTCATTAATATTCATGAAATGCTTGTACCTTAGTTTGAGAATTCTAACAATCTAAGAAAAACACTGATCAACAAAACTTTGGAGTATTAACCTAGCTTCAACTCAGCCTTCTGGGCAGTCTTCCTAATCTCATCACCTTTGTCTCATTCCTCATTGCCTACGATGCCTCTTCCAAAATCTCTTTTTTCAAATCTTTAATTTCATCTCCGTATTTCTTAACCTTCTAGTTAAGAAGGCAATCTTAAGATCATGGCAATTCATTGCATAAACTCTATCATACCTTATGGACCGCGCCCCACTGTGTCTTCTGATTTCCTAAAATGTCTGCATCCCTACCCATACTCTTCTTCCTTCAGTGTCATATCATGTTTCTTCTCTCTTAACTAACTGGTATGGTCTGAATGTTTGTGTCCCCCCAAATTCATAACTGTATGATATCATTATCCCCATTTCATAGATTAGGTGATTTTTAGAGAGTTTAATTTCTTCAGTGTTACATAGCTATTAGTGTAACAGCTAGTATAAAACCAAAGTAGTGTGATTTCAGAGCCTGCTCTTGTAACCACTACCCTATCCAGCACTGTCCAATAGAATTGTAACGTAAGTCCCATATATAATTTTAAGTTTTCTAGTAGTCATATTGAAAAAGGTAAAAAAAAAAAAGTTAATTTTAATAATGCATTTTATGTTCCCTAATATATCCCAAATATTACACATCATTTTATCCTATAATCAATATAAAAAATTAATAAGATTTTATATGTTTTAATGCTGAGTTTGAAATCCAGTGTGTATTAGCACATCTCAATTTGGACTACCCACATTTCATGTGCTCAGTAGCTACATGTGGCTAGTGGCTACCACATTGGACAGTGGAGATCTATACCCTTAGGCACAGGTGGGGAACCTTTTCATGTTGGAAGGCTGCGTTAATTAGGTGTTATCAAATAAGGTTAAATTTAAGAAACTGCAATTAGATATACTTAAAAATGTACATTATTTTGTAAAACTGTTACTACTATGTACTTAAGAATTTCAGAAAATGAAAACTATTTGTTAATTTTAAAATTAACCTTTTAATGACTTCATTATGTCTACTTTTTGTTGGAAAGTATTTGTATATTTGGTTGCAGTGTGGAGGTTTGCAGTTTCAGGGGATCCTCTAGATAGGTGTCAGTCATTTTGACCTTAAGGGCATCTTGATTTGGGTTAGGTAAGAGAATGTAGATTGGCAGCAGCATGTGGTTGAAAAGCAAGGAAGCATTTTTCCATATTTCAATTGTATCTTTCTCAGCATCAAACAATGACTTTAAAATGTCGTCTATTGAGAGCTCAATCAGTCCCATCTGTAGTTCTTTAGGTGCCTTGGTGATATCAACTAGGTGAGGCTAGGAAATGCTAATTTGAGTGTGATGTCATGATTCTCAAAGTCAATGAACCTTTCATTGTATTTTCCAATTGATAGGTCTATAACAGCTGTGTATTCTTCAGATGATTCACATCCTACTCATCAATGACCTTTGCTTATTGGGGAAAATGTTCATCTGGAATTGCCTTTTGAAGAAGTATTTTGAGAAAAAATAGGTTTTTTTTCAAAATGCTTGGATTTTTTGCCACATATCGTATATAGACTTAGTTTTACCTTGCAAAGAAATATTCAAGTCATTTTGATTTGACATTTCACACGCAAATGCTATATTCCTATAGAAATCTTTCTGTTCTTCATAAAATTTAACTATCTGTTCTCAGAGATAAAATTTTAGTTAACACCTGTCACTACAACAGCCAAAGCACTTTTAGAATGATATGGCAAATCCATACTGAACACTTCATCATTCAACTTTAGCGTGTTATAAAACTGAGGATGGTGTGTTGCTTTGCACAAATATAGTTAACAGTACTTATAACTTGTTGCAAAGCGTCACTTAAAATAGTAGCTCTAGCACAGAGATTTTGCTGATACTATGTACAGTGAAAAGAAATGAGAGCATCTGGATCTGTTAATACTTTTTTTTAATCTGTGCAATAAACCCTTCATGTTTTCCTATCATGGAAGTTGTAACATCTGTACATACACTCATTAAATTTACCAAATTCTGTCCCATTTCATGACATTTATCTTGAAAGTTGTCAAAGATACGTGTTCTGTTCACAAGAGTGCCCAAAGTGAGTAACTCTTTGTAGCAAAGAAAATCTTTTATGACCCGAATGAAATACAAAAAACTGTCCTGAGTCAGTAGTATCAGTTGATTCATCCAAAGCAATTGAATAGTATATATTTTCCTTTCAAAGTATTGCATGTGTTAAGTATTGCATTGTTGTGTTAAGTTGTGTTAATTCATGCTGCCAATCAGTTTCAATAGTTGAAAGACGCAGTTGCTTCAGTGGCATTATTTTCAGGTCTTATTGCTGCTTTTTTGCTTTTCATCTTTTAATTTCTGTAATACAACTCTTCATGCCTCTCCCTTTAATTTAAAATATTTGTGGTCCTTGTAAGTGTTGTAATGCTGATGAACGTTGAATTTCTTTAATGTTGATATTGCAGTATCATGAAGCAAGCAGATCATCGTATCTTTACAGAAAGAAGATAATATTGCAGTTCCAAATCTTCATTCAATAATCTGTTTTCTTCCTTCAGCATTCTCTTGGTCTTCTTTGACATGATGGGCTGTTAAGCAGACAGAATTAAAAAATACTGTTGAGCTGTGCAGGTATTCATAAATTCCACTTCAAACAGAAACAGTGCACAGTTGTCAAAAACTGATAACATACTGGTGTACTTGACCCCCCATAAACTCTCACCAACCAGCCTCGTGTGGTAGTCATGCCAGTCAGGTGGGGGAAGTTACAAGTAAATCATGAGTGTAGCAACTGCCAATTTAGCCCATATAGCTTACTAATGTTCTAATGTGCCAGTCAATCTGGGAGGATTACTTTGTTGAAACTTATTTTATTCTTTGGTATTTTAAATGCGTTCATTTTAAAATTATAAAAGATGAGCAAAAATATATTAATAAAAATAAATTAATTTGTTTTGTAAAAGTTGGAATCAGTTAAAAGGCCGCACTTAAGGACCTAGGAGGCCACGTGTGGCCTTAAGGCTGCAAGTTTCCCCAGCTCTGCCCTTAGGCCTGAGGTCATTCTGAAGCTTCAGAAGATTGTGAAAGGTACCTTTTGCTTGTGACAGCACTAATTTGTGTGAATGTTATGACAGTGGAACAGCATTACCTGACTGAGAGTAGGAAAGGCTGCCAGCCCTTGAGAGGCACAAAAGCCATTGAAAGATAGTTGTTGACAGCTACTCTCCTTAAAACTGGGTATCCCCAAACTAAATCAAATATATAATTAGAGGGTATTAAAAAAGAATTCTCAGCATTCTTTTACATAATGATCTCTTATCATGGCACTGTGCATTTTATAGTTTTAGCATTTATAGAACATTTTATATATACTTTATTTGATCCTTAAAGTGAACCAGTAATATAGTAGCTCCATTTTTACAGATGATGAGTTGATTTTACAGAGGAATTTGAGTGTTTTACTTCATTTTATGTGTAATAAAGATGAACCCCAAGACCTGTTTTATAGACTCTGATCTGTTATGTTTTTTCTCTGTGCCAATCAGCTTTGCCTTATGTATAGCAAAATATAATTATGCTGTATTTATGAATTGTGACCAGTTAACACCCTCAGAACGAAATATGTTGACCTTGGAAATGCATTCCTTAAAATCCTACGTAATTGTTACAATGCCAATACTCCATTTCCTACTCAATTACTGAATCTTATTTTACATGACTTTGTCTTCTGTTGCTTGGTTTTGTTTTGGGCATTGCTATTTTGTTTGAACCTAGATTCCACAGGATTGAGTCATCATGTGAGCATATAACTAGTCATGGTAAATAAAGGAAGTACTTAGGGTCCTCCCTGCCCCCATTTCTTTGTCCAAGAAAATCTTCGCTCTAGGGAAGAATTGCATGTTGTGAAGCTAGTGTTAATTTTCCAGTAATCCCTTCTGAAGTTAGGCATTAAGGCAGATGCAGGTCCACTCCTTGCATGTTTTACATATGGAATTTCCAGTTGAGATTTGTTTGTTTGTACAAAGGTTTACAGCCTTAAAACAATTATTCACTTGGAGATTTTGGCAGGTGGGATCTAGCATATAAAGGACCTTGAATGCCAGTTTAGAGATTTGAGCTTTATCTGTTGGCTTTAGGAAGCGACATGATTAAAATGATGTTTTAGGCAGAATAATGTAGAGGATAGTTATCTGACATGTCTGGTATTTGGCTAGTTCAGATTAACAGAAATTCTAGGGTCTAGATATTCTAACTCCAAAAGACCTCAATGATTGAAAAAGACATAACTCATCAAAACATATGGATGACTAATGATGTTTAAGTGAGACTGTCATTATCTACATCCTAAGGTGCTAGCACCACCTGGTCATTCCCTGCCAAACAGATCATACATTACACTCATTATAGCACAACTGTTTATCATTCTTTAGTTATTACCGTAGCATAATTTATCAACCGAATGTTTTTAAGAAATCTTTTTACAACATGCTTGTTTCCATGATTCCAATGTGCACGCATTCAATGATCTGTGATGAGTTTGGATGAAGACATAGTTGGCACAGACATTTAAGGAAATACAATTGAGATAAAAATCTCTAATGAGAAGTACCTAGACCCAGTTACTTCATCACTCAGTTTTTTTAACCTTTTAAATGATCATAATAATTATAAATTACAATTTTTATACATAGTCCCTATTTTTTTTGTTTTGTTTTTGAAACAGTCTTTTTCTGTTGCCCAGGCTATAGTACAGTGACATCATCATAGCTCAGTGCAGCCTCCAGCTCCTGGGCACAGCAATCCTCCTGCGTCAGCCTCTGGAATAGCTGGGACTATAGGTGTGTACCATCATGCCTAGCTGATTTTTTAATTTTTTTGTAGAGATAAGGTTTTTTTTGGTTTTGTTTTTTTGGGTTCTCTTTAGACAGAGTCTTGCTTTGTTGCCTGGACTAGAGTGCCGTGTCAGGCTAGTTCATAGCAACCTCAAACACATGGGCTCAAGCGATCCTCATGCCTCAGCCTCCCAAGTAGCTGGGACTACACGTATGCACCACCATGCCCAGCTAATTTTTTCCATATATTTTTAATTGTCCAACTAATTTCTTTCTATTTTTAGTAGAGACGGGGTCTCACTCTTGCTCAGGCTGGTCTTGGACTCCTGACCTTGAACCATCCTCCCCCCTGGGCACCCGGAGTGCTAGGATTACAGGCGTGAGCCACCATCCCCAGCCAAGATAAGGTCTTGATATTCCCCAGGCTGATCTTAAATTCCTAGTTTCAAGTGATCCTCCTGCCCTGGCCTTCCAAAGTGCTAGGATTACAGGTGTGAGCCATGGTGCCCAACCCATAAATACAGTCTCACATATAAAGTGCTTAGCATAGTGTCTAGTATACTAGATATTTAATAAATGTTCTTTTTGTTGTAATCATCATTTTGATTAATGGGTGGTATAGCCTGGGTGACCAAGGGTCAAGAATCATGGAAGCTAATTAGGAAATTATATGTATAATGCTGAGCACTTGAACTGTTAATGGGGGAGGATAAAAAGGAGGAATTAAATATGAGAGATACTGAGAGAAGAATTGATGGGATTTAGGAGTTGATAAGATTTGGGTCAGGGTGAATGGCTTATTGTGATAGTAATGTCATGAGGTTGGGAGAGCTGACTGTTACACCTTGAGTTTGATCTAGTGATTTCAGCAGGAGTTGGAAATACAGGGTTGGAGTTTCAGAGAAAACTCAGAATTGTAGTTAGCAGTTAAAGCCTAACAAAAACCCTGAGAGAAATTAGGAAAAAAGTTTGTTAGCTCTGGTTCTGGTTAAAAAAAAAAAGAAAAAAGCAGTTTTCTCCTTCTTATGTTGTTATGGCTTTTTTTAAAAACTCAGTTTTGGTTATTTTTATTTGTAAGAGATAATTAGATTACACATCAACAGAGGAAGTATTGAATGACTTCCCTATATTTAAGTCTTAGGTCTGCCTCTTAATAACTGGATGACCTTGGATAAATTTTCTAACTTCTTTGTGCCTCAGCAGTCTTTTAAAATGAAGGTGATAATGGCACCTGTTCCAAAGGGTATTGGTAAGAAATAAATGATTAGATACTGTATCTAGAGTAGAGTCTGGCGTACAGTAAGGCTTAAGGAATATGAGCTATTATTACATCATTATTATTGTTTTTGGTTCTGTTAGTCAGGAATGCTTGTTTAACAATTCTTATTTTTACAACTTGTATTTTTATCTTCTAGCTACTCTGCTAACAGCTAGAATGAAACAGTTGCCTGCAGCAACAGTCCGCCTCCTTTCAAGTTCTCAGATCATCACTTCAGTGGTCAGTGTTGTTAAAGAGCTCATTGAAAACTCCTTGGATGCTGGTGCCACAAGCATAGATGTTAAACTAGTGAGTATCCTTGAGAAGCCAGATACTTTTAAAGCAAAAAAGGGTTGGACAGATGTTTTCTCCTTAAACCTTAGTCTTTTTCTGTGTATCAGCAAATTATTCTTAGGACATTGGACCATTTGTCTTAAGAGTAAATTGTTAAAAATACATTTTAATTTACATCAACATTATAGTAAAACTAAAGAAAATTATGAAAGAAAACATGTTCTTTAGGACTTCGTCACCTAAAACATCAATTTAAAGTCTGTATGTACTCCAAATAGTTGTCCTTGGTTATTCATATTTGTTTTAAATATTCCCTTTGCATTTTATTTTTTCCACTTAATCTTATTTCTGAACCATTTCTCTGTTACTTCATAGTTTCCACATTTTTAAATTTTAATGTTTTGTACAAAATCTTTCCCCCTCCCCCCAAGAGGTATGGATCTCACACTATCACCCAGGCTGGAGTGCAGTGGTGTGATAATAGCTCACTGTAGCCTTGAACTCCTGGACTCAGCCATCCTCTTTCCTTAACCTCCCAAGTAGATGGGACTACTACAAGCATGCGTGGCTGTGCCCAGCTACTTTTTATTTACTTTTTTGAGAGATGGGGTCTTGGTTATGTTGTTCAGGTTGGTCTTGAACTCTTGGCTTCAAGCAGTCCTCCTGCCTCAGCCTCCTGAGTTTATAGGCGTGAGCTACCATGCCCGGCTAAATCATTTTAGTTAATATGACTTATAACACTCAATCATGATTTATTGCAGTTAGTTTGCACATCTGTTTCCTCTGTTCTAAATTGCTATCTCATAGATGTAAGGTCTATATTTTATTTATTTTTGTGTCCTCCATACCTGGCCAGTACCTAGTACATACCAGGAAAGTGAATAAATTTTTTTGATTGAATATAAGAATATATTTTTTAAAGTCTCCTAATTATCAGATATTTATGTTATTTCTAGTGTTATGGAATTAAGTAATGCTGATTGGAATATCTTTGTAGGAAAGGGACCTAAACTTTTCTTATCTATCAGATAAGATTCTATGAGATCTCTCTCTCTCTCCATATATATATATATATGCATGTATGTATAAATAAAATACCAGTCACTTCTTATGAAAACTTTGTGTATTTACTACTGTACCTATTTTAGAAATAGTTAATGTTCTGAGAACTTGCCCAAAGTCCCATAATTAGTAAGTAGTGGTACTGAGATTAGAATCCAGGACTCTCAGACTGCAAAACCCATTCAAGACCTTTCCTCTATGTCAGTGGTTCTTATAATGTTTGGCTGCATCAGAATAACTTAGAGCATTTGTTAAAATAGTTACTGGGCCCCACTCCTAGAACTTCGGATTCTAGGTTGGGCCTGAGAATGTGCATTTCTAATGAGTTTCTAATTAATACTGATGCTGCTACCTTAGAGAACACACTTTGATAAGTGCTTTTTTATATCAAATCTGCATTTTGTTTTTAAATAATACACTTTAAGCTTTATAAACCTGAAAAGAAAAGTAAACCCAAAGAAAGACAATTTATGTTTTTTAGGCATTTCTTGTAGTTCAGTCTCATTAGAGTACAACTGGTAATAATTGAATAGGATTAGATAGTTCTGTCCAACAGATTTCCCTTAAGAATCTTATACAAGCAGATGTATCTTGTTCTTATGTCTCTGGAAGAAAAACATTATTGTGTAAAATAGTGTTGCAAAGTCAACAGAAGTCCTCCTGTAAGACTAAATAAAACGTTTTAACCTGACTGTATATTTTAGTCTTGACATTTACTGATAACTGCTTTGTAGAATTTTAAAATAAACACCACAAATGTTTTGTGGTTTTATGTAATAATAGGTATCCTGACTAGGTATGTTTTTATAATTAATTAAACATGATAATACAATTTTAAATATTTAAACAGATCTTTATGTTCTGATTTTACTCAGATGCTTAGAGTTCTTATTTATGTCGCAAGATTTGCATTTCTGTATTGAATGATTTTTCTATAAAATGAAGCAAATTATTCATAGAATGTCAACTTAATTTTAGACTGAGAGAGATTTGAGGAAATAAATCTTAGATGTTTTCTTCCAGTGCCTTGTATATCTTATTTATTCAAAAAATACTGACATTTGTAGTATTATACAATTTTAGGTTATTAAAAAATGTGGTATTATTTTTTTTTAATTTTTTTTAGAGCAGTTTTATTTATTTATTTTTTTGAGACAGAGTCTATCTCTCTTGCCCAGGCTAGAGTGCCATGGCATCACCCTAGCTCACAGCAACCTCAGACACCTGGGCTCAAGCCATCCTTCTGCCTCAGCCTCCCAAGTAGCTGGAACTACAGGTGTATGCCACCACGCCTGGCTAATTTTTTCTATTTTTAGTAGAGATGGGGCCTCACTCTTTGCTCAGGCTGTTCTCTAACTCTTGAGCTCAAACGATCCTCCTGCCTCGGCCTCCCAGAGTGCCCTCCCAGAGTGCTAGGATTACAGGCGTGAGCCACCATGCTTGGCCTGATGTATTATTTTAAATACTATAGTCATTATAATTTTAGGAAGTTTTTTTTTTCCCTTTATAGCTTGCATCTATGGTCACATGTGTAAAACTTCATGGAGTCAGTCTTATGATAGAAGTTGGCTACCAAATTTAGGCTATGGTATTCATAGAAAGTGATCACTATAGGAATTTAGATTTTGTTTTTATTGTGTATGCATATTTTTAGTATTAGAATATAAAACTATAATATGAATTTAGTTTTTTAAAAATTTTTCTTGACTTTGAATTAAAAAGTCACTGGAGTTGCCAAATTGTTTCTCAGCAGTTTCCTGTTAAATGATTATTTGCAGAAAGAAATTTAGAAAGTTATAATGCAGTAAATGTTTAAAGTTTTTTATGAAAGCAACAAGGGAAAAAGTATTAAAAAAATCAGGTTGAATAATAATTGCTAGAGTCCTGGTGGTTAGAAAAGGTTTGTTTTATTGGTGATAGTGTTCTGATTTCGTTTAGGAGCTTATATATATGAAAGGAATATATAATTCAGAAAAAGATTTTTTAGTCAAATTTAAACAAATTATAAACGCTCATTATAGTGAAATAATTAAAAGGACTGACCTCATTATTTTACAATTGAATCTGAGCCCAAAGAAAATAAGGAACTTGCTAGGAACAGAACTAGGAATTAGTAGAGCTAAAGATTTTAAACTCTTATTTCCATAATGTTATGCTTCCATATGAGGTTAATAAATGGCAAAATTGTTTCTTTTGTGGTTTTTTTGCTCCTAAATGTGATAACAGTTGAATATTTTTATATACTATAAGTGTTTTTTTAACATTTTATAGGAAAACTATGGATTTGATAAAATTGAGGTGCGAGATAATGGTGAGGGTATCAAGGCTGTCGATGCACCTGTAATGGCAGTGAAGTACTACACCTCAAAAATAAGTAGTCATGAAGATCTTGAAAACTTGACAACTTACGGTTTTCGTGGAGAAGCCTTAGGATCAATTTGTTGTGTAGCTGAGGTAAGGTAATTTATATTGGTTATAGTAGTGATTTCATAATTACAAAATATTAGAATTAAGAGAAATACTTCAGTATTTGGTGAAGTATATTTTTATGTTTATTATAGTAAAACATGCATAACATGAAATTTCCCGTTTTAACCGTATTTATTTATTTTGGTTTTGCTTTTTGAGATGGTCTCGCTGTCACTCAGGCTGGAGTGAAGTGGCATGACCGTAGCTCACTGCAGCCTCAAACTCGTGGGCTGAAGCCATCCTCCTGCCTCAGCCTCCCAAGAAGCTAGAACTACTGGTGAGCACCACTGTGCCCAGCTATTTTATTTTAATTTTTTGTGGAGATGGGTCTTGCTATTTTACCCAGACTGATCTCAAACTTCTGGCCTCAAGCAGTCTTCCTGCCGTGGCCTGCCAAAGTGCTGGAATTACAGGCATGAGCCACCACACCTGGCCCATTTTAACCATTTTTCAGTGTACATTTCAGTGGCAGTGGCATTAAGTACATTCACATTTTTATGCATCCATCACCATTATCAATCTCCAGAATTTTTCAGCATCCCAGACTGCAACCATGTACCCATTAAACACTAAATTCCCATTCCCTCTGCTCCCTAGCCCCCTGTAACCACTGTTCTACTTTGTCTCCATGAATTTGACTATTGTAAGTACCTCATATAAGTGGAATCATACAATATTTGTTCTTTCATGTCTGTCCTGTTTCACTTAGCATACCGTCTACAAGGTTCATCCTTGTTGTAGCATGTGTAAGAATTTCCTTTTTAAGACTGAATAGTATTTCATTGTATATACCATATTTTATTTATACTTTCATCCATCTGCGGACACTTGGGTTGCTTGCAACTTTTAGGTATTGTGAATAATGTTGCTGTGAACATTGGTGTACAGATATCTGTTTGAGTCCCCACTTTCAATTCTTTTGGTTATATACCCAGAAGTGGACTTGCTGTGTCATATGGCAATTCTATGTTTAATTTTTTGAAGGGCAGCAAAGTCTGTTTTGCAGTGTTGATATTTATTAGAGGAACAGGTGGCTTAGTGACCCATTGGCTTGGATAAAATATTAGCAAAAAAACTAAACGGATATGTAACTATAGCGCTTCTTAAAGCCTTTACTAAAGCATGTTGTAAATCTCAAGGTTGGTGATTTATAGTAGATATATTTCCCTATACGTACTTGACTATGAAACACTTGTATTGAGAAGCATATCACTGTTTTTGTTTTTTATTCTGTGGAACACACTTTGGAAATATCACACTAGTCAATATAGATAATGAAATTATGCTCTAGAGATGTGAATTGACTTGGTTTAAACCCTAGCTAGTTAGGGGCAGATTGGGTCCAAGAACTTTACTCTTCTAACTGCCGGTTAGGTACTTTCAATGTCTATAAACTCATGACTTCGGTGCCTGGCACACTCAACTGCGTAGTACCAATTATACTACACTGCCTGTCTCAGATAACTAGTTTGTGGCAAAGCCCGTCTAGAATCTTGATCTCTTCATTTACATGTATCTCAGTTGTGTTTGATTACATGATTCTATACTCGTTTCTTTGTGCTATGCTATTACTATGTGGATGTTGGGCTCTTTTATTGTGTAATAGTATCTCTGTGCCAGTGAATGACAGGGTGATTGTGAGGGTCTCTTTAGCTATTGAAGTTTACCCAGTGGCCGTATGTAATCCATCATTTGTGCTTAGGCTGGCAGACCCTATTTAGGTGAGAATGTTCAGGTGCAGTAAAATGATAGGACTTCATGCCTATTGTCCAGGAAAAATGGCATGGACCTGAGATATTGTTACTATCTCCTTTTCTGGTCTTTGGACATCTGTTTAGTAGCCTAGTCTCCCCACCAGCAGTGATGTATTCTCCAGGCTCATTGTGGCCTTCCCTCAGCAATTCTGTCTTTGAAGTGCTGGCACAGTATATGTTTTTTCCATTTTTTGAAGATAGGGTCTCAGGTCCACATGCTCCTTGACTTACAATGGGGTTAAATCCGAATAAACCCATTGTAAGTTGAAAATGTTGTAAGTCGAAAATGCATTTAATACATTGACCTACCAAACCACATAGCTTACCCTAAACTCCCTTAAACATGCTTAGAACACTTCTGTTAATCTACAGTTGGGCAAAATCATTTGACAACACTGTACACTGTAGAGTATCAGTTGGTTATCCTCGTGATGGTGTGGCCAACTGGGAGCTGTGGCTCACTTCCACTGCTCAACGTTGCAGGAGTATCCTGCTATCTCCTATTGAATGCATTTTGCTTTCACACCATTGTAAAGTAAAAAAATCATAAATTGAACTGTTGTAAATTGGGGACCATCTGTATTCACCTACTCTTTTACTTTGGGGCTCTGTAGGTGATGTCCTATGTAGGCCAGAAAAATTGTGGGGGTGATGAAGTTTAAATGGGAGGTTTTTGCTTTTGGAACATAGAGGACTAGGGGCTCTTGCTTGTTAGAATCTGTATGCTCAGATTCCATTGAAGGAGGAATCATTAAGTGCACTCTTAAAACCTCTACCCATAATCTCGCACACTATGTGCTTCTCTGTCTTGCTCACTTGTTTTATTTAGAGTTTACTGAGCCTTCAGATAGATTTTGAGGAAAAGCGACTGGAGATACAACTGGGCATTGCCCATCTTTCAACCCAGAAACTGTATATGGGAACCTATAGCCCTGGATCTCATACAGAGTGTGTGTTTTTAAAATGTAATAGAGTTTGCAGTAGGGAACATCTGAACCTCCCAGTACTAGTACTGTTGTTAGAGTTCTCAGTGGCTATTTTGGAAGTTATATTTTTTGTTGTAGAAATTAAGTATTTGATATTTTTTTAGCTGTTGGCAAATAGTCTTTAAGATTTATTTGGTAGAGTATTGTCAGAAAAGACATAATTCGGCATTTCTGTATTTTCTACGAGATGTTTATAACCTTTCAGAGCTGAAGTTGGTCATAATCAGCTTTGTCTGCTAGGTGGCAGCACTATACTTAGTCTTTATAAATATGTGTATACATGAACCGTATGATTTATCCGAATTTTCATTGCAGTTCTGATTCTAGGTGGCAGTTTTGCAAGTCCATTGGTCACTCTATCTTGTTTCCTTATTTGATTACTTAAACCCACTTAATAGGCTAGTTTATAATTTTGTCTTCTATTTTTGCATCATTCAAATGGCCTGGAGTATAAAATAGTTAAAATAATTTTGCTCATCAAAATTACAAAAAAATTACCAAAGTATCACAATAATGGAAAAGTATAAGCTTAGAAAATATTAATGGAATATTTTATCGAATCCCCATTCTTGTAAACCTTTGGGAATCTTTGGGAAACCACACACACAGAGAGCACAATGAATTTGTACACATATATATGCCCCAGATCAAAATACAGACCTTTATCAGCACCCCAGAAAGTTCTCTCATACCCCCCCCAGTCAGTGCTCCTCAAAAGTAACTGCTATTCTGACCTCAAGCAACGTAGATTAGTCCTACATGTTCTTGAACTTGATTTAAATAGAATCCTGCAGCATGTATTATTTTATCACAGTTTTTGAAGATAATTTAGGATTGATTATACCTGGAAGCTAAAGGAAATATAGAACTGGAAGGGATTCTGGTGGTAGTAGTGGACCCTGGTGTATCACCCAGATCCCTCCTTCAGGACTGAGCACTCGTCCCCCATCTTCCAAGAGTATTAGTGACTGCGGCCCCAGAGATTGGCCTTACCTCAGCTTAAGAGAGTCTCCTTACCCACGTCATGCAGGGCAACCTGCATCCAGTAACTGGTTGATGAGAGTTGTAAAGGCCCAGGCTCACCCAGTTCAGGGCAAGGCTTCCCTGTCCCCACAGGTGATCATCCCAGAGTACTCATCAATAAATTTCTTGTTTCCTAATCTTTGACTTGGGAGTCTGCTTCACTGGTAAGCCAGCCTACAATGCAAGTCTTCTATGGTTCAATCTCTTCATATTACTGATAAGGAAAACTGGGATCTTGTGAAGCCAAATGCCAGGTCTTCTTACCCCAACTTCAAAACACAATCTCTAATAAGTGATCAACTAATACTTCATTGTCTGCTCTATTCTGGGTGCTGTGCGAGGTAGGCTATTTCAGAGGAACTGTGCACAGTGAAGTAAATGGAATATGAAATTTGTGACCTATTCAAGAATACAGTTTGTCCTAGGCAAAGCCAAGAATTTAGTTGTAATTTAATGCCTTTCAGTACTGAGTTCTCCCTAGTAGGCTATATTACCTTCTTACTAACATGGTTAGAAAGGTATTTTTAAATTTAAAAATTCCTCCATATTAAAATAATAAAATATACCCAGGCCTGCAGTGGTAAGCTCAATAGATAAAATATTAGGAGTAGTCAAATTAAAACTTATATGGGAAGACTCTGAATAGTATTTCAGAAAAACAAAGTAATATATGTTTGTTAAAGTCAGTTATATTTAAAAATAAATGTTTGCTCAGTAAGGCTTAATGAGTACTTTTTGGGAGAAAAAAGTTCACTTTTTAAACTTGAATATTCTTCAGCACTCGGAAAGAATTGAGATTACATATATAGAAGTTCCTTATTTATTTTCAAGGCTCTGGTTTATTTTGAAATTTTGAGATAGAGATTTACAGTTACATAATAAAAATTAGTGATTTATTTTCTCTACCAAACTGATGCAGATAATTTTAAAAGTCATACTGTTGTAAACCATCCAAGGCTCAACAGCTTGATAATATGTAGTTGGGAATTAGTTTTGTTGCACTATCAAACAGCCATCACCCAAAGCTTTAATTTTCAACATTTCTTTTCATTAGGTTATTTTAAAGATGTTAATAATTTTAGTTATAAAAAGAAAAATTAAGCTAGACTTTCAGCAAAATTGGCAGGAGGAATCTAAAATATATCTAATTCTGTATTCTTTAGTCATATACTGGAAAAGAATGGGCAGTTTTCCTAATTTATCAATTATAAAATAACTTCCAGCCTTAAACAGTCCAAAGGAGTAAAGCATTCTTTTTATATATACAGAGTAAACTATTGATATTTAAAATAGAATTACTGCTTTCATAATCTACAATGAATGTAAGTATATCAGTGACTAACACAAATTGGTAATGGTTTTCTTTAAAATCATATCAGCAAGTGTCACTTCTCTTAACATTTATTGCTTGTAGAGCAATAATTTTGAGTTATTATCATCTTCAGTGTTAAATTACTGGTATTGTTAAATTACGGCTTTACTAAGCACAGTGACTAGAATGAACTAGAGATAGTGAAAATTCTGCTTTTGACCTGTTCATAAAAATTTTTATAAAGATTAGTTGTATATATTGTTCCTATCACATAATAAGATGTATATAATGAAAGATCTTATTCCTTTGTAGGTTGATATTTTTTATATGTGTTATATTATAAATGGTCTTTTTCGCACACAAGAAATGTTTAAGAAACTCATTTAAGCTTTTTGAACTGGATTTTCTTTTTTTTTTTTTAATTTTTTTATTTTAATATTTATTTCCTTTTTTTTTTTCATGCAACACAATTTTTCCATGGATTGAACTGGATTTTAAATGGAGGCTAAATTACACCTTGGTTTTAGGAGAAATACAGAACAATTTTGTTTTTTAAACTCAAGACAGACTCTGAGCTAAGAGTCAGAAGCGTAATTCTAAATCCCAAGTGTTTGAATAGGAGACCTAGCCTAAGGCATAAAACAGGTTAACTTTTCTGAGAGTTATTTTTTTTAACTCTATAACATGAGGATAATGATTTGATGGTCAAGTAAAATAATACATGTTTAAGTATCTTAAATAGTGTCTTGTGCCATACAGATGAAGCTATTTCTACTTTAGTCTTAAATGAATGTGAAAAAGTATTTCATGTATTTTCACATACATCATAGCTGTATCACATATGTGATGAAATTATCACACTTGCTTGTTCCCTTCTGTAGGCAGTATTTCACATCAACATCCAAAGTTCATGCAGACTCCTCCACAGTTTTGGGAAATCTTTTGTAAAATTTAACAGCCATTCATAGGTAAATTCCTGATTTGCACCAAAGGTCTTTATTCTGTATCATAAGTTCATTTTTTTCCCCTCAGAAGAATTAGAAGAGTTTGCCAGCCTTCCTCTTCATAGCATTCATATTTATTGATTCATTCATTTAACATTTTTTAAGTGGTCACAGTGTGCTGGGTATTATTCTAACCTATCAAATTCACATACAGTTGACCCTTTAACAGTGTCAGAGTAAGGGGTACAGACCCCCAGTGCAGTCAAAAATTTATGCGTAACTTCTGATTCCCTAAAAACTTAACTACTAATAGCCTACTGTTGACCAGAAGCCTTACTGCTAACATAAACAATTAACACATATTTTGTATGTTATATACTGTATTATAATAAAAGTAAGCTAAAGAGAAGAAAATGTTATTAAGAAAATCATAAGGAAAATATATTTGCTATTCATTAAGTGGCAGTGGATCATCATAAAAGTGTTCCTCCTTGTTGTTTTCACATTAAGTAGATTGTGGAAGAGGAGGAGTTGGTCTTGCTGTCCCGGGGGTGGCACAGGCAGAAAAAAAATCCATGTATAAGTGGAACCATGCAGTTGAGCCCTCCTGTTGTTCAAGGGTTAGCTATACATAATTTTGTGATGAGGTAATACAGGATCTGTAGGTTTGTTTTTGTTTTACATCACATTAAGTGTCCATGGCTTAGAGCTGCAGAATAAGAAGCTAAATCATTCTGTTCTGAAGGTGAAAGTTGGAACTATGTTATTTGTGGGCCCATATAGCTGTAAAAAGGTCAGGAGAAGCTCCTATCATCATTCTGATGGTTCTAAGCCAAGTAAATGATTCCTGACTCCTTTTCCACAGTGTGGGGTACTTCTTATATCCTTTATAGCCATGGTGGTAAAGCTTTAGTCAGAATAGGCTCAGAAATTTTTTAAGCACTTGGAATATTTGGTTCCTAAAAACAGCTTCCTCATAGATTAATAGAACTCTGTTGAAAGTAGAAAAACCAGGGCCAAGATCTCCCTGTTGCTAGTCTTCCCATAGTAGGTATCTGGGCAGGTTCTAAAGTCAGAGTACTTTAGTGTACAGCTATGCACAGGCAGGCATACACAGAAAGAAAAAGAAATTTCAATCATCCAAGCAAACGTGCATATTTCACTTGAATCATAAAGACTATTTATCTTAATTTTCAGGCTCATATTTTCTGTGCCAAAATGTTCATCCAAAAGTCAGCCAAAAAAACCCAAAAGGTTTTATGATAATTAACTAGTATCTAAACGTTGAAGAAAAACTGTGTTTACCTAAAATTTAAATGTTTTTATGTAATTTTAATTTTATAATATAATTTCTTGAAACTCAGTAACTGGACTAGAGAGTTTTTAATAACTGATAGCTAACATGACTTCTAAGGCCCTGTAAGAACTTCTCCATTTAAAATATTGGTTTTTTTTTTCTTCTCTTGACACCACTAGATTCACTCATTGCTGTGATTCCTCAATGTCTGTAGTAAGAACTACCACTAATAGTTTGTAATACCAGAGATGCTCCTGATGGTGGAGTTATTGCAGGTTTAAATGCTAGCTCCTGCACAGCTAACGCCTTCTGAACCTGTGCCTGGTCCAAAAAAAGGTTTCCTGCCTAGGACACAGGGTCATATGATGAAATGAGCTCTTGAAATACAATTCCTTTCCTTCCTCTGAGGAACACACTGTATTTCATGAATTGGTGGAATATGCTTATGTGCTTGTTTTATCCTTTGCTGTCTTTAGCTGTGAATTGCAAAACATTTCCTATCCAAATAAATTTTCATAGTACCCTACAAATTGTAATTTAAAAAAATTTTTAGTATTGAAAAATAATACTATGTTCTATTTTTTTTTTTACTTTACCATAAATGTTACATTATGAACACTAAGGTCCTATTTTACTTTTTAGCACTTCAGTTTATTCATCTGAGCTGGAGTATATTTATTATTCACTAACATGTTAAAAGCATGAGCAAGTTAATATCTTATAAAATGCTTTGAAGTGGTTAAAGCAAATCCCATGTAACCTTATAAAGTATTAGCATCATCTTCATCTTATCACCCTCCCCTTAAAGATGATAGTGTAATCATTTATTCAGGACCATCTAAAAGCTACTGGCAGAGTTAGTACTGGAACTCAGAGTTCCAGGGCTGTCTTTGCTCAGTGACACCAGCTTTAGGTGGCTAGCTCTTTGGAGAATAGAAATAGAATTCAGTTGACCTTGGCATTTTGGAGAAGCAGTTGGTTAAAAGAAGAATTATTTTTAAAGATACAATCATGGAGTGACTAAACACAGGAAAGAAAATCTTTAGCAATTTCTGTCCTGTAATATAAAGCTCTGAACCATGGAATGTATTTTGGAAGAAGTAGAATAATCACTGAAGAGTACACAGAAGCTCACAACTTGTCTGTTTTAGGTACTTTTTTTGTGAGGGGATAGTTATCACAGAAATAGCTTGATACGATACCCGTAGTAAGGGTTTTATGGACTTCATTCTCAGAATCTAGCAGATTCTACCAGTATTGTGAGGTAGAGAAGCCATATTTGTGTGTGTGTGTGTGTGTGTGTGGTGGCTCTGATATTCCCTGCATGGGACCCACTTGCTCCAGAGAGCCCTATGGCCTTCAATAAATCTACTTCGTTAGGGCAAGGTGACAGAACCATCAAATGTAGACCCAGCTGGCTCCAGAAGAGTTCCAGCTCCTGAGCAGAAGGATGGCCAAGAAAGATTACTGTCAATTTTGGGTCGTCGTTGATCACCAGATGTGTGAGGAGGCTATCTTCTTCCCAGTTCACCTTGTTTTCCTTGCCAGCATCCCCATTCCTCACCTTTGGGTGTTTTTTCTAACAAAGGTATATTTTATTGTTATACTTTCTGACTAATCTCATGAGGTAGGTAAATAGAAAGCTAAGGATGAGCATTACTCAGAAGAGTGCAAACACTTCAAAATTTTATTTCTGTGACTAACATCTGAAGAATTATTTGCATGCTGAATGAAATCTCCTTATGCTTACATATTTTAATGCTAAAGTTTTTTAATTAATAAAAATTTTACACTTAATGAGTTTAAAGCCTGATTTTAAGAAAAATTGTCCATAAATATATATGTATAATTTAAATTTTATTTTTTTGAACCATAAACTTGAAATACAGAAGTGCAGTTTTTACACAGACTATACAAAGGGGAGGAAATGATCACTTTACCAAAGGATTATTCATTTGCCATCAAATTTATGGAAACAGTCTGTTAAAAAGCAAGCTTCCCTAATGCAGTTGAAGTATTTGCTTTTACAGATATGACATATGATATATATATAATATATATAGCCATTTCAAATATACTGGTTTGTATATGAGTGTTTTAATTAAAATACTTGAAATAAGCAGTAATTGCAACAGGAAAAATACAAGCTGGCCTCTTGCTATTAGTATAACTAAGGAATATTACAAAAGAAGTAGATATAAGAATTTATCAAGTAAAACTGTTTACAATGTTAACTAAATATATTATGTGATAATTATTTTAAATCTAATTTAATAATGAACTCATGGAATACCTAAAATGATAATTAGAGGGTTTTTTTTCCCTCCAGGTTTTAATTACAACAAGGACGGCTGCTGATAATTTTAGCACCCAATATGTTTTAGATGGCAGTGGTCACATACTTTCTCAAAAACCTTCACATCTTAGTCAAGGTAAGAGAGTAGCTTTGTAGCCTTCTTTATATTTTGTCTTATTTGCTTTAAAAAAGTGTTACTCACATTTAAATGTATTGGTTTGGGCTTGATCCTGATAAAGGCTAATTAAATTCCAGATGAACATTCAGCCTTTACTCTAGTCACCAGTCTCTTAAATATTTAGAGTTGTTCTCAACTCTCTTATGTGAGAGACTGTGAACAACTCAGTGGGCTAGTTGCTCTTCTGTAAAAATGGTGAGAGTATTCATTTTACTTCTGCTGCATCACCAGTATCTTCATATATGAAGTATAATATTTTATTGAAACACCTAAAATGTCATTGATTTGGGAACAATGATAATAAACCATATCATGAAGGTATTAATATTATGGTTAAATAGTTTAAAATATATTTATTTATGGAAAACTTCAGACATATGCACAAGTAGATAGAATAGTGTACTCTTCACTCACTTTCAGCAATTATCAACTCATTGCTAAAGTTCTTTCTCTAATACCCTTACCTCTTTCCTCCCTTTCCATATTATTTTGAAGCAAATAAATTTATTAATGTTGCTGCTTATCATTTAGTTAATGGTGTTTTATATCCTTTTATGTAATTTTATTACATTTTAATTGCTATCTTACATTTTTAAGTTTTTCTAAAAACTACTTCTGTAGGGAAAAAATATCTCTTTAGGCTGGAGTTTCGCATATCTCCTTTAATCTTTTTCACACTACTAATTTGTGATAATAGGATGATTAAAAGAATATTAAAGGTATGGTTTCTTTAAAATCATGTTCAAAAGAATTATTAGATCTCAAAAAGACTTTTTTGGGTTTTTTGTTAAGCCTTCTCCTCCAGTTTGTATCATAAATTCATGTTTAATTTTGTGGTCCCTCACTGTAATTTATCAAAGTACATGCCATATATTTTCTGTGGTTTCTCCTTCCAGGTTTAATGTTACTGGATTTTTTCCAAATGATTTCTGTCTTCATTGAAGTTATTTTCTGTTATCTTAATACTGATATCAAATTCTCTCACTCTTTTTCTTATTTTATAAATCCTTAGCTTTGTTACTCATTACTTTTGCCCATTGGAGATTAATATTTTTGCATCCACCTACGGGAAAGAGTTAATAGAAACTTCTAAAAAAGCACACTGTTTTTTCTCATTTGTTCATTAATGAAAATGAATTAAAGTCTAACAGCTATTTAATTTGATGTATAATAATAAAAATTGTGTATATTTTAATTAAAAATAATAAATTGTAATTCTTTTTACTACGTATTGAAGGTTAGGACAAACCCTCTCCAGAAATACTCTGAGCTCAGTTCTTAGGAATTCAAATTAGGAAACCATTAGGAGGTATTTGAGTAGCTCTCCAGTAGAGTACTTTGAAGTAATCTAGTCGCCTTATAAAACTTAAAAGTATTTATTTTTATCTTAGTAGTAACCAGTCTAATCTGGATGGCCAGTGGCTCTGCATCACTCATACTTCTCATGCTTTTCTTTATTCATCTCCATGGGAACTATGAAATAACAATCCTGAGATATGGAATCCATCTGATCTTTGCCCTTTTGCTGGTTGATTTTTCTTTTCCTGCTGACCTCAGCCTTCTACCTTTAGGAAGTGAGAACAGGTACACATATTTTAAAAATTTCTGTAGTCAATCAATGGAACTTATTTCTTTAACATATTCCTTTTATGTTAAGAAGCAACATACTTAGGAGATTAGTAGTTATAAAACTAGTAATTAACCTTTCATAACTCACTTGTTTCATCTAATTACTGTTGATTGGTTAGGAAAACAAAAAATTAAAGTCTTAATTTTAAATTGCTCTAGGTGGACATATTATAGAAATCTATAAACGCTTTCAAAAGGCTTTTACATTTATATTGCTTTAGTGTTGATAGTTTTTGAGTGATTGAATCACAGACTCACATTTCACCAGCTGTCATTCAGCTTCCATTTAAATATTTTCTGTGTAAGATAAAACTACAGTTCAACCATCCTAATTTATACCTGTACATTTAGGGTTCTTGGATTAATTTCTGCTGTCGTATGAACATCCTTGCTTTGCAGTTCCTCTTCATATCATCTGATAGGATGTCACCTATAGATAGCATAATTGTAAATGTAGAAACAGCTTACAACAAAATTTTATTTAGGCATTGGAAAATTTGTTGCCCATTTAAAAAACATTTTAAAGTGTTTAAAAAGTTTACTGGAAGTTCCAGTTATGGTTTTTCTAGGTGTAGGTTTTTTTAATTGATCAATTTAAACATTCAAAATGATTTATGTGTTTAACAGTATGTTGTTTTAAATTGACCTTACCTTCTGTTCACTTCCATTTTAAAACATTTTTTGAAACTAAAAAGAAATAAGTTTCCAGCTTTTAAATTCTTTTACCAAGAACACTGACTAAATTGTTTGCATTTGTCATATCTTTTCTGTTGTCATTTCTCTTTATCCAAGATAATGAGTATTAAGTTTTCTAAATTGATTTACCCTCCTGGACAAATCCTTTTAATGCATTCTAGTACTTCTGACTTAGAAATTTCTCAGATATCAAAAGTAGTATATTTAAATTTCTCTGATGAAGGTATTTCCTTTCCCTACTCTGTTATTACAGTAGAGCATCATGTTTTTTGTAAATTCCTGCTATGGGTGATTGTGCATGTATTAAAAGACCTTTTCGTCTTAATTTAAGAATGGAACTTTTATTCATTAAATAGTTTAAGAAAACTTTCTGATACAGTCAAGGAACCATACCTTTATGTTAGGCATATAAATAGCTATCTTTATAAATGGCATAACATAGGGTCATGTAAAAATATAACACGGAGCATATCACAAGACTGCATTTTAATTCTGGTGTTTGTAGAATGTGCTAAAGTTAGAGAGCTGAACGCTTGTCTTGTAAAATATGATAGTATAATGGGGCCTCCTCCCTATTGACTAATATTACTTGATACTTTTATTTTTAAGGATACACATTTCATTTGGAATCAGAAAAGTCTTTTCCACCACTGTTTTATTCAAACATGTAATTCTCATCTTATTAATAATTCTCAATTTACTTTGAGAGAATATTTTTAGGTGCCAAAGCAATAATTTATCAATATGTAGATAGAGTATGGTCTTTGATGCATAACATATATTTAAAAGTCAACAGATACCCTTTTTTTACTTTTATATACACATTTGTATTTTTCCCTCTTGATTTTTGCCTTCTGTCTGTCCACAGCTATAGTGGATGCCATTATATTTGTCATCTAGCAACTCAGTAGTGGGGAACACAGATTGAGTAAATAAATAATGACAATAAAATGAAGCCACCAACTGCCTAGAGGGAGGTTAACAAGTTTTTCAGAAAAGATGACATTTGAGTTTGAAGATGGTAGGAGTGTGAAGATGATAGGTAAGAAGGAATGAGTATAACCTTTCAGCAAGAGAAGAATGATGGATATAGAAGATTTCAAGAGACCATTGTTCTTTGTGTAGCAATGAGGGGGAAAAAACATAATTTTAAAAAGTTGTGTTTTTCTGTAAACTCACTGAAGAACTGTGTCACAGAGAAGTTTAAATGAACTAAATTCAAGAGAGACTACCCCTTCCTGGAAAAGAAATGACTGGTGGCCACTTGCATTCCTGGGACTATTAACTGAGTATGGAGACGTTGGTGGACAAAGGAGCAGGCCTGCTATAGATAAGAGATCTTTTATGACAGTAGAAGAAACTAGCTGAACTTCTAAAAGCCACATGGAGCCTGACATGACAGATTGGGATATGGGAGCCTCAAACAGACCTAGTCTGCCCACACACTGAATCTCATCAGGACTTTTGCTGAGTAAGCAGTGATGAAGAAAGTTGGGACTGAGCTAGAGAAAGAAAGATCTTAAAGCCTTACTAGAGGAAGAGATCACATTCCATCCTCAAAACATTTTTGAAACTAGAGGTGAACTGGAACTAAAGGGGAAACTCAGCCACAACTCAGAAAAGCTCCTAATTAGGTTGAAAAAAATCTGTTCTTCATTCTAGCTGCTTAACAGGAAACCAAGCACTTTCTCTAGGAAAAAATATTATCTTCTTCAGTATCTATTTTTCTTTTATACACAATGTCTGGCAAAAACAAAAATTTGGAGAGACAAAGAAAAGAAAATGGAATTAAAGATAACCCAGATGTTTGACTTAAATGATAAAAACTTTAAAAACAATAATGTTAAAGAATTTAGAAGGGAAAGTGGTCAAAATCAACGTGAAGCTGGAGAATTTCAGCAGAGAAATGGAAACTAAAGAACCAACTGAAAATTCTAGAACAAAAAAAGTACTATATCTAAAGCATTCGTTGGATGGGCTTAACAGCAGACTGGACATAGCAGAAGAAAAGATTTGTGAATTTGAAGGCAGGTCAATAGAAATGTAAACTGAAACACAGAGAAAAAATAGAATGAAAAAAAGAGAAGAAAGCATCAGAGATCTGTGAGACAACATTAAACAGTCTAACATACATGTGACTGGAATCCCAGGAAGACAGAAAAGAGAGAGACTGAAGCAGAACAATAAATTTGAAAAGAGAATTTTCCAAAATTGTTGAAAGACATAAAGCTATAGACTCAAGGAACAGAGTGAACCCCAGGTGAAATAAATACAAACAGAACCACAGGTAAACACATCATCAAATTACTGAAAACCAGAGAAAATACTAAAGCAGTAAGAGAAAAAATATATTGAATTCAGGAGAACAACAAGAATGATGGCTGACTTCTCATCAGAAACATAGAAGCCCAAAGAAAATGGAATGATATCTTTTAAGCATTTTAAAAAAAAATTGTCAACCTAGAATTTTATAACCAGGAAAGATGTCCTTTAAAAAATTAGAACAAAATGAAGGCAATGTAATACAAATAAAACTGAGAGAATTTGTCACCAACAGACATGTACTACGAGAAGTACTAAAGGAAGACTTTTAAGCTGAAAGGTAGTGCTTCCAGATAGCAACCTGGATCTGCAAGAATGAGAGAAAAGCATTAGAAAATGTGTGGAAAAAATTGAAAGAATAAATTTTTAAGAAATTTATTTTACAAAAACAATATTTTGTGGTATTTATAACACGAAGTAAAATGCATGACAAATGTATTTTAAAAGGCAGGAGAATAAATTAGATTGTGCTATTATAAGATTGTTACATTGTAAAGTACAAATCATTTCATAGTAATCAAGGTAGATTGATAATTTAAGAGTATTTTATAATCTGTAGAGTAACCACTAAAAGTAATACAAAGAAGTATAGCCAAAAAGCCAATAAAGTAAATAAAATGGAATACTAAGAATGACATAGCAGAGTTCAGTGAGAGGATTTGAGAGTAGTTGAAGCAGGAAACTTAGTTTAGAAAATGGAAGCTTGGGTGTTGGATTATGAAGGCCCTTTTATGTCATGCTAGGGAGCTTGTACCTTACCTCAACAGTGAGACATTGAAACTTTTTAAGGCAGAGGATTAGTATCATGTTATTTACAAAATTAACTGGTAGGACATCATAACTCCTACCATAAATTGTGTCTTCCTGTAAGAGTTGTTATCTTGAACTACTAAGGTTTGAGAGTAAGGAAGGGACTTGACATAGGTTTGAGAGAGATTTTTAGGATAGAATAGATAGGCCTATTTGAGTTATACAGTATTACAGTAAGAGGCAAAGGGGAAAATCATTTAAATCTGGAGTAACTGCCTTTGGAAATTGTTGATGTAGTATCAGACTCAAGGAGGAACGTAATGAGTTTAAGTCTGGGTGAGGTTGATTTAAAGTGGCTTGGGGATATCCAGGGGGGGATATTGAGTGAGCATCTGTACATAAAAGAGTGCTTTAGGTCTCAGATATATGTCTGTTAATTTTTTTCCCCTAACCACCAGGCTATCAGAAATTAATCAATTCTAAGTTGCACATCTTGTCACATTTTGATGTTCCTGAAAACAAATTGTGGCTTATAATGAGTGGACTCCCAGATTCCTTTTTGGACAGACAGCAGTCATGGATGTTCTTATTGTTAAATCAGTTGAGTTTTGTGTAATATTGATAATTCATGTGTTAATTAAAGGAATAAACAATTTCACATTTTATTGCAACAAACAAGTACTTTATGAAACTTAAAAAGGGAAAATAGCCACAAGTAAATAAAACTGTTAAGTGCAAAAGAATGGCTATCACATGCAAAGCATTGAAATTGAAGACACCAGAGAGAATTGCTATATTCTTGGAGATAGATAAATTTCAAAGCAGTGAGGGGCTAGGGCAACTATTTCCTGTGTCAGTTGGGACTGTTGTTAAGGCAGTGTATCATGGTTTAATTGGAAGTGTTTTTCTTTTTTAGAGATTTGTAAAAGTGTGGTGCTTCTTATAGCTTTCATGAAAATAATCATTTGTGTGTGGGTAGTAGTTGAAGCTGTAAGAATGGAGGAAATATCTAGAGAGAACAAAGTGCAATAAGAAGAAGGCATAAGAGGTCTCTGTGACTAGGTTGTGGTATGAATTCTGATCTGAGTGTCATCCATTGTAGCAGGGGAGGCAGAATGCGTACCTGCTCTGATTGCTAAATACATGCACTCCTTGATCTTTGTCAACATTTGCTCTAAAACTTGGCAGTGGCCTTTTTATTTTCTTAAGACAAAGAATAGTAGCACCAAAGTATGAGTAGCAAGAAATACCATGGTGTTCCAAGGAATTTAATCCTGTCTGTGGAAGTGATGTGTACAATTAGGCCAAGGAAATACCCTACATAAAAATAGAGGCAGACCAAAAAAAAAAATTTGTTAGTAATGTAATATGCTAATGAAGCACTAAATCAAGAAAAAAGCAGAAAAACATGAAGTGTGAGCAGAGTAGGAATATAGCTTTTCCTTTAGTCTTTTCCTCAAAAACATTTTTTCTCCTAATCTTGTTTTTTTCTTTAGAAAATTCCTTTTCAAAAATTACAAAGGTTCCATAAATAATGAAACAATCCAAACAAATACATACTTTATACTTATTACCTTATTTCTCTTATTTTCTTCCTTCAATGCTTTCATTCATTTTACAATTTTTTTTAAATGCCTACAGAGTATTTGTCATTGTTTCAGGTGCTAGGGATATAATGGTAAACATGGTAGATAATCTTTTGCCCTCAAACTTACCATATTCTAAAAGTGGAGGCAGAGGAAAGTTTTTTCAAATAGTAACAATTTCTATGAAGAGATAAAACATAGTTTCAATTTGGCAGTAGCTGTCTTTGATAGGGCTCTTAGGGATGGGATAGGATAGATAGGATGGGATAGATAGGATACTTAGGCTGAGATCTGAAGGTTGATAAAGGAGTTAGCCATGCAAAGGGTGGGAGTGGGAGTGGGGGTGGGGGGTGGGGGAGAACATGTGCAAAGGCCCTGAGGTGGAAACAAGTCTGATATTCTAGAAGAGCAAAATGAAGAACAGTAAAATAGGAGATAGCCATGGGCCCGGTTATGTAGGGCCCTTTAAGCTTTATACCTCTTCATTCACATCTCTTTTCTCTAGTTAACCAGTGTAGCTAATAGAATTTTTTTTGGTTTTTGTTTTTTAAGATACAGGGTCTCTCACTCTGTCTCCAAGACTGGAGCATAGTAGCGTGATCACAGCTCACTGCAACCTCCAACTCCTGGGCTCAAGCGATCTTCCTGGCTCAGCCTCCCAAGTAGCTAGGACTACAGATGCATGCCACCACACCCAGCCAGGTTTTTTTCTTTTTTGTAGAGGTGGAGTTTTGCTATGTTGCCCAGGCTGCTCTAGAACTCCTGGCCTCAAGCAATCCTCCTGCCTTGGCCTTCCAAAGTGCTGGGATTACAAATGTGAGCCATCAAGCCCAGCCCTCATAGTAGTTTAAAACATTGAGTTACAAGCTATTGTTAGGCTTTCTCTGTATCGTGTGTCTTTCATTTCATGAATCCATATTTAACAGTTATGTTGCTAAGCCCGCTTACATTACCATCTTCTGTGTAATTTAAGCTTTTAAGATTCTTTGCTCACCAAATTTATTTTCTATCTTCTTTGGTCATAAAATCTCTATTTTGATGTAATTATCCTTTGCTTAGAGTTCATCTTTTTATTATTTTCATTAGATACTTGAGTTGTATACAGCCAAACCCTTGCAAGTCCAAAAATGTCTTCATTTTGCCCATACACCTGTCTTAACTGGGTGTAGGTTTCTTAATTTCCCCTTAATAGTTTATAAATTGTCCGTCTTCTAGCGTAATAGGTCAGAAACTTGATGTTTGTTTTTTCTTGTAAGAAACTTGTTCTTTTTGTCTGACAGTTTGTAAAATTTTTTCCAGTCCTTAAAATTTAGGATTCTAGTGGATGTGGTTTCTTTCTCTTTTGTTTTTTAAATATTCCTCCTTATAGTGAAGTAAGCTCTTGAAATAAGCATTTAAGCCTTTAACTCAAGAAAATTTTATTCTATTATTTATTTAATTACATCTCTGTTTGTTTCTTTGTCTTCTCTTGGAACTCATGATTTTATGCTAGGGATTCTGAGTCCTATATTTCCCTTTGTTTGCCATTTCTGTGTTTTTGCCCTGTGTTATAAGCAGTAGGACAATGATTGACCTATTATAGCAAATTTTAGGCTTTTTGACTCTGATTCACAGTAATAAATACATTTCACATAGCAACCAAGTTCACACGAATCTAATCAAAACAAAAATTTCACGGAACTGTGTAACCTAACATTTGTGATGCACTGTATTTTCTCTTCTAGTTTAGTCTATTCTGTCTTTTTATTTTATTTTATTTAAAAAGAAAAAAGATGCTAGTTGCTGTACACTCAATCAGTGGTTCTCAACCATGGACAACTTTGTCCCCCAGGGTACATTTGGCAATATCTGAAGACATTTGATTGTCATAGCTGGGGAGGGTGCTACTGGCATCTAGTGTAGAAGAGGCCAGAGATGCTACTAAACATCCTACAATGCACAGGACAGCCTTCACAACAAATTGTCTTGTCAAATGTCAGTAGTGCCAAGATCGAGGAACCCTACACTAATTTGATGGGGTTTTTTTACTTCTCAATACAGTGGTTCTCAACTCTGACTGTATATCAGAACCACATAAGGAGATTGATTTAGTTAGTCTGAGATTAGGTAGTGAGTAGTGGTTTTAGAAGTTCTTCAGTGTTTTAAAAACACAGACCTATTCTATGTAGCCATGGCAAACATTTTGTTCTAATTTCATGTGGTGGTGGTGGTTTTATTGTTTTTATTTTTTTTAAATAAAAACTATTAACCTGATTGTACAGCAGTATAGTTTTTATATCTTTATTCAACTTTTTATTTAAATTAATTCATACGTAAAAAAAAATCGTCTTGTTAGATTATACTGTGTTTTTTGAATATTTGTTGAAGATGAGGTAAATTAAACCAGGTTACCAAATATTATTTTTTGTAAGAATTTTTAGTGGAATAATTAAGATTATCACATATGCTGTGTAGTCTTATACTATCTATATGTTGTATTTTAAAGTAAAGAATAAACATCATCCCTAGGTGGTTTGAACACCAGCAGATTTCTTATGATATTCTGGTGAGCCTATGTTTCTCTGCAGTGGTAGAAATAAGATGATGTTTGTTTAGACCAGGCTTCCTCCAACTACGGCCTGTGGGCCACATGCGGCCTGCCTAGGACATGTATCTGGCCCACCGGGTATTTTTGCCGCCGCTGCCTGTCCTGCTTAGCAGCCGACTCATCCCAGGCCCACAGTGCGCACTCTCCTACGGTCTGAGGGACAGTGAACTGGCCCCTTGTTTAAAAAGTTTGAGAACCCCTGGTTTAGACCACATAGAAGAGACCATACTTCACAGGTCAATCTTGTTACTAATGAAAGAGTCTAGTAAGGAATCAGAATAGTTTGCAAAGTTGAGCCTTCTTTGGGTTCCCAGAGTTGGAGGGGGACTGGCCTTCAGTGATAGAAGGGCGTATGGATTTGAAAATCTGTGAAGTTTCTTCCAAATCTGAAAATGCTTTCCTCTTATCTGCCAACAGGTACGACTGTAACTGCTTTAAAATTATTTAAGAATTTACCTGTAAGAAAGCAATTTTACTCAACTGCTAAAAAATGTAAAGATGAAATTAAAAAGGTCCAGGATCTGCTCATAAGCTATGGTGTCCTTAAACCTGACTTGAGGATTGTTTTTGTACATAACAAGGTAAGCATTATACTTTTATAAATTTTTTGGTATGTAATATAATAAAAGAACAGTGTATTTTATCTAAATCAGTTAGATATGGGCTATTGGACTGAATGTTTGTGTCCTGCCACAGAATTTATTTGTTGAAAACCTAATCACCAATTTGATGGTATTAAGACCTGGGGCCTTTGGAAGGTGATTAGATCATGAGGGCTCCAGAGAGCTGCCTTCCCTCTTCCACCATGTGAGGAGGTCACCACACAGTGAAAAAGTGCCATCTATGAACCAGAAAATGGGACCTCACCAGACCTTGAGTCTGCTGGTGCCTTGATCTTGGACTTCTCAGCCTCCAGAATTGCAAGAAATAAATTTCTGTTGTTTATAAGCTACCCAGTTTATGGTATTTTGCTACAGTAGCCCAAAGATAATACGGAAAGGGTCTTTTTTCAAAAATTTAGTCCACATTTGTTTAGTTTTATCTTTATTATGTAAAGAGTATCTGTAATTTGTTGCCCAATAAAATCTGATTGAACCTTTCATTTCTTAATCTCTAAAATCAGTGATTCCCCCAATAGACTTTTTCATCCAAGAAATGGATTGAGTGCTTCCTTTTACCAGGTGCTATGATAAATTCTGAAAATACGAAGATGAGTAAGACTTGTTCTTTTCTTCTAAAGATTTCACAATTTAGTGACAATTTTCTCTTTCTATTCTAAATTGTTTCTTTTTTGGAAGAGTTTGTTTTTTAAAGTAAACTCTAGCTTGTTTCTTTCCATTTTTCAAAGCAGGGCTGATAAGGGAAGGAATTCATCTTGTTGCTTGGTGAATCTTAGGGGAAAGAAAGGTTTACTTATTTTCTTATTATTCTGTTTTTCATGAAATTTCATTTGGGCATCTTTGAGGTATTTAATGAAAGGAAAGCAGATCCACACAGCAATGTGGAAGCCTGATAGGGAATAGCGAGTTAACATGTATTGAGGTTCTACACAATGCCAGGACCTGTGCTGGGTATATCTATCAGTCTTCTGTAATCCTCATAGCAACAATCAAGTGTGGTAGACATTTTATGAATTTTGCAGTTGTCTTCTGAACGGAACTCAGGAAGTTTTAATACTTTGCTCATTGTTGCACAACTAGTAAATTGTTGAGATGGAATTTGAAACTTAGTATGCCTGTGGAGTACAGGTTCTTTACACTCTACTGTGTTTTCTTCCCATCTTAATACTGCTTTATGTAGTTCTTTCCTAGGTTTCAGAGCACTTACAATAACTTTGTGAGGTAGACAGCATTATCTCTATTTGTATGGGGAACTTAAAGCTCAGAGGAATTAAAGAAATGTTTTATATTTTACAGTAAGTAATAATGCTGAGGTCAGAATCCTTTTCGATCCAGTTTTCTTTCTATTCCATGTCTGTTTACCAACTCTTGTTTATCAAGAAGAGTTTTTATTAAACCAAGCCATGGTAGACTATTTATGATCAAAATCTGGTCATTTAAAAAAAAAAAAAAGAAAGGAAAAGATTAAGAACAGTCAGCCACCTGTTCCTGCTGGCATAGAGCTCAACTAGATGATACCTTGAGATCCCTTCCAGCTCTATCATGCTGTGATTCCTCAGGATGTTGATGGATAGAGGCTCATCCTGCTAATAAAAATAACCCTATGACCTCTTGATCCAGAGGACATTTACTAATAAAAAGTTGAATTATACCCAAGAAAAGACCACAGGCAGAAGAAACATAATTAGGAAAGGAAAACAGATGAAAAGGGTAAAATATGAAGAGAAATAGGAATTATATATTTGTAACAGAAAAACAAGTACAACTAAAGAGAAAAGTTTTGAGTTAAAAAGTAGAATAGATGAAAACAAGATTATTTCTTAATCTTATTTAAGATTAATGAAAATGAGTATATCAAAAATATCTGAGGTGATATGACAGTTCTTATTCATTTAAAGTCAGACATACATCTTCTAAATTTTTGATAAGTTTATATCATTTTCCCAACCAATGTAAGATTATCAATGTAGACATTTTCTTTTGGGAGTGGAAAGCAGTGTTTTGAAACATGCTACATTTTATCGTTTTTGGAGGACACTATATCAGTACGTATGTTGAGCAAACATAGGTTCCTCTATGGCTTTCAGTAATTTCAGATGCAGTTCATATCCTGGAGAGTATGCTGAGGTATTATACCATGAAAGTCATATAAGATTATCAAAAGTCTTTTAGTAAAATTAAGTATTAGCTATTCTTACACAGGGAAATCATGGACTGAATTAGAACTAGCTATTTTCAAGCATTTTTCTCTTACTACAGATTATTTTTCTACTTTTTTATTTCTTAATATTGCTGTTACACCTCAAAAATGTTAAAATTCATTGTTTACGTTGTTTTAGCCTCCCAAGATAGTATTGACATTTTGTTATAATTCTCTTTGAACATTGAGTCCTACTCTCCTCTTAGCCTTTTTCTTTTAAACATGCCTACTTTCATCATTCTTTATATGCTTTCATAAAGAATTTTTTTTGCTTTGCTTAAAATCTAGATATGACAACATTGGTGTCTTTATTTTGTCTTCTGCATTAGAAACAAACAATCATATTGCACATAATATGAGAAGTACTATTGCTATTTTGATAACTTGGATTAGATAGTGTTTCTTCTTTTTATGAAGGTTTAACCTGCCAAGACATTCTTTGAATACTGATAATGTTGATGTTCTTGCCAGTATGGTTATGTTAGAAAGAGGTATTTTTCTTCTTTCATCACCATGTTCCTTGAAAGCATACTGAATAATGACACAGCCAAAGGGAAATAATTTACAAGTGGATTCGGTGAGTTTATTTAAAGTAGATAATATTTGGAGAATTACTAGAGCCATTCCTTAGACGAGCACTGCAGTTTGCGGCTTTAGTTGTAATAACGGAATCCCTGTGAGAACCTGCTGTATGTATTTTCATTTATAAAGTAGTTATTTCTCAGTATTACAAGTTTTTCTCAATGTGCTAATATCTGAAACCAATATAGTATTCTTAACTATTTTATGTGAATATGAATAATTTTGTAGACCACTAGTTCAGAACATAATGTTAAATGTGTGATTTCAAATAAGGTCTACTGTTGTACGTGTCACATGAGTGTTAAGGCTTATTGGGATCAGTTATTTTGTGTGTTTTTTGGTCTTTGTTATTTTTGAGCTCTGTAAGAATGATGACACAACTCTGAAGGGTTGAGTGTCTCTCATTTCAGTTAGTCTGGGAAGAGGCAGAGCCTTAGCCAGGAAAAGAAACCTAGAACACTGGCTGTGGAGATTTGATAGTGAGTGTGATGGCTCCCTCTCTTCACGTGTTTTTCTGAGTCTCTAGGAGGGTACTCTTTTGTGGTAGTGGCTGAAGATTTGGATTATAAACTGAAGTGATGCCTAATAATCTATATCCCCTACATTATCATATTCTCTTTGTTCATTTTATCTTTCTTTACCTTTTACTTAAATTGTTTTGAATGTCCCAGGTTTGTTTCAGCTTTGCTATGGGAAATCAAGGAAAAGACTTTTGCCACTATTAGGCCAGTGTTAAAGGGTCACCGCTCTGTCCCCCAACCCCAACCACGGTTGTATAGGCAGTATAATCAAAGAGAGCTTCTAGTTCAGGACTGTGGCTCAAATGCCGCTTCGTTATAAAGAAATTATTCTTCCAGTGCCAGTCTGGAAAGCTTAGTTGGGTTTTGTTTTTGTTTCTTTTTTAATTAACAAAGGTGGATATCCTTTCAGATATACTTTAAGATTAGCTTGGAGCTAGCTGAGCATGATTTTTTTTGGTTTGAGAGGTTTTTTATTTTATTTTTACTACTTACAAATTAATGATAAATTTATTAAATATTTCTCATGTTTTCAGAAACTTTGTTATATTAATTTCCTTTTCACCTATATTCTGTGAAATATAGAAAAGGTAAAAGACACATATAAGTCAAATTTTAGTACAGTTGATTTCTGATTTTTATGTTTAACCACACTATTACAGGAGTCTCTGAAGTCTTCCATTATCCCCCAGCAAGACTTAGTTGTTCTTCAATTGTTCCCGTAGCATTTTTCATATATTTCTATTATATCATTTTTTACTTCATTGACAGTGATTTGCATTCTGTCTCTCTTATTCAACAGCCTCTTATGGGAGGGAGGGCTGCATCTAACTTATCTATATTCCCTTTAATACTTATTACATAGCATAGCATGGAATATTAAATGAATTAGTGCTAAAGTCAAAATATGTAAATGTATGAAGCACCGGTTTTAAACACTCAGGCCTCTCTCAGGCCCTTTTCATTATATTTATTGATAAAATTCATCTTTAAATTCCACAGTGTAGTCTTAGATTTTTACAGAGTATATTTTCACTTGTATTCATAAATACTAGTGTAGTCTATTTTTTTCTTGAACATGAAGTACTGAAATGTCTCCATTATAACTAATCAGGAAATATAAAAAGACTGCCTGGGTAGGGCACTGGGAGGGAAACACTTTTGACAGGGACAGTCTCTAAGAGCTATCAATTCATGTATTTTGTTTCTACTAACTTAGTGAAATATAGCCACATAATTATTCCTTTACCAATCCTCTAGCCAAATACATTTCCTATACTTATTTATCCTAACACATTTCTCTATTTCAACACTGTAGATTTCTCTTCCAGTCTACAGTACCTGGTAGGCAATCCTGCACAAATCTAGCTTTTTGAGATTAGGCCAGGGAAAGTTGATCAAATGATCTCTAAGACCCTTTTCAACTCTAAAACTCTTTGATTTTTCAGAATGTCTACATATATCTTGAGCACTTTCATTTCCTTCTTACAAAATTGGAATTTCACATTTCTGTCACTTAGAATTTCTGCTAAGATGATTCATATATCAAATTGTAAAATAATGGGGAGATAGAATAAACATGGGTGTGTAGATGTCTCTTTGACATAAGAAAAAAAGAATATATACGCACGTACACACACACAAATAATGGAATACTATTCAGCCATAAAACAATGAAATCTTGTAATTTGTGGCAAAATGGATGAGCCTGTAGAATATTATGTTAAGTGAAATAAGCCAAAGCACAGAAAGACAAATACCATATGATCTCACTTATAAGTGGAATCTAAAAAAGTTGATTTCATAGAAGTAGAGTATGTAATAGTGGTTACCAGACCACAGGGAAAGGGAAGCAGGAGAGGTTGTTAAATGGGTACAAAATTACAGTTAGATAAGGAGAATGTTTTTGTGTTCTGTGACATAGTAGGGTGACTATAGCAAGTAACAATGTATATTTCAAGATAGCTAGAGGAGATTATGAATGTTTTCACCAAAAAGAAATGATAAATGTTTAAAGTGATGGATAGGGTAATTACCCTGATTTGATCATTATATATACATGCATTGAAATATCATATTGTACCCCATAAATATGTGCAGTTATTTTGTGTCAGTTATAAATAAAACAATTAAATTAAAAAGTTCTAAACACTAGATTACAGAGTTCACTGGTAAACAGTTCAGTTAACTGCCATAAGGCATCTCTCAATGCATTTCTGAAGAAACATTCTGAGATACAGCTTTTCAACATGTGTATGTAAACTCCTTGCACTGAGTCACAATGGTAAAAAACATAGTTAAAAAGCATGTTCTAAACACTTGATTACAGAATTTCCTGATTGGTAAACAGTTCAATCACTGTGAATTGTAAAGCAGCACAAATGCATCTCTGAAAAAAAAAAAATGGAAGGTAATAGGATACCTAAATCTTTACATCTGGAAGGAACACTGAAAATCTTTCTTGTCGTGCCCCAAATCTTTTAGCAAATAGTGTTTTTAATCCTGTTCACCTCCCGTTTTATCTTTATATAACCCCAAGAGTTTGAATGGATTGTCCAGTAACTTGAATGTTAAATATAGTAGAGGATGAACTACAATTCAAATCTCTTTATTTTTAATATATTATTCATTCTCTCTTACTATGGCTCCCTCACACCTACTAGATGCAGAGCCTTGAATAGATGCTTTGGAAGGGTTATGTGATGACCTATGCTCTGAAGGAGCTGACAGTTAAGTGAGGAGATAAGATATGAAAGTATATGAACATTTAAATAGATGAAAAGAATGAAAATGTGATTGTCAAATGATATCTATAAATATTGTGGAAATTGAGAGGAGGAAAAGATTACTTCAGGCTAGAATGGTCAGGGAAAACTTCATGGTGGATGTGTGTTGATCTCAGTCTTAAAGGGTAAGTGTTTAACAGGTGTCTTGGCTGTGGTGGAGCTGATGCTCAGATATATATGTTAGCATGTGGAGATAGGTCTTACCCTGTCACGAAAGTTCTTACTTGCTCTGAACAGATAAAACATCATTTCAGGCCAGGTGTGGTGGCTTACACCTGTAAGCCTAGCACTCAGGAGGCTGAGGCAGGAGGATTTCTTGAAGCCAGGAGTTTGAGACCAGCCTGAGCAAGAGCAAGACCCTCTCTCTACAAAAAA
>VBSM01001562.1:32878772-32911815 GCA_008086735.1 Cheirogaleus medius
ATTAAACTCTTTATTGTTGATTAGGACCTACTCTTATTTTCATATTATTGTTTTTTCTGAAGTTTTTCATCTTTTCCTTTTTCTGTAAGTTTTGAGAGTTCTCGCTTTGTCTTTTAATCCATCTATGGAATTTTTTTATTTTGAAGTTATGTTTAATCTCCAAGAGTATGTTTTCATTTTATTGCTTTTTCATAACTTCCTATTGTTTTATGGATACATAACCTTGAGTCTCTCTATACATTGACTTTGTTTTAAAACTATTTGTTCCTTAAATAATTTTTATTTCTTAGGAGTTCAATTTTGTTCTGTTTATGAGATCTTTTTCCTCCAAGCCTCTAATTTTCTCCATGTCTTTTCCTGTGAATAGGAAATCTAATTGGGAACATGGTGTTTGTGGCTGCGCTTATTGACTCTCAGGTTCTACTTGAGAATTGAGTAATCAAGATCCTAGTCCTGCTCCTGGAGTATGAGAGAATTATAAGTGCCATAGTGGGGTGGAGGCTTACTCTGCACTGTGCACTTACTTGCTGCCCTAGTTCTCAGGAAATTCATTTCATCTCTCTCCCTTCCCTCTTTTTCTGTCTTTCTTTTTTTCCTTCTAGCATAAAGTTAGGTTAATTGTAATTAGTTCATGACATGTTGTCCTTATTCAGTTTCTTTATAGAAAAGTCTTTTTTGCATATAGATACCCATATCCAATTGACTTAGCTTTTTTTTTTTTTTTTTTTTTTTTTTGAGACAGAGTCTTTCTCTGACGCCCTGGCTAGCGTACAGTGATATCATCATACTCACTACAACCTCAAACTCCTGGGCTCAAGTGATCCTCCTACCTCAGCCTCCTGAGTAGCTGGTACTACGGGGGCATACCACCACGCCAAGCTAATTTTTCTATTTTTTTGTAGAGATGGGGTCTTAAATTCCTAAGCTCAAGCGATCCTCCCTCCTTTACTTCCCAGAGTGTTAGGATTACGCTTTGCCTGGCCAAAGAATTTTTTCAACCATCAACTTTATTTTCATAAAAGAACCTACAAGATACAAACAAGCATATTTCAAGATATCATCGTGCCATTTTAAGCTATTGTCATCATATTCCACAACTTCTAAGATAGAGGCATAGTTTAATATTTATTTCTGAGAGACATATACCTGATGCTGAAAATTGTTCCTTGAAAGACTCACAGCTCTAGAAGAGTCCTTTTCTTTGTTGTTGTTTATCTGCTGACTTTAAGCCCAAAAGCTCTCTGGAGTTTTGCTAGGCAATTGGTTTCTCTGTTCTACTCTTCTCTTTTTTCATTGTTTGTTGAAATCTCTTCTGCTACTGGTTCCCCTGCTGCATTCTCTTTGCAGTATTGAGTTCTTAATTATTATCAATTTATTAGTCTTAGATGAGAGCTTGAACTCAGTTAATGATTGAGAATCATCATCTAACCAAATCCCTCTTCTGTTCTTGCACTGTGTGTCTATATGTGTGTTGTATTTATGTTGCCACCAGCTACCCATCACCATTCCATGCTTTCTGTGCTTGTAGATTGAAGACTTGTCCTATATCTGAGTTTCTTTGAGCCCCTTCTCATTCCTGGCCAAAAGCAATCTTAAGTTATTTTCTAACTGCTAGTGGTTGTCCCCACTAACCTCACTTCCACCCTCATTACATACCTTTAAGTTGTGCAACTTGGTCACCAAGGCCTCCTTCACTGGACTGGGGTGACAGATCCATTGGCCATTAGGAACCTTGAGTGTAGAGAATCTTTATATATGTCTTCCTATAATGTGAGGGTTCTTTTTTGAATCTACAGGGACCCTGCATGGGAACAATATCCTAATATGGGTGGTGGTCTCAATTGCTCTGGTGACTTTTGTTAGGCATTTCCCAGAGTGGCTTTGTTGGCTTGATGAAGCACCTCAAGTTATCGTTCTTGACGTCTGTCTTCTCTTGGGTATTTTTATCTCTGCATTATTTCATGCTAAGTTCTGAGTGAATTCCTCAGTATTGGCTGATTTTTATTCCCAAAACTATATATTTTGTTTCCAGAATTCAGAATTTGTTTATTTTCATATTCTTCTAAACTTTATTTAAAGTTGCCAATTTTATTTTCCTTCTGTTTTTTTTAATAGATGCTATTTATTTTTTAAAAAGCATGTTATACATACTAATTTCAAAGTTTTTTTCATATTGTGCTATCATTTCTATTTTCCTGAGACAAAATTCTCTCATCCTCTGTAATTTTATATGCTTTGAAATTTTAATTTGCAAAATCATCTTGAATGCAGGTTTATTGTTTTTGTTGCTTTCTTTTCCCTCTCCTCACCTTCCCCTCCATTCCCGTAATTTGGCAGATATCCGCCTCCGCAAACTCAATTCAAAACCAGGTGCCTCTCGTCCTGCCAAGATTTTACAGACCCCTTTTCCTAGCCAGCTTGGCTTAGCCTTATTTTTGGTTTTGGAGTTGTCTCTGTACTTTCTTGTGACCCTGGCAGGCATCTCCGGACACTGGTCACAATATTTTTAAATATCTTTTTTGGAGGGGAGGTGCTATATGAACCTCCTATTTTAAATGGAAAGACTGATTTCAATCCCCTACCTTGTATGGGTTGTTTTCTGTCCTTATTTCCATACCAGAATTTAATTTCCAGCTGACACATCTTGTTTCTGATCCTAGAGCACATAGGGCTTTTGACTTTAGCCATCACTCCCTGTTACATGTTTTGCAATCACAACATCTTTGTTTGTCTTACTTTTATGTGGTTAGGTCTTTTGAAATTTTTAAAAAATTGATTTTATCTGTCACTGCTATGTATTTCAGTTGGGATGGAGGAGAAGGGAATTTCCACATGAGCTTGTTGTTCCATTATCCTGACCAGACGTACTTAAACTATTACTTTAGAAATGTAACTTTGTGATGTTATGGAGGTTTACTGAAAGAAGAGAAAATTAGTGTTAAGAGACCAGTCAAGATTACATCAGTATCATCAGGGTAGAGAAGAGGAGATGGTTTGACAGACTGGGTAGATGGCAGGGCTCTTTATCATGGCAAAAGAATAACAGGAGGAGCCCATTGAACAGACAGCGAGGTAGAAAGTGGGCTCCTACTTGTTTTATCAAGGTTTGAATATAGTGAGATTGAGAATATTTTTATGACAGCCAGTTGAAGATAGTAAGCATTTGGGGGTGAAAGAAATAGAAGCTATTAATTTATATCTATATCTTAACATCACTGGCATATGGGTAGTTGTTGAAACTATAGATAGGAATAAAATTACTCAGGGAGAGTAATTAGAAAGTAAAAAAGGCCTGATGGTAGTATTCAGGGGACTGTCATCATTTATAGGGGCTAAGGAGAAGGGGGCGAACCAGCAAGCTTGACTAAAGAGAAAGTGTCATAGGAGAAGCAGAAAGACCAAAAGAGAAGATTGAAAGAGATTCATGCAGTGGACTGCCTCCCAAAGGAGAGAGTTGTCATTGGTGTCAGGGGCTGCAGAGAGTCAAATTAGAGGACGGAGTAGTATCCTTTCAAGTTGGCCTTTGAGGTAGAAGCCTGCTTGTAAAGAGTTGTAGATGAAAGGAAGAAGAGAGGAAGGCCCATAGTTGAGAAGCATTCAGGGGAGAAATATTTGTATTTTGCCTTTGATTTTTATTTTGCTTTTTAGATTGAGGAATACTGGGGTACAGAATCTTATAAAGTCTATCTAATTTTTAATTTTGTCACACTTATTTGGTGCCTTATGTTCTTTTTCCATGAGTTAGTTTGATTTTTATAAGACTTCGCTGTTTTATTTTACTTTTCTATATAACTTAGTTTGTTAGTTTTTAAGATTATCCTAAATCATTTTTAAAGTTCAGTATCTGAAAGTAATAGTAATTATTCAATGCAATGGCCAACCAAGACGGTGTAAAAGGAACACTAGCAGTATTATGTAATTTCTTCTTCATTTTATTCTTTATTCTTGTCCTGTTCAGGGTAGACTTTTTTTTAATCCACAAAGCCAGTAAGTCTTTCAGAGGCTAAATAGGCTCTGCCTGATGGCCAGCAGGTGCTTTAAAAAAATGGTCTCATGTTACCTGGTAAATAATATAACCATTTATAAATGCTGTGAAGTTTTGCAGTTAATTAAGTAGTATTTTGTAATGCATTATCCAGATTTATTAATTTATTTTTTCAAATTGACGCAATTTGGCACTGTGACAATAATGCACTTAGTGTTCTAAAATTGGTAGTGCATCTCCTTAAACACTTATTTCCAAGGGCAGGGATAGCCATAGACATAGGTAGCAATCTACAGGCTATGTTGATAAGGAGCCTCATGGTTTCTGCTTAACTAAAAATAGTACCCCCACTAACTTGCTTGCTTTTCTTAAACCTAAGCTAAAATTTTACTGTTAGTGTTTCTTGAAAGATTAATAACACATCTTGTTTCAGTTGCTTCTGATAAGAGATTTTAAGCCTATATTTTAATAACCAAAATCATATAGCTAGTAATAGAACTGGGGTTCAAACCTTGTCAGTCTAGCTCTGTCCTATTCTTAACACTTTTCTGTATTTTCTTTAGCTGTGTTAATTAGTTAATGGTAAAACTAGGAGCATGTTCCCTGCTTTCTATCCTTTCAATTTCTCTCTTCTCTCTGGTCTTCTTTTCTAATGTCATTCTTCATTTTCTTCCTTCTGCTCATCCATTTGTAAAATAGAGAAAGATAGCATATAAATAATCAGTTTTTTTAAAAAATGAAAATAAAGTGCAGCAGTGCAATCAGTAGTTAGTCCTGAGAAAGTTAATTCAAAGAGTAAAATATATATTTTTTTAAACTCAGAAATGAAAACCCAGTAAGATTGGCTTTATAGCACACTCAAAATAAAGATAGAAACAGTCTTTATACAAAAAGATGGCTAAGGAGAAAAGGACAGCCAGAAAAAAGTAACAATGTGAGGAAGGAAATTTTAAAGACAAAAGAAGATATGGTTGAGCAGAGTATGTCCCATGACAATCATATATATGAAAGTATAACCATTCATGAAGATTTTATAAATGCCTGTTTTTCCTTAGAGTTGCAAAAAGAGAGTTAGAGGCAGAGAACACCACTTTAACATGCTTTAGTATTTTATTTAAAGTTAATGCTGAAGCTGGACATGATGGCTCAGGCCTGTAATCCTAGCACTTTGGGAGGCTAAGGCAGGGAAATCGCTTGAGGCCATGAGTTCGAGACCAGCCTGAGCAACCTGGCGAGACCCCCATCTCTACCGAAAAAAAAAAATAGAAAAATTAGCTGAACATGGTGGCACACACCTATAGTCCCAGCTACTCAGGAGGATCGCTTGAGCCCAGGAGTTTGAGGTTTCAGCAAGCTATAATGATGCCACTGCACTCTAGGCCAGGTGATAGAGCAAGACTCTGTCTTGAAATAAATAAATAAATAAATAAATAAATAAATAAATAAATAAAGTTAATGCTTTCAACATGGCTGTCAGAAAGTATATGGCTCTTTATACCCTAAGATGAAAATCTGTTTTTTAATTTTTTAGTATATTGTATATAGCCAGACCCATGGAACCACTTTGTCATATACTATATCTATTTATTATAATTATAGATTTATCTAAGTGGATTTCTTCCAAAGCATGATGCAGACCACTCTTTCACAAGTCTTTCAACCCCAGAAAGGAGTTTCATCTTTATAAACAGTCGACCAGTACATCAAAAAGACATATTAAAGGTAATCTCTTTTAGAAAAAAGTATCACTTTGATCAGAAATTTAAAACTAGCTTTATTTGTCAAATTGTAAAAAAGACTATTTCTAAGAATTTGCTCTAAAATAAGAAAAAGAAAAGGGATACATTATCATTTGTTAAGCATTGCGCTAGGTATTTTACATATGATGTCTCATTTACTCTTCACAACAATTCTTTGAAGCATTACTATCCCCATTTATAGTGAGGAAACAATTCTTAGGCCACGTAGCAAGGAAGAGTTTTGAATTGAACCTCAGGCCTTTAGAACTTCAGTGACACTATGATTTTTAATCATGAAGCCAGTTGTATTGGATATTTGTACTACTTATGAATGCTTGTGCTTCATTTAGGTTCAGGACTTCCAAATGAGTATCACTACTTAGATATTGCCTTTCCTAATAAGCAGTTACATCTACTCAGTTGCTCAGTTGAATCTGCTTTTTGGTGGTCTTTTAAAGTTGGCAATACTATATTTACATATATTATTTTTGTCTTTTATTTATGACATTTAATTCTAGTTAATCCGACATTATTACAGTCTGAAGTGCCTAAAGGAATCTACTCGTTTGTATCCCATTTTCTTTCTGAAAATCGATGTTCCTACAGCTGATGTGGATATAAATTTAACACCAGATAAAAGTCAAGTATTATTACAGAATAAGGTAATCACTTTCAGATAATTTTTATATATTAACTTATGTTATTTATAAACATGCATTCCTGTTTTCATATAAAAAAGATTTGCTTTATATTTTTCTTTATTATTATTTTAAATCTTGCCTATTATTTTCATAATTTCCCCTAACATTTGTTAATTTGTATTTTTAGGAATCTGTTTTAATTGTTCTTGAAAACCTGATGACAACTTGTTATGGACCACTACCTAGTACAAATTCTTGTGAAAATAATAAAACAGATGTTTCCTCAGCTGACATCGTTTGTAGTAAAACAGCAGAAACAGATGTGCTTTTTAATAAAATGGAATCATCTGGAAATAATTATCCAAATGTTGATACTTCAACCATTCCTTTCCAAAATGATGTGCATAATGATGAATCTGGAAAAAACACTGATGATTATTTAAATCACCAGATAAGTGTCAGTGACCATTGTGATGGTCATTTTAATAGTGAAAATTCTAGCATTGATAAGAATACTAGAAATACATCTCGAGAAATTTCAGCAAGTGATTTATCATGGAAGAACACCCAAAAGGAACATAGTGAAACTTGTGCCGTAGGTTCTGTTAAGCACACTCCATCAGAAAATGGCAATAAAGACCATATAGATGAAAGCAGGGAAAATGAGGAAGAAAGAGTTCTTGAAAAGTCTTTGGAAATGTGTGCCGATGATTGGAGCAAGGGAAATGTACTTAAAAATTCAATGGGAGAGAATATTGAACCTGTGAAAATTTTAGGGCCTCAAAAAAGTTTAGCATGTAAAGTAAGTAATAATAATCATCCAAGCCCTGAACAAAAGAATCTTAGTGAAGGTCTCTGTAACAAAAAATCAAATGTAATAGATAACAAATCTGGACAACTTACAGCTTATGATTTAATTAGCAATAAAATAATCAAGAAACCCATGTCAGCGAGTACCCTTTTTGTTCAAGATTATCGTGCTAAATTTCTCACAGAAAATCCTAAGACCAGTTTAGAGGACGCAGCAGTACAAATTGAAGAACTGTGGAAGACATTGAGTGAAGAGGAAAAACTGAAGTAAGTTTCCAGAGCTTGCATGTGACCTGAATGTTCAGCTATTTCCATTCTATATGACTCACTGGTTAAAATAATTTTTTAAAACTTCTTATTTATGGAAAAGCAAAATGGAAAATGCCTTTGGCTTGGCTAGAGTACCTTTTTGGTATTGGGTTTTTTTTTGGTTATTAATTTAGATTTTTTGTTTTGGGAGTTTCTTGAAGGGGGTGTTTTGTTTTTTGTTTGTTACAAGCCTTTAACTGCTTTCTGATTTATTAAATTTGTTCTTAAATTTGTCCCATTCATCTTGTCAATTTAAAACACCATTTTCTTCTATTTATTTTTTTTATGTTTAAGAATTTTTCTATGGTAGAACTTTTTTTAAGCTTTTGTATTAGAACAATTATACCTATGGTGTTTTTAATATCTTGACTCTTCCCTTTTTAAAATTAATCTCCAAAATATGTAACACGGTACAAAAAATTGTCTCATTGTTGCAAATTCAATTTAGTGTCGTTTAATACTGTCCCTATTCAGTATTCAAGACTTGTTTCTAAAATTTGTTATTTATTTATTATAACTTATAGACTATAGAGGGTGTTTTTGTATGTAAATAGGTGGTTTGATCCCCTCTTTTATTAAAATATTACTTGCCATCTTTAGATCAGATGATCTGAATAAATGTTTCAAAATAAGAGTGCTTTTATTGACTTAGAATACTTAACATAAACACAAAATTTTATGTTTTGAATGATCTAGCCTACAAAAAAATGAAAGAGTGGAATTATATCTGCGATTATGTATTGTTATCTAAAGCATCTCAATCCTATGTCAAACATCTGGAAAAAATTTTAAATGTAATCCATCATCCAGAGTTTATATTTAGTGATAAATTACATGGATACTTGACCAATTTTTTTCATTAAATCATTTAGGCTTATAAATACTATAAATTTAAAGTAATAAAGACCACTGTTAACACCAATATGGAAAGCCTACATAAATTTAGCTTCTCTTCGTCTTTTTTTTAAGTGGGGATGGTGGTTGTGTTTTGTTCTTTTGGAAACACACAAATGTAGACTAAACAGTACAATGAACCCATTACCCCGTTTTGTCAGCAATCATCTCATGGTCAATTCTGTTTCATCCCTACCTCCACTCACTTTTTTCCCCCCTCTTTTATTATTCTGAAGCAAATCCTAGGCATAATATCATATATTTCATATGTAACTCTAAAAGATATCACTCATTTTAAATATAACCATAATACAGTTATAATTTTTTTAAAAAGCTTGGATTCCTTAATGCATCAGATATGCAGTGTCCAAAGTTATTGCATAAATGTCAAATTTTTTAAAATTTATTTTGAATCATGAAGAAATAAGGTTTACAAAATTGTGTTTCTGTAGTTTTACCTAAGTGACATAACTGTGCAATTTAACCACTTAGGTACCGCACTCACCTGCCGCAAAACCTTGCCCACAGCCGGCACTCATAGTCCGCACAATAGTTTGTGCTGTGCATTGACAGCGAATCGTTTTGCTCCTGTGTGTTGAGGAAAGCTTTAAAGCACTGAAAGCTTGTTTTGCTTTACAGGCAGCTTTAGGAAAATAACTATAATAACTCCTACTAAGGACTGGTTAAAAGGTCACAGATTCGTAGTAACTTATTAGCTGAATGTACACGCTGTAACTGCAGAGATAAAAGCAAAAGCTTTTGGCTGTCGACTAAAGTCGTTGCTTGGCTGTGCGCCTTCATATCATGGCTGTTGGCTAAAGACGCTCGCGTTCATCTGTGGCTGTCGACTATAGTCAACGCTGGGCATGTTCATCTGTGGCTGTCGACTATAGTGGATGCTGGTACCAAAGTGGTTAAAGATGAGTGGACCTAACTTTTAAATACAATAAGCCCACAAAACTTGAATTGAATCACTCAGGGAAGTGGTAAATTGAGAGTTGTCTTAGAATAGGAAAAAAGCATAGATATTTCTTGTTCTCGTGGAAGTAGAGACAGTGTAACAGCTTAAGATGGAAATTTATCCTACTGGCTGTTCTCTTGCAGCCTCACAACAGCAGGTATTGTTCTGATTGCCTTTGTGAAATGCCAGTGTTGTTTTTCCTTGTGGGTCCCAAGGTGTCAGGTTACTAAGATTATGATGAATAGTCCACATCTAAACATTTATTTATCATCAGATAGTAGTCTGGAATCCAAATTTTTCTTTCTGTTATATTGCCGTAAGATAGACCATAGAGGCATTGGTGATCAAGAGCAGGCCACTGAAGCTACACTTGGGTTCTAACCCCAGGTGTTCTTTCCTAGCTTTTTAAAAAATGTGTGGACGGTCTCTCCTAGATTGTTGTGAGGATTAACTAAGATATTGTGTGTTATGATACAAGATCAATGACTGGCACATAGTAAATTATTGCCCACGATGTTAATCAGAGTTTTTAATTTGTGAAAGGGAATTTCACTTTTTATCTACTGAGTCAAGATTGAATTCAATTTGAAGGCCAGAAGTAGTAAAGAAAATATATTGTAGGTGTCTTGAGATTAGAGGTCTGTTGTGTGTCACAAAATGCTGTATTCGCATCTTTCAGAGCCAGCGGTCCTGGGACCATGATCAGTTGTGTCCAAAATCATGATTAGTGAGAAGATAGAGAAAAAATGGTATCACACCCAAGAATCACAGTCTTTAGCTTGGAATTCTTTACATGATCCTAAGTTCTGCAAGGAGTGCTAAGAGATATGAGAGTAGATTTTTCTTCTGCAGTCCTTTGGTCCATCCTTCCTTTTCTTCCCTTTTTACCTGTTTCTTCTTCTTTTCCTTTTCCTTTCTTCTTCCCACCTACCCTTCCTCCTTTTCTTCCTCTTCTTCCATCAGGAAATTTTTATTAAGGGCTTTGTGTGTTTAAGGACCTATGTATTGCAGTTACTGCAGTTATAAATATTATAAAACATACTTTCTCTACTCATGGATAGTGTAGACTAGTGAGGAAGATTCAGTTAAACAAGAAGTAATCATAGAATGCGATGAGTTCTAAGATATATGAGGGAGTTATGAGAACATTCAGCAGTTGGGTTTAATCTCATCTATGAGACAGGAAATGCTTCCCTGAATAGAATTAACCAAGAAGGTTTTAGGGAATTGTCTAGGTAGGAGGAATAGCATGTGAGAAGGCCCAGAAGCTAGAAGGAACATAGTGTTACTGAAGAAATAAAAAATTCTCTCTATAACATGAATAGAATGTGAAGAAACATAGTAATAGCAAATGGAGAAAGCAAGGGCCAGATTATGGAAGTTTCTGTGAGCAGTAACAAAGAATTTGAATAAGGACTAGGATCAGGGTTTTCCAGCTGTTAAAATTCTGCCAAGAGCTTGAAACAGACTTTAGAGTAGGATACATACTTTAATATATTAGTTCTTCCTTTCTGGATTTTTTTTTTTTCTTGCTTTTCTCTCCTTTAGTGGATTAGAATCCAGATTTAGGCCATGTGCCTTGCCACTGAGGTCTCAGTCAAGTGGTGTTAACTTGAACTTTCATTTGCAGTAGCTATGCAGTGGCTATTTCTACTTAAAATAACTAAGAATATCATTGCAGTTGGGGTATTATTGAAAATGATAAGCAAACTTTATAATTAAATGAAATATTTAGTCACAAAAACATCATTTGAATTGACTATTGGTCAAATCAGGATTAATATAAACCCCCTAATGTAATTAAGTATAATGGTAGCACCTGTTTTTACTTAATATTTACTTAATATTCCTTTGGACATGACATTTTATATTTCCCAAGGAGCTAATTATATTGACTTCTTGTGTAAATCAAAAGATTAGTACCATGTATGGAAATTTGCACATTATAATTAATTACAAATGGTGACCTCTGTCTTGAACTCATTTTCCACTGCACAGGAAGAGTCTTGAATTTGAATGTCTAAGATATTTATTTCTAGTGCCTGTTGAAAGTAAGCTATTAAAATTATGTGCTTTATATAGCTAATCCAGAACTTCAGATTCTAAATAGAATTGGGAGAAAATAATTTTAAAAATTGTGAATGTGGCATGGTAAGTAACCAAAGGAAGCATTTTTTATTTAGTTTACAATAAAACAAGGGTTTTGTTTTTTTTTAACATTCTTATCCAGCTAGCATTTCTACATTCAACAAACATGTATTTGAGTACACACTACGTGCCATGCTGTGGCCCTTTGTCTCTGAGTGTCCCTTTTAACATTTACTACAGTTCTCCCAATATCATTTTTATTTCTTAATATATCCAAGTTTCTTTTTGAAAGTGTTTTATGCATGTAATAGAATTCAGCCAGTTTCTTAAGAGTAGGGGACTAGAAATAACCTAATTCTCTAGTCCCAAATTTAAAACTAAAAAGTATTTTAGCAAGGATACTTAATTACCAATTCTTAGTCAGTTGTATGCCCCATTCATTATAAGATTTGTGTTTTGTGATAGAAAATAATGACAGCAAACATTATCACCATTTGCTATGTGCCCAGCACTATTCTAAGTACTTGATACATTTTAACTTATTTTATTCCTCACAACAAAACTATGTAGTAGTTACAGATTATCCATATATTATAGGTGAGCATACTAAGGCACAGAAAAATTAAATAATTTGCATAGGTTTACAGAGCTACTAAGTGGCAGAACCAGGCTAGCTGTGCTCTTAACCACTCACTATACTGTGCTTAACACATAGCAGTAGTTTCCAATTCTGGGTATACACTGGCATCATCTGTGGAACTCTTTAAAAACAGAGCTGCCCAACCTCCACCTAGGCCTAGACACAGAATTAGAAACTCTGAGGGTGGGACCCAGGCATTTCAATATTTAGAAAAGGGTTGACCATAACTACTGTGCTAGACTTTCTTTGGCCCTAGAAGTTTCATTTTACTCATTGTTGACAAAAAGACCTCTTAACTTTTTACCTATTATAATTTTTGAAATGTCCATTATCTTGTACCTTTGAAATTGAGTTAAATTAAGTGGTTTGGGTGTGTTTGGTTTATTTGAATATTTTTCATTGATGACTCTAAAATGAGACTAGTAACTGACAAAAATTTTTATTTAGCTATGAAAACATTATAAATCATATTTTTTACTTTGTGATTATTGTGGTAACTTTATAATTTTACTAGTATCTAATTACTAAGGGTGTTAATATATGTAAATTTTTGTTTCTAGTGTTCAGGGAATTGTTTATATGTTCTATATGTTGACGTTACAGCAAATATATAAGGAACTCTTCAGATCTGAAATTAACTCTCAGTCATTTTTCATTCTCTCTTTTTCTGAGTACTTGTGCCTTAACATTTTCTTAAATGGTTTTTTTAATTGGGTAAAATTTACCTAATGTGAAAGGCAAAGATCTTAACAGTACAGTTTGATGCATTTTCATAAATGTGTACACCCACAGAAACACCACCCCAAACAAAGTATAGATCATTTCCATCATCCCAGAAAGGCCTCTCACGTCACCTCCCAGCTAGTCTCCATAGGCAGCCACTGTTTTGATTTCTATTACACTAGCTTGGCTTTGCCAGTACTTGAACTTCATATATATATAAAGTCATATGATATATACTCTTTCATATCTCGCTTCTTCCCTTCAACAAAATATTTTTGTGACTCATCCATTTGTTGAATCTGATAGTTCATTTTTTAATCGGTAAGTAATATTCAGTTGTGTAAATATACCAAAATGTGTTTATTCAGTTTCCAGTTTGGGACTATTGTTTTTAATAATGAAATTATGTTGTTTAGTTTCCAACTATTGGGCTTTTCTATATTATTTCTAATTTAATTTTGTCATGGACAGAGAAAATACTAAGTTAGATTTAAATCTTTAGAAATGTATTGAGAATTAAGACCCAGCATATAGTCTATCTTGACAAACGTTTCCTGTTCACTTAAAAAGAATCAGGATTTTGCAGTTGCTAGATGGTAGTGTTCTAAAATGTCAATTAAGTAGAAGTAGTTGATAGTGTTGCTAAAATCATCAATAGCTTTACTGATTTTTTTTTTTTTGGTCTGGTTCTATCAGTTACTGAGGGAGGGATTTTTGAAATCTCTCTGATTCTAGATTTATTTCTACTTTTAGATCTATAAGCTTTTGATTCATGTAATTCGAAGCTTTGTTAATATGGTACACACATATTTGTGGTTATTAGGCCTGTTTATCATTATGGAATGTTCCTCTTTATCTCCAGTATTCTTGTCTTGAAATATACTTCATCTTACTATAGCCAGTCTGGCTTTCTTATGCTTACTAATTGCATGATGTATCTTCTTTCGTTCTCCTACTCTTACGCTATCTGTGTCTTTATATTTAAAGTGTAACTCTTAAACATAAAGTTGGTTGTTACTTTTTAAGTTCATTCTGACCATCTTTGCTTTTCAATTGGAATATTTAGTCCATGTAATATAATAATTGATAGGTTGGGTTTGGTTCTGCCATTTTCCTGTTTGTTTTCTATTAGTCCATCTCTATTTTGTTTCTCTGTACCTCCCTTTGAGGGAGAGAGGAGGCCTTCTTAAGGGTTAAAAGAATATGTTTTAATGTCTCTTGTTTTTTTTGTTTTTTTTTGAGACAGAGTCTCACTCTGTTGCCCAGGCTAGAGTGCCCTGGCATCAGCCTCGCTCACAGCAACCTCAAACTCCTGGGCTCAAGCAATCCTCCTGTCTCAGCCTCCCGAGTAGCTGGGACTACAGGCATGCGCCACCATGCCCGGCTAATTTTTTCTATATATTTTTAGTTGGCCAATTAATTTCTTTCTATTTTTAGTAGAGACGGGGTCTCGCTCTTGCTCAGGCTGGTTTAGAACTCCTGACCGCCTGCCTGGGCCTCCCAGAGTGCTAGGATTACAGGTGTGAACCACCCTAATGTCTCATTTAAATTCCTCTATTGGCTTTTCATTATTTTTTGCTTTGGTGATTACATTATGGTGCATTCTTAATTTATCATAGTCTGCTTAGAGTAATAGTGTACAGTCTTGCATAAAATGTAAAAACTTTGTAAGTATAATTCCCACTTATATTTGATGTCATTCCTTAACAGTGTAAATATACTGGCAACAAATTCTCATCTTTTATCTGAAAATATCTATTTCATCTTCATTTTGAAGGACATTTTTGCAGAATATAATCAAATTTTGGGTTCTTTAGCCTGAGGTGCTCTTTCAGTCTTCAGTCACTTTTTGGTTTATCTGTCTTCAACTTTACTGACCCTTTTGTTTTGCTATCTGATCTACTGTTAAGCCTATCCAGTGAATATTTAGAAATATTCATTGTATTTTTTAGTTCTAGAATTTCCACTTACATTTCATTCTTTTTTATAATTTCCATTTCTCTATTGAAATTCCCCCTTTTCTTTCATCATAATCATCTTTTATAACCTTAAACATTTATAAAAACCTATTTTTAATTTCTTTTAGCTAATTCTAACATTTGGGTCATCTTGAGGTTGGCTTCTGCTGACCACTTTTTCTGCTGACCATGACTCAGATTTTCCTGCTTGAGTGGTAACTATTGATTGTATAATGGGCATTGCAGATGATATATTTAAAACTCTGGATTCTGTTATCTTCTTGTGAAAAGTATTGATTTTTGTTCTACCAGACATTTAAATTACTAAGAGATTACCTTGAGCTTGTGGAGGCTTTGTTTTATACTTTTTTTTGTTTATTTGTTTGTTTGTTTTATACTTTGTTAGGGAGAGACCGTTCCGATTTTGTCCTTAGTCTTAGGGCAACTTCTTAGTTGTAGGGCATATTTTTTTTACCCTAAGATGTTGCCCTTCTCCACTTTTAATTGAAAGCCCAAAGTGCTTACCAAGCCATGAAACTTTGTGGAATTCAAACTCCATACTCTGTTTCCTCTGCAATGAGCAGCAGCTGAAATCTCTGTTCAGCTCATTTGGCCTTCTAATGTTGTTTTCCTCTAGGCTCCCACACATGGGATTTTCTGGGATTTTCTTTCTTTCCGGTTGTTCTGGAAGCAAGTAGCTCTGTGTTCTGATGACTCAGGCTAATATGACTGCAACTTTCTGGTTGAGTTCTGGCCACCCTCTCCTCTTCAATGCTGGGGACTACCCTCTGGGTCAAAGTTGTATAAATGTGGATCTCTTTTTTTCAGGGGTTGAATCCATTCCAATATCTGCCTGCTTTTGGCTGTTCTACAATGCCTATTTTAAATAGTTAATTTTTATATTGTGTTCAGAGTTTATCATAGTTATATCCAGGAGTGTTAGTCCAATACGTCTTTCTTTGTCATTGATAGACCTGGAATATGAGCTCTTTATTTTTTATAAAATTTACTTCAGATGATTAATATATTTGTGATTATGACCTCATGAGCTCTATTTTATCTCTGTTCTTAGATATGAAGAGAAGGCTGCTAAAGACTTGGAACGATACAATGGTCAAATGAAGAGAGCCATTGAACAAGAGTCACAAATAACATTTAAAGATGGCAGAAAAAAGATAAAACCCAGCTCATGGAATTTGGCACAGAAGTACAAGTTGAAAACCTCATTATCTAATCAGCCAAAACTTGATGAGCTTTTTCAGTCCCAAATTGAAAAAAAAAGTCAGAATATTAAAATTGTACAGATCCCCTTTTCTATGAAAAACTTAAAAATAAATTTTCAGAAACAAAAGAAATTAGACCTAGAAGAGAAGGATGAACTTTGCTTGATCCACAATCTCAGGTTTCCTGATGCATGGCTAATTACATCCAAAACAGAGGTAATGTTATTAAATCCATATAGAGTAGAAGAAGCCCTGCTATTTAAGAGACTTCTTGAGAATCATAAAATTCCTGCGGAGCCACTGGAAAGGCCAATTATATTAACAGAGAGGTATGATGAAGTAATACAAGTTTTTAAACTCTAAAAACATTCATTAATTCATACTGGTTTAGAAATTGAAGGTAAAAAGTTGGAAGTATTTCCTAGTAGGGATAAGTGGTATTTATTTAAAGAAATCTTTTTAAATTGATTTCTAATCTTTAATAGAATTGTTTATAAATAATTTTAGAATATTCTGGATAGTTCATTTCTGCATTTAATAAATATCAAGCTATCTCCTGAAGATTAGTGACTTCCCTCATTTCAAAGTTAGATTGCCATGACTTTCTTCTGTTGCACACCCTTTGTTTTAATATTTCAAACACAAACTAAAGTAGAATTATAGCAGTGAACACGCTTTTATCAACATTATCAAGATTTTGCCACATTTGCTTTATCTGTCCTTTTATATATAGTATATACACACTATTTCCTTAAGTATTTAGAACAATTCCCCCTCCTATATCTTTCAGTATCTCTCTGTTTCAAAAATGGTTATTTTCGTACCTAACCACAGTGCCTTTCTTACATTATACCTTACACAATAATAACTCTGTGGAATTGATCCTCATTGTCTCAAAATGTTTTCTTTTTTTTTTTGTTACTAATTTTTAAATTTAATTTGTACCTAAACAAGATCCACAGATTACATTTGGTTATGTCTCTTAGAAGTAGTACACTATTGACTTATTGTAGTCACCGAGTCTCTTGTTCGGTGGAATGTTCCATTGTCTATATTTGTCTATTTGCTTTCTTGTGGTGGTATTTAACTAGTTTTTCTCTCTCCCATGTTTAATTGGAAGTTACCTCAGGAGGATTGAATAGATTTTGGATTTTACTCTCTGATAAGACTGTTTAATAGGTGGGCTTATGTACTTCATATTTTGTCATATCAAAAGGCATCTATCACTAGGTTCAACTGATGACAGCCTGATCTTCCACCTTAAAGTTCCCTATCAGCCTTTCCATCTAATGGTTTCAAACATTCATTGATTATTATTGCCTGAAATAATTTTATTATTGGTTGTAAAATGGGGTATTTCCTTTTCCTATCCTATATGAGCAAATTATTTTCTGTAAAAATAACTAATGACTAACCTATTAACATTTCTCTTTTTTATACCTCTTTTTTAGTCTGACATAGGTAGAAGAGAATCGGATGACAAAGGAGATAAAAACCTGAAATTTTAAAAATTAAAAATTTATACTCTAGAACACATCATAAGATAACTTTGTTTCAGAATTTTCAAGAATAAAGCAGAAATCATTTATAAAATGTACTAAAACTCTTATTAAATACAGTGCCACCAGAAGGAAAAAAATAGAGCTAGACCACAAAAAAAAAATCTGTTAAATCTGTCTTTATAAATAAGACAACAGCAATCACATTAACTAAAATCCAGTATCTTTTGTAGTATTCTCTTAAGATTGGCTTAGGAAACTGTCAGAGGCAGAATTAGGAAACAATGCCTTTGAATGTATTTTTTTTTTTCTTGAGACAGTCTCACTGTGTTGCCCAGGCTAGAGTGCTGTGGCGTCAACCTAGCTCACAGCAACCTCAAACTCCTGGACTCAGGTGATCCTCCTGCCTCAGCCTCCCGAGTAGCTGGGACTACAGGCATGCGCCACCATGCCCGGCTAATTTTTTCTATATATATTTTTAGTTGGCCAATTAATTTCTTTCTATTTTTTAGTAGAGACGGGGTCTCGCTCTTGCTCAGGCTGGTTTAGAACTCCTGACCTTGAGCGATCCACCTGCCTGGGCCTCCCAGAGTTCTAGGATTACAGGCGTGAGCCACCGCGCTCAGCCTCTTTGATTGTATTAAAACAGTTTAAAAGCCTGATAATACGTTCTCTTTTCTTCCCTCAAATATAGCTGGGGCACATCTGAAGTTTTAGACTCGATTGCTTTTCTGAATTTGTAATCTTTCATTTAAATTTCAAAAATCTTTTTGTGCTTGTCCAAATTATAGACTTTAAAAAATATTTTTCTATGTGTTATTCAAAAATACATAAAAAGGATTATTTTGGGCCCACACTAGCCTGAAAATAAATCTTTTGAGTATAAATGAAGAAAATTTAATTCAAAATTATTTTTCCCCCTTCTTTTGAAATGTGGCATCCCCATCACAATTAATGATGTAAGTTTTTCAAAACTGAGTCATAGAATAATTATCCCACAATGTTGACAGAGTAATTATAGGTTGGGCTCAGTTTTCTCACCAGAATTCTGATTTTATTTGGGTAGCTTACCTCTGAATGGAGTAATTCAGTTATCTACAAAATAAAAAAGAAGGGCTGAATAATAATGGCTAATGTTTATTGAGCATTTACTACATGATAGGAACTTTGCTAAGTTTTTATGATCCTCACAGCAATCTTATGAGGCAGATACCATCCACATTTTACAGCTGAAACTGAAACACAGAATGGTTAAGTAATTTATGTAGGCTCCCACAGCCAGTAAATAAGCAGTGGAGCCAAGATTACAATCTAGACAATTTAATTGTGGAGCCTGCACCATTAATTGCTATACTATATCATTATCATCATCCCCACCACTTCTACCACCAGCTCTCAGATTGATTTTCAGAATGTTGGTTAGGCAAGACATTGCATGTTGTTGGATATATAGCCAAAGCTGTCTTCTCTGAAACCTGGGCTCTCACAGCCAGTGGGGCTCTTCAGCCATTTAGAACTGATAAGCAAAGATATCATCTATTCATTTACTTTTCAAGGTGTAAAGGATTGTGATAAAATAGCATAGCATCCTGTATTGAAACATAGAACAATGCCTTGTGTACCTAAGACAATATCAATTGTGTGGTAGGCACCCCAATATTAATTGAATGAATGGGAAAATGGTTACCATTCAAATGTCAGTCCCAAAAGACACCTTTTCACAATGACTATCTTGTTATATGGCACCCTGACAAAGTCTAAAACCAGTATGTGAGGTTGATTTATAGGCAATCTTTGGCTTCCTCAAAATTTCACACCACTCAGAATCGTTTTATGTGCCACCTTTGACAAAGATGCCATGCCTTACATAGACCGAAGGAAGCTTTCTCAAGCTCTAAATTGATTAATGTATAAGTTCCTGGGAGAAAAAGATACATATTTATCTTTTTATTATTGGAGAAACCCTGAATAGTATTTGAAAATTCAGCAGGACCACTTGAGTAACTCAATAGTGTGTTATTGTGCATGTTTTAAAGGTATAAAATGGCATTATTTATAGTTTTCATTTGCATTACATTTAGAGAGAGCCATTTATTTCACATTGAGTTTGTAACATTCTAGAAGATAGAAATTATTTTTTATTTCTATTCCTCCTGTTAATATACTGTATGTAGTAGGTCTCTAATAAAATATTATCAGAAATGTAAAAAAGTAGTTTCTCACAGGGCTACTTAACCTTCATATTTTAGTTAATGATTATAACACTTTAAAAAGATCTCTTGGAAACTGGGCAGAGTGGATCACACCTGTAATCCCAGCACTTTGAGAGGCCAAGGCAGGAGGATCATTTGAGCCCAGGAGTTTGAGGTTGCAGTAAGTTATAATGATGCCACTGCATTCTAGCCTGGGCAACAGAGTGAGACCCTGCCTTCCCCCCCCCCCAAAAAAAAGCCCTTACATTAACTTTTTTTCATAAGTCCTCTTATTTCATTTTGTATATTTAATAAGTTAAAAGGCCATAATTTCTTTTTCAGTCTTTTAAATGGATCTCATTATTTAGAGATTTTATGTAAAATGACAGCAGATGACCAGAGACACAGTGAATCAGCCTACCTGACTGATCCTCGTCTTACAGCAAATGGTTTCAAGATAAAATTGATACCAGGTATGATAATGTTTAATATTTCCTGAATTGGAAAAATAAGTCTTGAGTCTTGTTCCAAAGTTACAGTTGGGTTTCATAACCTCCAGATATCATGGTATATTTTGGTCTCACTACAAATTGCTCTATGGAAACAGACTTATTTCAAAAAGATCACCTCTGCCTGAAACAAGCAAATTGGTTCGGTTCAATGCCTTGCATTTGCATTTTCATAACTAAACAGGTAGTTTTATAATTTTTGTCATCCTTTGATACAATAGTCAAACTGCCTGCTTTGTTTAAATTATGAAAAATACTCCTTTAGATGATTAAACTAAAATAAATATGTGGGATACTGGAGTGGCCTAACAGAAACGGACATCTTTCCTTTTTTAAAAGCATTTACTTGTTTCGCCAAAGTAGACATGTAACATCAGCAGTCTTACTATTTGGAGAGTGAATAATTTGATTCCATGTCTCTGCTAAAAGACTGATAACCCTCTTTACTTAGTGTGGAAATTCATTGGGTAGATAGAATACAAAGAAAATCCACCTGGTTAGGAGACTTCAGTTTTCCTAGCTATTCCCTCTTTGTTCTTTTGTAGTTTCCTTACTGAACTGCCTTCTGCTTAGCTTCCTCTGGTGTCAAAGGGGCACAGTGGCACCGTGAGGAAGGACTCCACTGTCCCACCACCTGCCTCTAAGCTTCTCATGCCCCCAAGTGTAGAAAAACAGAGTTTAACCAAACAGCATTTGAACATTTTTAAAGGAATGTTTTACTGAGACATGAAAAGAAAATAAGTAAAAACAATGTACAAAAGCGTACTTTGATGTACTAAACTTATACTAATTTTACTTGATTTTTGAAGTTTTAAGGATACACTAAACTTTTTACCTCCCACCTCAATTCCAGATATTTAGACTTGGGCTAAAGCGTCCAAATCTCAACACTGCCATTTAAAAATACTGTTTTGGGAAAAGTCAGTTGGCCTGTTTCCTCATTGATAACAGCTAATAATTATTGAATATTGTGTGCAGGGTACTATTCTAAGTATTAAATGTATTAATTTAATCTCCCTAATACCCCTACAGGTTCTATGACTGTCCCCATTTTACAAATTTAAAAATCAAGGACCAAAAGGTTAAGTTTGCTCAAGGGGACACAGTTTGTGGTAGAACCAGGATTTGAACCTAGGCAATCTGCCTTTAGTGTCTAGCTCTTAACTAACTTTTTACATTTGCCTTCCTATTAAAATTGGGATATTTACATCACGAACTAGTTGTGAGCACTAACCAAGGTAACAAATATATCAATGAGTGTAGTATTTGGCAATGGTAGATGCTCAAATATTCTCTTTTCTTCCCATCCTCCAGCCCCTACTTTAGGACCTGAACTGACTCGCAGTCATATCTTTTAGTCCTAGAAATCTTTCTTGCTCAGGGTCCCTGGCATCTTTTTGAATTTATTTGAAGTGTGAAACAAAGTATGTATGTGTACACATGTGTAGAAGGTATTTTATTCTTGACTTAATCTGTTTTTCTAATTAGTTATGTGGTAGTAGTGGCAGGTGCCATTTTCTTCATGAAAGATGTTATCATAGCAGGTTTTTTTTTTTTTTTTAACAATCAGGATAACTGTTTTGTCTGTTCCAAGAACATGTTTATTTTTTAGCTACCCAGTAAGTTTATGTCTGACAAATGCTTTCAGCTCTTAGCTTGTAGATAGTACTTTTTAAATCTTATTGAATGCCTAATACTTTGCATGACACCATAAAGATACAAAAATGATTAAAACAATCATCTACAAACTGACTTGATTGGATTGGAATTAACTTTACTCAAATTATCATCGGTATTATTTCCCTTGTCAATAGCAGATCAAGTTAAAGACATTTATGCTTTCCTTCTTCATTTTTTGTCTTTTCATTTTTTAATTAAGTTCTGTTCTCTCTCTTTTAGTGAAAATATTATTGTATTGTACTAACTTTGCCAGTTATCACAAAACATCTTTGGATAAGGATAAAAGCATTTGAAAAAGAGAAGGAATACATCTGGCCTTGAGGAAAAAGATTCTCAGTGTGACCCTAAGAACTTTGCTTTTTAATGTGAATAGCTTTCTGTCCTGATTCAATAAGAATTTCATATTTTAGGAAGTGAAAACTTCTCAAACTATTTATTCATTAATGTAGTTTCTCTGAAAATTGGGAAGCATTTTACAGAATTTTGTGGAAACTTTTTGAAAGATTATTGTTACATAGTTCATAGTGTCTCTAAGTTTTCCATATTTGAATTTTGCAAACAGATTAAAATATTGCTCAATTTCCTTATTTGTTGCCAAATACTTTTTGCCCATTTCCACTAGTAATTCTGTGAAATGTGTATAATTTTCCAGGGCAAATGTAGCTAGCATTAGACTTTTCAGTCTCTTAGACTGATATTTTTGGAATTATCTATATAAATATGTAAAAGAGTTGTGAACTAGAATAGTCTGCTACTTCCTCTTTGCCTGTCTATATACACTGTTTTGAGTCCCGTGTAAGCTCCCCCTGTTGCTCAGACTGATTTTGCCTCCCTTCATTGAATTCTGTATCTCATCCCTTAATGCTTGATGATATGTCATCATATATTATTCTCCAGTTGTTTCCTGGGAAAAACGTTAGGATACCTGCTCTGTAGTCTACCACCATTGCATCTGCCATCTAGCTAAAGGAACTAGTGTGTAACTGGGAACAGGTAAGAGATTGGATTATTGAAGTCTCAGGATCTGAAACTCTTCAAGTTGCATCACATTTTTTTTTTTAATTAATCCATTGATAGCTACTACTTATCCAAAATTGGATCATCTCTTTTTCTTCTAGGTAGAATTATGTGGACTTAAGTACTAAGAACACTGTTACACAGATACAGCCAAAGAAGACAAATCTGTGCTGTTTTCCAAAATCGTGTATTTTAAAGCCAAATCTGATGCTTTGAAATATATGCTGTTATGGATTATGTATTATATATCCAATTCTGTAGCTAGTTTTTAGTTTTATTTTAATTACTAAATTATTGAAAGTAGTTTAAGTAATAAAATGTTATTTTTTTAAACATTGTCCTAGTAAAATATTTTGAACAAACATTAATATTTTATTTCCTCAAATTAGGAATATATTAATAACTTACTATGTGACTATTTTTATAATTTGTAAGTTAAAATCATCACAGAAATAATTCAGGCCTTTAAATTAGATATTAAAACAATAAGATAGAATTTAAAGAGCAGCAGTTGTTAAAACACTTAAACCAGTTATATTTTAATAAATATCATGGGACTCCATTTTCTCTCCAAAGTAAGAAATGTTCTAAACAAATGTAAGGAGCAGATCAGCAATAACTGAGATTAAATGAAATTATATAAAGCACATGTGGTGTCAATGAGCACTTATGACTTAATGTGAAATCCTATGGGAGATTACTATTTGTTCTCCAACTAAGGAACAGAACTTTTTCCTGACTATATTAAATTCTAATGAAGGTTCACTAAATGTTTTAACAGTGATTTTGTTTTTAATGGACATGTTCTGGAATATAATTTATACTAAACTATGTTTTTATTTTTTATTTTAGGAGTTTCCATTACTGAAAACTACTTGGAAATAGAAGGAATGGCTAACTGTCTCCCATTCTATGGAGTAATGGATTTAAAAGAAATTCTTAATGCTATATTAAACAAAAATGCAAAAGAAGTTTTTGAATGTAGACCTCGAAAAGTGATAAGTTATTTAGAGGTATGCATTATTAATTTATGTAATTGGCTAGATTTTAAGATATTTGTTTCTTAAAAAAATAGTGGTTTCAAAATAGTAAAACAGGTTTTATGAAGTTTATTATTTGTTTGCAAGAAGGAACACTATTAAAAAAAAAGATGATTAAAAGTTTTACATATAGACTGGTTTTGGTAAACTCTATCTGGATTCTTACCATAACATTATTTCATATTCAGGAAGAGCTTTATGGATGAAACGTTTTTGAAGTTCTTTTTTTTTTTTAATTTCCATAAATAATCCCCTTAGAGGGGATTCAAAATTGTTCTACCTTCATGCCATCTACTTGTCTAAAAAGAATTGTAATATGATTCTAAGCCCTGATCTCTTTGAGAGCAAAACAAGAGAGGGAAAGGGAAAGACCTAAATCATTGAATAAATGGAAATTTTTGTTTTCTTAACCATATTCACCACAAATGAGAAATATAACAGTGGTTTAAAAGAATAAATTTAAAAATAATAAAAGGATTGAGGAAGATTATAAACTTTAAAATGTCCAAGTATAGGTTAGTGGCAAGAAAACAATAGTGATTGCCTCTATATTTGTGGTTCTATATATCCCTCAAAGTTGTCTGATACTATTTTAAAAATAAACCTGAACTCTAATACTCCCTTTTTTGAAATGAGCCTTTTTTGTTTACAATACATGGTATGCCTGTTGTATTCCGAAGGTAAGACTTCCTAGATAGGAAAGTTCACTTGTTACCCCTTCTGAAGAATGTATTCAGTTGTGTTCTATGAATCTTTTAGGAGCTTTGTTGTATGGAAATTCTCAGCCTATTGTGGAGGCAACTCAATACTGATAGTTTCTAGAGACTTTAAAGGAGTTAGCATGAAGTTAAGTAAAGGTTGAGGGCGTTGTAGGTAGTGTTTTGTGTACTGAAGAACCATGTGGGAAGAAATAAAATTTCAGAAATAACATAAAAAAGTGGTTGGGACTGGTTTTGTTTTTTCCTTTGCCAATACTGCCCCTCCTTTATATTAAGGTAATAGTAGATGTGATTGTTAAGGAAAATGGTCTAGAAAAAGGAGAGAACCTATATGAGAACCACAAGGATACTTGCTTCCATTTAAGATCAAGCTGAATAAAATGAGTAAGAGAGAAAGAAGAGTGAAAAGAGAACCAATAGAAGGGTAGATATAAAAGTCAAGAAAAGGGAAGGAAAGTCAGGAAAGAAAAGAAATTTAAAAATAGTATCATGTTCTGTATAGGGTAATAGTTGCTAGAAGATTATCAGGTATGGCAGCTAGATGGCAGTGGTAATCTTGAAGAGAGCCATGATGGCATAGTGCAGGTGTCCTTTGGTATACTTGGGGGATTGGTTCCAGGACCAAATAAATGCTTAAGTCCTGCAGTTGGCCCTGTGGAACCCAAACATACAAAAAGTCAGCTCTCCATATTACGTGAGTTTTGCATCCCATGATACTGTATTTTCAATCAGAATTGGTTGAAAAAAGTCTATGTATGAGTGCTGCGGTAGCCAGCCCCTGGGCCTCAGACCAGTACTGGTCCGTGGCCTGTTAGGAACTGACCACACAGCAGGAGGTGAGCAGTGGGCGAGCGAGCAAACCTTCATCTGTATTTACAGCTGCACCCCATCGCTTGCATCACCACATAAGCATTAGATTCTCATAGGAGGTTGAACCCTACTGTAAACTGTGCATGCAAGGGATCTAGGTTGTGCACTCCTTATGAGAATCTAATCTCTGATGATCTGAGGTGGAGCTGAGGCGGTGATGCTAGTGCTGGGGAGCACCTGCAAATACAGATTATCATTAGCAGAGAGGTTTGAGTACACAATAAATGTAATGTGCTTGAATCATCCCCAAATCATTCCCATTCCTCCCCCACCCCCCATCTGTAGAAACATTGTCTTCCATGAAACTGGTCCCTGGTGCCAAAAAGGTTGGAGAGCACTGCGTAAGTGCAGTAAAACTTGTGTTTAAGGGTTAACTGTAGTAGGGATGGAAGACGTTTGCCAACGGTTAAAGAGTGGAGTAGTGGTGGAAAAGTAAACAGCAAGTCACATGGTAGTAAAGGAAAGGAAAGAGTATGTTTAGCATGTTTGTATTGAATTGATGGGAAAGACTGACAATGAAAGATTGCAGAGCAAATGTTCCAAAAAAGGGAGGAGGGAAGATGGCATAAGGATGTAAGTTTTAGAAAGGAGAAACTGTCTCTGAATCAAGAGCAGAAGAGGGGAAGAAAAGTGAAAGTAATATATTTAGGTAAACTTGAGAGAAATCATGTCTTGATGTATGTGGTGAAACAATAGTTGTGCTGAGAGTGACGAGGCTGGGAAGGCATTGGCAATTTGAGTACAGTAGCAAAGATCTGAAACTGAGAGCTGTCTGTACTATAAGGGAAGGCTGATTAGAGAGGATTAAGATGATTTCCAGGGGTCTCTGAGGGCTCAAAAGAGCTAACATTTCTGTTGGATCCAGCTAGGATAGTTTCCTGACTCTTCACTAGTGCTCAGTAGAATTTGTCCAAGGGTAGGGATTAGTAAACTGGATATGGTGGAAGAACAAGAGGAAGGTGAGTGAGGGAAATTTGAACACATTATAGACAAGAAACCGTGTTAGGTCCTGCAGAGATGTACAGACAAATTAGATTCTAGTAGGAATCTAAAAGGAATGCAGGTTGCTAAAGCTAGTATCCTTAATGTCACATTCACTGTTCCCACTTTAACTAGGGGAAAATGACAGAAGGGTGCTTGTGGGTCAGGAGAATAAGAAGTGATTGGAGAGAGAAAAGGTGAAAGTAAAGAAAGAGAACAGGCTTAGTTGGAATAAAGGAGTAGGATGGTTGGAAAGAAAATGGGTGTGTGGTTAAGGAGAATAATATTAGGATTCAAGATCTGTGAAGTACAGCAATTTAAAAAAGAAAATCTTAAAAGAAGCCAGTTTTGCTAACACTACTATCTTGAAAACCTGAGTTCTCCCTGTCTCAGAAAACAGCATTACCATACCAAAAATATGGACATCATCCTTGATCCTTCATCCCTCATAACCAATTCAGTCCATCATGAAGTCGTCTTTATGTTGTATCAGGAATTTTCATACCTCCCTCCATCTTGGCTACTATCACTCTAGTCAAAGCTTCTGACCAGGACTACTGTTTGTTTGTTTGGTTTTTTTTGAGACAGAGTCTCACTCTGTTGCCCAGGCTAGAGTGCCTTGGCGTCAGCCTAGCTCACAGCAACCTCAAACTCCTGGGCTCAAGCCATCCTACTGCCTCAGCCTCCCGGGTAGCTGGGACTACAGGCATGCGCCACCATGCCTGGCTAATTTTTCTATGTGTTCTTAATTGTCCAGCTAATTTCTTTCTAATTTTTTTTAGTAGAGACAGGGTCTCGCTCTTGCTCAGGCTGGTCTCTAACTCCTCCTTGAGCTCAAATGATCCTCCTGCCTGGGCCTCTCAGAGTGCTAAGATTATACGCGTGAGCCACCACGCCCGGCCCCTTGCTTCTCTTCTGGACCTGCTTGCCTCAAACTATACTTCACACAGCAAACTGATTGTTTTAAAATGTGAAACAAATGTCAGGCTTTTGCTTAAAGACTCTCTGGTTACTTGCCTGTGCATTCAGATTAAAACCCCAATTACTCACCCTGTCCTAGAGGATGATCTGGCTGCTGCCTAACTCCCTTATCTTGTTTCTCTCTTCCTTTTAACAGTTGCACCCACACTGAACATTTGATTCTTCCTGTTCTCTCTGCCTGAAATACTTTTCTTTCCCAATGATCTTTGCATTATGGTTCCTTACTTAAAAAGAAACTTAAAGCCATCTCAAGTAAACTTTTTCCAACCACACAATCACTCTATCTTGTTGCCCAGTTTAATTTTGTGTGTTATTTATTCACAAAAAAATTCTTTGTCTTTTTATCTATTTTTTGTTTCTCTGCACTAGAATGTAAATTTTATAAGAGCCGAGGGTCTTGTTTTCTTGCTTACCACCTTATCCTAAGAACCTACAACATAGTTGGCGCTTAATAAATATTTGTTGAATGAATTAATAAGAATAAATATAATCAATTTTCTGTCTTCTTGCCAGGATAACATGTTTTCTGCTTACGGGTATATCACAGTAACATGTATGACTTTCCCTTCACAGGGAGAAGCAGTGCGTCTGTCTAGACAATTACCCATGCACTTATCAAAAGAGGACATCCAAGACATTATCTACAGAATGAAGCACCAGTTTGGAAATGAAATTAAAGGGTGTGTTCATGGTCGCCCATTTTTTCATCATTTAACCCATCTTCCAGAAACTACATGATTATGTTTAAGAAGATTAGTTACTGTTGAAATTGATTTGGTCGCAAAACAATGAGTCAATTTTTAAACCATGTTTGTATTATCATGTGTCAAATGGTCATTTTATAAATGAGGATTCACTGGCTTATTTGTATATTAAAATGTGTCAAAAATTGTAGAAAACTTAAATGAACTAAGAGACTGTTAATTCATTTTATTCTCAAGAACCAGCCTTCATGATAATTATTAGTTGTAGACACCAAATTGGAAGATAGGTAGTATTCTTGGGTGGTAAATTTACTAGGTCAGCCCTGTGCAGGGAGAAGTCACATGTCACACAGACTAGCATATAAGACAAATACTGTCAATCTTGTTTAAAGTAGGATGCAGAGACTGAGTGGGAGAAAGTGAGAACATGAAGTTAAGAGAAAGAAAAAAGAACATAACCTCAGAAATCCTGCCATTTTACCTTCATGTTGGGGGTAACAGCTTAGGTGTTGCTGTCTCTTATATAGTAATTTGAGTTTGGGGTCAAATTTTGACAAAGAACATGGGAAAAACTAGACTTTTAACAGAAAATTTAGGTGAAAATTAGTGTATATGTGCCCCTTAAAAAACCAGGTCCCACAGTGTACCAAAATATTTAATTTACAAAAGTTGAAACATGATTTTTTTTCTTTTGAAACAGGGTCTTTCTTACTATGTTGCCCAGGCTGGTTTTGAACTCCTGGGCTCTTGGGATCCTCTCCCCTCAGCCTCCCAAGTAACTGGGATTAAAGGCCTATGCCACCGCACCCATCTGAAACATGATTTTTACTGAATCTATTTGTTGTGTAAAGTAAGATATGTTACTCTGGATACAGTGTCTCCACACCATCTCCAGTAATTCTCAAAGATCCTCTTTAAATTGGTAAGATCCTTGTGTTAAGGGGTACAAATTGTAATACCTGGAATTCTACCTGTATCCTGGCCTCTCCTGCCAACGTCATTCTGTTTCCCAGGAACCAAAATGTTACCAAGCAATGGGCTTGCTGTCTGATGCACATAGAAGCCAATACTGTGGCACCAGGTTTTGGGAAAAGAAAAGCCGTATAGAGTCAACCAGCAAGGAGACAGGAGGCACTCTGTCTCCTGGAAACAAAGACAAACCCAGATCTGTCTCCCTAGTCTGGGGTTTGGGGCAAGCTTTATGGGCTAGGGAGGACAGGTTATGTGGAAGAGTTGGCAGGGCAGCTTTTTATTGGAAGAACTTCAAGACTTTATGATAAGGCATGGGGAAGAGTCTTATCACCAGACATTCCTAGACATTGGACCCATCCCTTTTGAAAGTATTCTGTTGCTCGGTTCCCACCATGTCCCATCTTTTAGTTGGGGGGAGAGTGGGCAAAACTTTAGTTCCAGGTGTTATAATTTGAGGTCACATTTTCCTGCACATGCTCTGGCTACATAACTTGCAACTTCTTAGCTCTGTGCCTGCAAGGTAACTGGACATTCTGTTATCAACAGTATGGCCAGATAAGGCTGGTCTGGCAGTTACAAAAATAACTGCTCCTTTACCTCTTATTACCCCTTTTTATAAATGTGGGGCCCCTCTCTGGGAAATCTTTCTAATTGGGTAAATTAAGGAAAGAGCTTACCGAGATATAGAGGGTGACAAAATTTGCATCATATATTTACACCAGCCCTAAGCAAAATTGTGGACTCATTTATTTGCCAGTATAATCTGTATTGGCCTTATAGAGAAACGCATTTTTTTCTTACCAGTGCTGAATTCTGCCAAATCTGGTGGTAGTAATGGCAGCAGTTATTTACTTCCTATTTGCTAGATAGGCTAAGCACTTACCTTGCATGATCTCATTTAATCGTCACCAAAAATTTAGAATTGCAGGTGCTATTGAGTCTAATCCCAGAGCTGGTGTTCCTAACCCACCATTATACTGCCTGCCATGAGAACCAGGCCCTAAAGAGTTATTTGGGTCAACAAAGTGTAGGTGGTGGGGGTAGTATAAAACACTTTGTGACACTTTAACAAATGCTTTTTTGAGTAAATCAGCTGGGCAGCAACGTTTGTCTAACAGCATCAGCAGAGGGGATAGGTCGGCAGCTTCTTCCAGAAGAGGGGCAGGTTCGGTGGAGGCCTGTGCCTCGCCCCACAGGCTGCCCTGGCGCAGGAGGCTGACGCCCTCCCTTACCTGCCCAGCCCTTTTTGGCAGCCCCAGCACTACCGCGACAAAAATGGCCTGAGTGGACAGTGGCCACGGAGAAGCCTTGGCTCCTGGGATGGAGGTAACGGCAGCTGCGGGCTGGCAGGCCAACCCTGGGAGTTAAGGGCGAGGCGAGGAGACCTGAAAAGAAAGGAAAGCATCACTTCAAGTTACCCATTTTCCTCCCCGTTAGGCTGGGTTGTTAGAGGCGATGGCCCAGGAGGAGGTGGACTCGCAAATTGTCAGTCCCTCAATGTGCCTCTTGAGACCCAGGGGTGTTGCTTAGGACCCTAGACAGCTGTAGCCACAGGGATGACTCCAAAGCCATAGGGAAGTGAGGCCTGCAGATCCCTCTGGTGGACGTTTTGCTGAGAAGGTAGCCATTTATGATCCAGCCGGGCCTATGAGGTTTTAAATATTTAACATGAAAAATGTTAGGCCTGCATTCAGATGGACAGACTTTTATTACTTTCATTGGCTATTTGATTCTCTGATTTTATCCAGATTTTGTGGCTCAGTTTGCAGGAATTGCGATTCATCCCACCACAGGCCACATTTCTTAACACATAATATAAATTACTATTGACTAACTTTTCTCCCATCCAACCACTTAACTCATCTATTTACTTTTATTTTCATTATGTTTTTGCAAGCTTCCTCCAGTCCTTTTGGGAGGTAAAAGGGGGAAGCAGGAGCCGCTGGATAAACTGGGGTTAGAGTCTACACTGAAAACCAAAAATAGATTTGACTCTTCATAATACTTGATGTAAAGGAAAATAATACATATGGGGCACACAAATGTTGATGACCAACTTAACTGAAATTGCTAGGGAAATTAAAATACCAGTAATGATATTAAAATGTTTGAATGAACTAGACTTGTTCTTGGAGTTGGAGCATTTTGGGCAAGCCAGTGTTCATGGATTCATAGTGGCTAAAAAGAATCTTGGGGTGACCCAACCTATTTTGCAGATGGGGAAAAGAAACCTAGAGTGGTTAAATGATTCACCAGTGTGCACACAGCTAATCTAGTACTCTTCTAGTTTCACTCCAAATTTCCATATTATTATAAACAAAACAAAGGTAAGTACTGAAAAAAGAAATCAAGTTTTACTGCAAAGGCAAATTAAAAAATGACTTGAAATTGTCAATGAATCCCCTCATAAACATGAATAATCAAGAGTTAACTGTTAACCTTATTCTAGATCTTTTGGTTACTCTCACCTAAACTTTAAATTTTTAGTGTTCAAAGCCTTCTTCATTGTTCTCAGTAATACTAGCAACACACCATTGGACTCAACACTGCCACCTGAGGTGGTTTTCTCTGCTAACTTGATTTGATCACATTTTTTATTCCTCCTTAAAGCACTACAAGTTAATGTAAAGATCTTTTCTCTAGCGTTTAAAATCCTGTACCAGTGGTTATCAAATTTGAATATACATCATAATCACCTGGGAGCTTATTAAAACACTGATTGCTAGGCTGTGTGCCCACAGTTTCTGATTCCATGGGTCTAGGGTAGGACTGAAAATTGTAGAGACAAGGTCTTGCTCTTACTCAGGCTAGTCTAAAACTCCTAGCCTCCCGCCTCGGCCTCCCTAAGTGCTAGGATTACAGGTGTGAGCCACCACATCCAGCCCTCAAGTCCCTTTCTTTAAGTCTATATTTCCTACCTACTTTTACTGAAATCTGCTTGGTAAACAAAAAAGAAGCTAGGACTTAGAAGACCTATGGTGTTATAGACATCCCTTCATCTCTGAAATAAAGTTCTGAACTTGATATCTAAGTGCACAGTCATTTCTAACATTTTGTAATTTTGTTTCTTCCTCTTTTTGTCTTGAATATGCATTAGCAGAATCTGGAATGACCTCTTTTCACTTAATTATGTCTATATTAACTATATATAAATGTCTCTGAATAGCCTACTTTTTCATAAAATCTTTTAAACTAATTGAGGTGGGGGATAGATTTCTTCCACCCCACTCTAGTTGGACATGAAATCACTGTAACAAACTCTTTCATCTCTACATTAGTTATATATTTCTTTGCTTATTCAATGATATTTGTCATCACACTCAGTACTAAACAGAGAATAGAGAGGACATTCCTTACCCTCTAAAAGACAAACTAATAGCAATATTATAAGTGTTATGATAAGGATAAATAGTATGTACTATGGAAGCATAGAGGAGTACCCACTCCCAACTTGGAGAAATCTATGGAAGAAACAAGTGAGCTAAATCTTAAAAATTGATAAGGAATTATCTGGAGAAGGAAAAAAAGAATCTTTGAGGCAAAAGGAATAGCATGTGCCAATTTATTGGTAAGTGCAGGTAATAGAGTAAATGAAGATTGAATTAGAATGTAGGCAGTACCGTGATCATAAGGGTCTCATAGGCCTTTAAGGATTTGGGAAATTTTTTCTTAAGCACTGTAAGAGGCCATTAACATTTTTAAACAGAGAAGTACCCAATAAGATATAGAACACTTTAGCCAAGTTATAAAAGCAGAGCAAGTTATGAGGCTACTTAAAAATTCAGACAAATTTGTGTGACCCAAACAAAAAGGGATTAAAACTGTGGTAACAAATACAGAAAGTTGATTCAAGAGTTGCTGGCCGGGCGCGGTGGCTCACGCCTGTAATCCTAGCACTCTGGGAGGCC
>VBSM01001562.1:32911915-32929660 GCA_008086735.1 Cheirogaleus medius
AAAAAAAAAGAGTTGTTGAGGCCTTCCCACTTTTCAGAGTTTTCAGTTTAGATTATATGAGATGATGCCATAATAAAATTAAAGTGGAAAAGAGGTATCTCCTTCACTTTGGCTAATTCATGATGATAGCGATCTTCCTGCCTCAGCCTCCCAAGTAGCTAGGACTAGCGGTGTGTGCCACCATGACTAGCTATTTTTTGTAGAGATGAAGTCTTAATGTTGACCATGCTGGTCTCAAACTCCTGCCCTAAAGTGATCCTCCTGCCTCAACTTCCCAAAGTGCTAAGATTATAGGCATGAGCTCAGCTCAGTGATGATTCTTGATCCCAGGTGAAAATAGGATTTCTCCCTAACACATGTAATTTTTAAATTGTCAGACATCTTATTGTAGCAATCAAGTTTTACCCATTCACCCCCTTAAAAACAAAATAAAATGTGTTATACAATCCTTCTCTGCCCCCAAAATTGGAAGAAAAGTACTTCATATTTTGTAGGTTTCTTCAGATTACAAATTTGAGTATACTCTATACCAGTATATGAATATGGCCTAAGTCAGCACCTCTCAACTTTAGTGTGCATATCAATCTCTCTGGGCTTGTCTGATTCAGTAGGTCTAGGGTAGGGTGTGATAGTCTACATTTCTGACAAGTTTCCAGGTGATGCTGATGTTGCTGGTTCAGTGATCACACTTGGGTTAACAAGAGTGCACATAATCCTGTGGCCAAAAGCTAGGTTCTCAAAATAGAATATGCATACATTTTTAATGCAAATATACACTAAAAATAAAATAATCAGATTTATGAATCTGTTTATGATTTTCTCTTTGGAAAGTCAGGCTTATGGTTTTTTAAAGGACATCATTTATTTAAGAAGTCAGATTTATATATTCTCAAAAATGTTACTGAGGTAGCTCACCATCATTTCTTCTCTTTTTATACACACAGACATTCTCCCTTATGTGGTGGAATCTATTCCTCCACTCGTTTGAATCTGACCTAGTTTATGGTTACTTTGCCCATTACATTATAGAAGAAGTGATGCTATACAACTTCCAAGTTTCAGTCATGGAAGCCTTGCAACTTTCCTGGCTATCTTGAAATGGTTGCCAATCACCTTGTAAAAAGTCAGTCTACCTGGAGTCTGCCATTATGTGAGAAGGCACAAGCTAGCCAGGGAAAGAGGCTATGTGGAGAAAGAGATGCTTGACCTATTCCCAGTTATTCCAACCATCTCAGCTCAGGTGCCAGACATTGAGTAAAGACGCCTTCAGATAGCTCTCTGCTGCCATCTGATTACAACTCTATGAGACAGTCGAAGTGAAAACCACCCAGATGAACTCATCGGCCCCTAGAACCATGAAAGAGTTATTTGACTAGTTCGTTTTGGGATAGTTTATTATGCAGATATAGATAAATAGAACATTTACATTATGCTGATTTGAGTTTTATTACTGAAATGTCTTTTTGATCTTCTAGAAAATTATCAGTATAGGGGTTGCAAATTCATCTGAAATTTTCATACAAATAATATTATAGTCTTGGGTTTTTATTACTCATGTAGCTTTTTTATTAAAATGTTCTTGTATTAATTTATATTTGAGTCATGCATTTGAGATTGGGGATAAGAGTACTTTTGAGGATTGTTTACAGATCTGTTGCTCTCTGACATAATCATGAGGACTTTCCTTTCTCACCTTATTCATACAGTCAAACTATGAGTGAGAAAGCAATTAATATTCTTTAACTTTGTTTCATGCCATGGTTTATCTAGATATTGCTCCCTACAATCGTTTCTTAAGGTACTCTCCCTTGAGCACTACTTCTTTCATAAAGAATGATTTTAGTGCCATTTAAAAACTTATTTCTTCTTATATTATATATACTTATATATGTATATATAGTATATATATTAAGTATATAAGTATATATACTTATTTCTTCTTTATCTTTATCACCTAGCATAGTCACTAACCCAGAAGGCAATCTATAAATATGTGTATATTTGAATGATAACATTTTATTTAGCTCTCTCTTCCTTCAATTCCAACTCTGCAGAAATTAACAAACGCTTGTTGGTCTTACTTTCCATGCTCTCCAAGGGAGGAGAGTCATGGGAAATAAGATTAAAAGTTCACTGGGGACCAAATCTTGAGAGGACTTGAATATCAGGCTATTAAGATTTTTGACTTTGGTAAGAACAGCTAAAAGTTTTTAAGCAGGAAAGTAAAACAGTCAGAACAATACATTAGGAATATTATTTTAAAATCATATTTAAGATGAATTAGGATGATTAAGAATAGAGGAAGAAGGTCAGTTAAATTATACTGCTAAAATTCCATTTATGTTATATCTAAGTGCTTTAGTCTTCTCATGTTCATTTTGTCCTTTCAACATAGAAGAAGAAGTTTCTTTAGAAGAACTTGAAGAATTTGACATTCTTGAGGTACAAAAATCATTATTTCTAAACTTCAATTGAAAGTAAAATTTTAAAGCATATATTTTTCCCCATTTTCTAGTTCTGATATTTGCCAGTAAAATGTGTTAGTGATTTGGAGGATGACAAAAACTGCACTTAACAAAAATGTTGAGTTTATGGCATATGTACACAAAAATATGCTTTAAATTTATTTAATTTTATCTTGACTTTCAAAACAGCAAGTATTCTGATATTTTCCTAGGGAAAAAAAACGTGTATTTTGTTATCCTCCTTTGTGTCATGGCTCTCTAGATTCCTTGTACTTAGTGGCTGCTGTCTCTATACTTTCTACTGCATTCTTCCATAGGGGTCTAAATATTTCCAGATTATCTGTTTGTTATCTCTTTTCCAACCACCATTTATACCTCCCTTTCCCTTAATTTGGTTGATCTTTGTGAAGTGTTAAAGGAAAAGGAATTAGATAGAAATAATTTATATTAATGTAAATAATAAAAAGATCCATTCTGTCATAAAGGGGGAAAGCTATAATGTGAATGACTAGAATATTTGGATTTTAAAAAGAATTAGTTACCCTGAATTAACCTCTAATGGATGGAGTTTTGGGCAATATAGGGATATATTTTTGCCATTTGGAGAAAACTGCCTACTCTCATCTACATGTAAGACTGGTCTTAATGTTACATTTTTCTTTTCCCCAAAGGAGGAAGAAACAGAAACTATAAGTGAAGATGGTAATTCAAAAGAAGTACATGGTATGTCAGTGAAATATAAGAATTTCTTTTTAATTTCTAACTTTTTTTTTAAATATGAGGTATATAGATTTATATTTCGGAATCATCTGAGTTGTTCTACATAGCAAGAAAAAGGAAGCAAAAGAGAAGTTTATCTGTACTATTTTGTACTATTTTGTCTCTATCAGCTTCCTGAGAGTTACATATCATTTGTAACAAATGGACCTTTTTTGCTCATCTTATTGCTCTAAGCATATTTAAAAAGTTTATTTCATTGCCTCAAGTATGTTTTATAGGTCAGTTCTCATTCTGGGCTAACCTCACTGACACAATTTTTATAGATTGGTGATAGTATCATTGGTGTAGATCTCAGCAGTTTACAAAGTACTTTCATATATATCAATTAGCTTAATAATTCTGTTTTGTATTCCTCTTATGTGATCTTCTTCCCTTCATATAAATTTCTTGAAAATTATTAACTCATGTGTTTCCTAAACTACCACATTATTATTTCATTGAGATAATTGGTGACTATATTGTCAGAAATGGGATAATAAATGGTTTTGCAGCCTCTACTCTTTCTTGATCCATGGTCTCCTTGAGGGTCTTTGATGATGGATTCAAACCTTTTTCTGTAATAATTTTGAAATCTTTTTTTCTATGGCCTAGTGTGTATGTATGTGTATACGTGCATGTGTATGTGTTCCTTCATTTGACTGTTGAGCTTTCTCATCTGTTATCTATGAGCCTGTCAGCTTTTTTGTCTCGGAGAGTCTTTATTTCTCCTTCATGTTTGAGGATATTTTTGCAGGATATAATGTACTAGGATTAAAGTACTTTTCCTTCATCACTTTGAATAAGTCATGCCACTCTCCTGGCCTGTAAGGTTTCCACTGAGAAGTCTGCTGCCAGATGTATTGGACCGCATTTATATGTTATTTGTTTCTTTTCTCTTTCTGCTGTTAGGATCCTTTCTTTATCTGTGACTTTTGGGAATTTGATTATTTAATGCCTAAAGGTAGTCTTATTTGAGTTAAATCTGCTTGGTGTTCTATGACCTTGTACCTGAATATTGATATCTTTCTCTAGGTTTGGAAAGTTCTCTGTTGTTATTTCTTTAAATAAACTTTATACCCCAATCTCTCCTTTTCCTCAAGGCCAATAATGCCTAGATTTGCTCTTTTGAGACCATTTTCTAGATCTTGTAGGCATGCTTCATTCTTCCTCATTCTTTTTTCTCTTCTGTGTATTTTCATATAGCCTATCTTCAAGCTCACTAATTCTTTCTTCCACTTGATCAATTCTGCTGTTGGGAAACTCTGATGCATTTTTTAGTTCGTCAATTGAATTTTCATCTCTAGAATTTCTGCTTGATTTAAAAAAATTATTTCAATCTCTTTGTTAAATTTTTCCTATAGGATTCTGAATTCCTTTTCTATGTTGTCTTGAAGTTCATTTAAAAAATTATTTCAATCTCTTTGTTAAATTTTTCCGATAGGATTCTGAATTCCTTTTCTATGTTGTCTTGAAGTTCACCTCAAAACAGCTATTTTGAATTCTCTGTCTGAAAGGTTGCATATCTCCATCACTCCAGGATTGGTTACTGGTGCCTTATTTAGTTCATTTGGTGAGGTCATGTTTTCCTGGATGTCCTTGATGCTTGTGGATGTTCACCAGTGTCTGGGCATTGAAGAGTTAGGTATCTATTCTCATCTTTCAAGTCTGGACTTGATTGTACCCATCCTTCTTGGGAAGGTTTTCCAGGTAGTCAAAGGGAATTGAGTGTTGTGATCTTTAAGTCTTTGATCACTGCAGCCATATCAGCACTAGGGGGAGCCTCAAGGCCAATAACACTGCAACTTTTGCAGACTCCTGGTCATACCACCATGGTGGGCTTGGGTTAGATACAGGAGAATTCCCTGGATTCCCAAAGTCTCTTGTACTCTTCCTTCACTATCCCCCAAAACAGAAGGAGTCTCAGTCCATGCTCGGCTGCCTGGAGTTGGGGGACAGGGGTGCAGGTACTCCTGTGGACACTATGGCTGGGACTGTGTTATATCAACCTGAAGCCAGCATAGTACTAGGTCCCACTCAAAGCCTGTGGCAACTATGGCCTGGCTACTATTGATGTTTATTCAAGGCCCAAGGGATCTTTAATCATCAGGTGGTGAATCTTGCCAGGACTGGGTCCTTCTCTTCAGGGTAGTAGATTACCTTCTGGACCAGGGTAGATCTAGAAATACCGTCCAGGAGTTAAGGCCTGAAATCAGGGGCTTCAGGAATCTGCTTTATACTTTATTTTATTGTGGCTGAGCTGGTACCCAAGTTGTAAGACAAGGTTCTCTGTAATCTTCCCTTTCCTACCCCCAAGTAAAAGGAGTCTCTCACTGAGCTGTACTGGCTGGAGTTGGAGGAGGGGTGACACAGGCATTCCCTTGGCTGATGTAGCTGGTATTTCACAGGTCACATGTACCCCTAGTCCACTAGCTCTGAGCCCAGCACAGCTCCAGAACTTGCCCAAGGACTGGAGTCTTTGTGGCCTGCTGCCTTTCAAATTTATTCTGGGCCCCAGACCCCTTTAGTCAGCCAGTAGTGAAGATAGGTGGAACTCAGTTTCCTACCACTGGTGAAGAGGATTCCCCTCTGGCCAGAGCTGGTCTCGATACTTCCTGTGTGGGTGTGGGTAGAATTCTGCCCTGTGTTGTGTTCCACTGTGACAGGCAGCACTGAGTTCTAATGCAAAGTCCCACAATCACTTCATAGTCCCTCCCCGAAGCACATAGATTCTCTCCATATAGCTCTGCTGGGGGATGAGGGAAGGGTGGCATAGGTAGTGCAAGACTGTCTTTCCCACCCTCTTTCCTTGATATGATGTTAAAACCAGGTACTATGGTTGCTCACCTGATTTTTAGTTCTTATGAAGGTGCTTTCTTTTGTGGATAGTTCTTCAATTTGGTGTTCTTGCAGGGGGAATGATCATTGGAGGGTTCTATTTGGCCATTTTGCTCTGCCTCCTCCCTTCAGGAAACTGAGCTTTAATTACATATTGTAACAAAAAGAGGCTCGAGAATTCTTGTTTAGAATTTACACTCAGCTTTAGGAAGAGAATTTTACAGCAAAATTTGAAAATTTCTTTCAATATTAGAGAGGACTTTAGACAAAAAGATGCCCCAAGGAAGGAAGGTAGAAATTTGGTTTGCCTTTACATTAATTTTAAAACGATATGTTTTTCTCTAATTTGAATTAGATTGCAGACAAGACTGAATAGGGTGAAAGAGTGAATAACATTCTTCACGTCTTTTTTAATTGAGTATTCATGGTGAGCCTTTGCATTTTACTTAAAGATGAATTCTCAGTCTGTCAGATATTCGTATTTGTTTAAACAGATATTTATCAATCTTTTGAAATGTTAGGAAATATGCTAAGTGTACTCTTACATATAATCTTCTTCCAGTCATTCTGTTAGGACAATAATATTATCCTTATTTTAGAAGTTAGGAAATTGATATTTAAGAGAAATTAGTCTAAGAAACAGCTGGTTAGTGACATGTCAGGCATTTGAACCTATACCTTTCAATTCTATAGATTCCTTAATTTTTGTAAATATGAAATTATTTTTTATTTATAATATTAATTCCAGTTCACTGTAGAAGATTTGAAAAATGCAGAATACAAAAAGAGAAAATAAAAATACCTATAATCTTACCATGTAGAAATAGTATTTTTATATGTTTCCTTCTAGTCTTTTTGATATATATTTTACATAGTTGGGAACATTTGGTATGTGTAGTCTTATTTTTATATTCCATTGTATAAGTCTTATCTTGTGTTTTAAAAATAATTTTGAGTGTTATTTTTAAAAGCTGCATAGTATCTAGCATATAGAAGCATACTTATTTAAATATTCCCTTATTTTTTAACATTTCAGTTATGTTCCTAACTTTTTGATTTAAAGTTTCTGAATATTGTTTAACATTTAAATAAATTTACAAGCATAAAAGAAACCAAGAAAAATATTTGCCTGATACATAATTGCTACCTTTTCTGACAATTTTAAATTATATGAGAAATTTTAATTTCATGTGAAAAATGCAAAGTACTAAACTGTACACATTTTTAATCCCAATTATTTTAATTATGCATAAGTTCAAATGCACAGGCAAAAAACTGGAGGGAATTACATGAAAGTCTTAAGGGTTGCCATCATCTCTGACCTAGGTCATTAAAATAGCTTCCTAACTGACCTCTTAATTCTAATTTTTCTTCCTTATAGTTCACTCTCCATAAAGCAACCGGAGCAGTCCTTTACGAAATCGTTTTAATTCATTTCTCTTCACAGATCTTCTTCTACTGGCTTTGTCAGGATAAAATCTAGAGTTACCATGGCCTGCAGTCTTACATATCTATACCTCCCATCCCCCAACTCTCATTTTCTCTCTGATTTTAATCTTCTACCTCTAATCCTGTGTTTCATTCTTCTAGCCACACTGACCCTTTAGCTGTTCCTTCAAAGTGTCAAGCATGCTCCTCTTTCAGGGCCTTTCCAGTTGCTTTTTCTTCTGGACTGCTCTTTCTCAAGATATCTGCAGTATTTATTTACTTACATGAAGTTTCTGCTTGAAAGACATTTTATTAGAAAGGACTTCCCTACTTCCTCTCACTGTATACTACACACTCAACGTTTTTATTTTTACCACTGACCTAGAGTGTGCTTAATGGTTTGTTTGTCTCTACTTAGTAGATTCTACACTTCATGACAAGAATTTATTTTAGTCATTGCCCAATCACTAGAAACTAAAACAGAGCATGGCATGTAGTAGGCATTCAATAATTATTTGTTGAGTGAATAGTGATCTCGATTAGTACAATTGTACGTAGTTTTAATTTTCTCCCATATACTTTTCTATACTTTTTAAATTTTTTATTATATTGAGCAAATATTATTATATGTATAACATAAAAACTTTAATAAATAACAATTATTCTCTAGGAATTAATCTTTTACTTCTAGGTTATCCAATTTGTTGGTGTATAATTGTTCATAGTCTCTTAGCATCCTTTGTATTTCTGTGCTATTAGTTATAATTTCTCCTCTTTCATTTTTTATTTTATTTATTTGAGTTTTCATTTTTTCTTAGTTGGTCTAGCTACAGGTTTGTCAATTTTGTTTATTTTGTCAAAAAACCAACTCTTAGTTTTGATCTTTCCAGTTGTCTTTGTAGTCTCTATTTCATTTGTTTCTGCTCTATTCTTCATTATTTTTTTTCTTCCACTAACTTTCGGTTTAGTTTGTTTTTGTTTGCTAGTTTCTTAAGGTGTAAAGGTAGGTTGTTTGAGATCTTTCTTTTTCCTTCATGTAGGTGGTTATTGCTATATACTTTTTTCTTAGGACTGCTTTTGCTGCATCCCCAAAGTTTTGCTATGTTGTCATGTTTCTATTTTCATTTGTATCAAGTCTTTTTTTTTTGGTGGAGAGGGGGTCTCACTCTGTTGCTTAGGCTGGAGCACGGTGGTGTGATCATAGCTTACTGTCACCTTGAACTCCTAGGCTCAAACGATCCTCCCACCTCAGCCTCCTGAGTAGCTGGGACTACCTGTACACACTACCATGCCCAACTCATTTTTTAAATTTTTTATAGAGACATAGTCTTGCTATATTGTCCAGGCTGGTTTCAAACTCCTGGGCTCTAAGAATCCTCCCACCTCAGCCTCCCAAAGTACTTAGATTACAGGCATGAGGCACCATGCCTAGTCTGTCTCAAGATACTTTTTGATTTCCCTTTTGATTTCTTCTTTAATCCTTTTATTATTTAGGAATGTGTAGTTTAATTTCCACATATTTGTGAATTTTCCAATTTTTGTCATGTCCTGATTTCTAGTTTCATACCATTGTGGTTGGAAAAGATACTCGATATGATTTCCAATCTTCTTAAATTTGATAAGACTTCTATTGTGGCCTAAAACATGATCTATCCTAAAGAATGTTCCATGTGCACTTGAGAAGAATATATATTCTGCTGCTGTTGTATAGAATGTTCTATATATGTATGTTAAGACCATTTGATCTAAAGTATAGTTCAAATCCAGTGTCTCCTTATTGATATTCTGTCTGGATGATCTATCCATTGTTAAAAGTTGGGTATTGAGGTCCCCCACTATTATCATATTGCTGTCTATCCCTTTAGATCTATTAACATTTACCTTATATATTAAGGTGCTCTGATGTTGGGTACGTATGTATTTATAATTGTTATATTCCATTGATGAATTGCTACCTTTATCATTACATAATGACCCTCTTTGTCTCTTTTTACAATTTTTTACTTAAAGTCTTTTTGTCTGATATAATAATTGCCACCCTGCTTTCTTTTGGTAACCATTAGCATGGAACATCTTTTTCCATCTCTTGGCTTTCAGTCTGTGTGTATCCTTAAACCTAAAGTGAGTCTCTATTGTAGGCAGCTTATAGTTGGGTCTTTTTTATTTAATTTATTCAGCCACACCATATCTTTTGATTGGAGAATTTTATTCATTTACATTCAAGATAATTGTCAATAGGTAAGGACTTACCATTTCCACCTTATTAATTGTTTTCTAGCTATTTGTAGATTCCTTATTTTTTTTTCCTCTTACTGTCTTCCTTTGTGATTTGTTGATTTTCTGTAGTGGTTTGCTTTGATTCTTTTCTCCTTATCTTTTGTGTATCTACTTTAGAGTCTTGCTTTGTGGTTACAATGAGTGTTGCATGAAACACATTATAGTTATAACAGTCTATTTTCAGTTGATAACTTCCATCGTGCACAAAAACTCTATGCTTTTACTTCTCCTTCACCCTCACATTTTATGTTTTTGATGTCACAGTTTATATCTTTTTATATTGCATGTCCATTAGCAAATTATTGTAGCTTTAGTTATTTTTTTCTTCCTGTCAGATCAGTTTAGCCATATCTAGTTATTTTTAAAATGTATATCTTCTAAGATTTCTGAATTATGTTTTATTCTTAGACAAAGAAGTCAACACTGATACGGTAAGCTGTAATATTTACTGTACAAGAAAATTGGATTGATATTATTTTTATTAATGGTTATTTCTGTGTTTTCTATACGCCTCAACCCCTTTGATGAATAACTGCTGGTTTCAACAGCACTAATAAGCTACATGTGTCAATGTGTTTTTTCAAGTATAAAACTGATTTCTGTAACACAGGTCACGTGTCTATAATAAAGAAATATGTTTTGCTTTAATTTTGTGCTTGGATTAACTTCCTGTGTATAACATCATCTGTAATTGGACATATTCTGAGTTTAGCTTTATGACCTAAATTTTATTCAGTAATTTATCATTTGAAATGGGTGGGGCATACATTTACCTTTGTATTATTAAATTGGTATATAAATTAATATGCAATCCAAGTGAAAAGTTTATTTTAAATTACTTTAGAACAAACATTAAAAGCTCTATTTGCATAAAAGTCATAATAATTTATAATGTCTACTTTTTATAAAGGAATTCCCATAGAAAAGGAAGGGTGTTTTTAGGAACTAGTTTGGTAGGAAATAATTAACAGTTGCAGCCTTATATCAGCATTGGGTACACTGTATTTATTTATTTTGCGTTTTGTTTTAGCTTCACAGTATCACAAAAGTCTTGATTCACAGATAGAAATAATATTGCACTTACCTGAATACTTTCCTGAGAGTAAATATGATCAGGCCAATCTCAATATAAACTAATAGCTCCATGCAGAACTATACTTTGCTGATCTACTATACTATCATAAGAATTTTGAATATGTGCAGAAATGGCAAAAAAAAAAAAAATTATTCCAAGATCCGTTCTCTCTCTTACTATCTCCTGTTCCTCTCATCTTCCCTCCTTACTCCCAGAGTTGAAGCATAATGAAATTTTCTTTACCGATAATTAGTAAATTAGAAATTAAATTGCTAATATGGTATCAATAAAAGTCACTTATTTCAGTTCTCCATGAACACAGTGACACAAATTTTATGTTAGGTTATAAAACAAGGTGATATGTAGCATGTGTAAATATAACTTTTTAAAGGGTATTTATAAGCACTATTTTGTAACTTATAACTTGTATTAGAGATTGGATGTTATTTGATATAAGCTATACCTCAGGTGTCTATTTCCTTTTTATTTATTTTCATTTTTTATTTCAGCAGATTACAGGGGTACAAATGTTTAGGTTACATATATTGCCTTTGCCCCACCCAACTCAGAGCTTCAAGCGTGTCCATCCCCCAGATGGGGCTCACCACACTCATTAGGTGTGTATACACCCATCCCCACCTCCCCTCTCCCATCTGCTTGACACCCAATGAATGTTATTACTATATGTGCACTTAAGTGTTGATCAGTTAATACCGATTTGATGGTGAGTACATGTGGTGCTTTATTTCCTTTTTAAGCATTGTTCACATGTAAAGAAGAGACAGAATTCATTCCATGGATTTAAGTTAAACTTAATCTTCTTAAAGGAAGTTGCCTATGTATTATTACTCCCTGTAGATTTACATTTTGATGCAAAAAATTATTTGAATCATTGGAAACTAGAGAATGTATATGAAGAAAAATTTTCTCCATCTGAAAAAATGTTGCATACTGGAAGGGGGAAGGAAAGGAGACTATTTAAACTTACTAATTAATATTCTCAAAATTTGCCAGATGGATAACCATATTTGGTTGTAGGAATTACAAACAATACTTTGGTATTTCTGAAGAAGCTTTATAGGACAAAAAAAGCTGAGGTTTGCTACTCTTACATACCATTTTATTAAAACTCTTTTGAACATATTGTTATAATTATATATTTGTTACTAATTTTTGGAGGAAATATGTCAGTTTTTGAGATTGAAGTAGGAGGTACATGCAGTAAGATTATTGAATTTTTGAGAGGATTTACAGAATTTATTCATCTCTTACCTTCCTAAAAATTTTTAAGCCACAGCTGCAATTCATTATTTGATTGTTAGATGGACTGCAGTAGCTACTAAAGTGCTGTGTAATGTAAAACACTATGCATGCTAGGGTCTATCTCGTTATTCTGATCATATTTATGTGTGCTAGAAAAATATTCAAGAGTTTAATCTAGAAATTTGACTAAATTTGCTATATGTAATATGAATTAGAAAAATTTAGTAAAGAAAAATTTTTGGATACTAGAAACATCCACCCTATAATTTCTTTGAAGACTGATTTTTTAAAACCATTAAACTGTCATTCTTACTTTCTTTAATGAATTAACAGTTCATTTTATTAAATATCTCTTGCTTGCCATTTTGCCTTATTTTCTTTGAATTGAGGTAATTGCTTTAGCAAACATTGTTTAAAAATCTCAGTTTTCTAAAGGAACTTCTGTTGGTTTCTTTCTACTCCTAGTTTTTCTTCTATAATTACCTCAATTGTTTAATAATACAAATTGGTTGATTTATTCTTCCTTATAAGCATGATAAGAATACAAAATAAATATATAATGACTGGAATATATATGTATATTCAGTTACAGCAACAATTGAACAATTTAATATAATCTTACATGGAAATAGTGTAAAAATCCTTTAGAATGTGCATTATACTTTTTGTTAGTTGTTACATCACAGCATGTACATAATTACATATAATAAACTTTTTTTCTTGATAGAGAAACATTCTAACTTGTACTGTTATAAGTAAATATGGTAAAGATTAAGGTAGTTTGAATAAATGGTTACATATAGTAAATTAAATTTCTGAAGGCTGAGGACTTTATGAAGTCTGTATAAACAATTCATGAATTTATATATTATGTGATTTGTTTTATCACTATATATATTTGAATAATTTATGAATCAGACAATCACATCCATAATATGTTTTAAGGTAACATGTCAAAATTTTCCCACGTTAGGCAGAGTTAAGCTTTATTAAATTCCACATTAAAATTAGTGTTTTTCTTTATTGCTCCGATGTGAAAAATTATTTCCCATGTTTCTTTTTAAAACTTAAGCAGCAAACTAATAGAATTTTCATTTATCTTAATGGTGTTCCAGAAGGACCAGAAGAACTGATGTAACATAATGATTTGGCTGAGGAAACTGTACTGTAAAGCTGTAGAGTATTTTATTTGAATTTAAAGTCATATATATCTGAACTAAAGAGGGAAAGGAACTATTGGGAGAAGATAGGAATGATTTGTTAATGTTAAATAAGCAAAATGTTTATACTTCATGTGTTTTTCCTCATGTATATATCCAAAATATAGACATAGTCTTAAGGACTCTTTAAATGTATATGTTAATGAACCTCTTTTTTCTAAAGCTAATTTGAAAATGTCTTTATTTTAGGAAAAGAAAAGAAAGTGACTGAATACTTTGGACTCTTTTGATAGTCTCTCTTAACTTCCTCTCCAAGTTTTATATATTAAAAATAAATGTAATGACCAAATTAAAATATTTCACAGTGCTCTTTCTTATCATCAATTCTTTAATGTTTCATAGACACTGACTTTATAATTTATAATGTCACTGCTATAATTTATAAACTAAAAAATTAGTTATCTAAATTTATTAAATTACTAGAATAGAGTCAGTTCTTTTGCCCAGTACACTTTAAGTTGATTGTAATGTATTATGTTTAGAAAAGTAAAAACCCCCCCAAACTATATAGTTACATTTATGATATTTGCATATTTGGGGTTAGGTAAATGGTTATTGAGAATTTATTATAAAAATATTGAATTTCCTGCTGGTACCCTTGGATATGGTACATATGGCTACAGATTAGCTGGTGCAGTAGTCACAATAAGTTGTTAGCTCAAACTTCGTTATCATTTGTTGATTAACTAAACAGAATTTGATACAGTGTTACCTCATAATTTTGATGCTTTTTGCAGTGAATTTGATATAGAACAGTTGCTAAAGAAACCCTGTTCAAATGTGTGACCATTTTTATGGAAAACATCTGGAGTAATTATAATTAGTTCAGGATGTGTACTCGTTTAAAAATAATCTTGAATTCATGGAGGAAGAAGCATATCTTTTCCTTAATGACTAGAATAATCCAGATTAATTTGAAAAAAACCCTTTAAGTTATTGGTAGATATGTGTAGAGTAGGTTTTAGAGTATTCCAAAAGGAAATGAGGAGTAAATTTTATGTAAAATGCCAAATTGGCACTTTACACCTGTTAGTGTGTTTCGTTTAGAACAGCTGTGTCTTTTATTATCAGTAAACAGATGCAGAAAGTAATGGAATGTTTTAAAGCAATATGTTAATCCTGTCTTCCACTACTGAACTGTCTCACAATATAGTGATTAAATATTGACTGTGCAGCTGTTACTTACAATTATAGAATTTCTTAGTTAATTTCTCCTTCCCAGGCCCAAATATTTTAATATTTGGAGATTTAATTTCTAATCTTAAAGTGTTTTATAATTTAGTTTATTTATTATAAATTGATATCTAAAGATAAATTATTTGAATAATATGGACACAAATTCATGTTTGTAAAATTCGTATTAAATGTGTCTGAATTGACTAATGTTCTTGGTAGGATAAATAATTTTTTAAAGTATTTATTTTTCTTGTTCATGAATATGAAGATGATCATTGTATACAACAATCTTGTTTAATTTTATACATGGAAACCACCATCAGTGAACTAAATAGGACATTATTGTTTTTTTCATCAAGTATTTATGAACCAGTGTGCATAACACTTTCTTAGAATAATGATTATGAAAGTTATTGCAATTATAATAACCCTTTTGCAGTTTAATTGTAATCCTTATATTTCACATTGTCCGAGAGATATTTAAAATGCTGCTTTCTTAATTATCATGTTTATACTTAAGCTTGAGATGCAGTTTTATTAGCTAAGGTTATTACTAATAACTAACATTTATTGTGCCTCTTAATATGTGAAAGAGATTGTGTGAAACACTTTATTTGTATTATAATATTCTTGTCCCATTTTGTAGATAAGAAAATTCAAGCTTGGAAACATATAGTAAATTGACCAAGATCTTACAGGTAGGAAGTAATGGAGCCTGGATTTAAACCCAGGCATTTTCACTCTTAAGCCTGTTGTTCTCTTGCCTGCCTTTAGCATCTAATATCAACATTATACCAAGGGGAAATTATGTGCAAAGTAAAATTGATACTGTCCTTTTTTAAAGCCACTTTGTGCACCCTCAATGTGATTATTATTTAGGCAACTTTCCTATAAAGAAAACTAAAACATGCATAGAAATGGAGAGAGCTCCAGTTCTTGGTATCCCCTCACACAATGTGAGCGTCCTTCAGCACCATCAGGAGTGCCCCAAAGCACAAGTATTGTGATGCAGTCTACACTACAAATATTTTTCATACACACTTTATGATTTTACTCTAATTGTGCTACTTTGTGGAGACAACTCCAACAATCTATCTGTTCCTCTTCCCCAAAATAACCTTTCTTTGCTTTAACAGAGATTTTAAAGAGCAGCATGATGTTACATTATTTTTTTATGCCTTAACCTAGAAATATCAGTTAACATTGAAACTTCCTTTTATTAAATGACTGTCTTATGTCAGGTATTATTACCAAATACTTAAGTATTCATAGTTTATTTTTTCATTTGTCATAGGACTTATCTTCATTTTATATATCAAAAAACAGAGACTCAGAGATATTAAGTAAATTGGCCAAGATCACAGCTAGCAAATGTTTGTGTGTATTTGATATTTTTCTAAAAACAAAACACACACACACACACAAAACCCCTGCAAATTTAAAGTGTCCAACTAATCATTTTGTAAGGGGTTTTAACATTTCAGTTTCCACCAGATGGTTACTTCAGTGTAGTTTCCCTTGACACTGATGAGAATGCTTATAAGATTAACTAGGATCAGCAATGTCATGAGGTATTGCTGGAGGAAATTTAATATAGTAGAAGTATTCTAAAGTAGTTCTTAAGAGGCAAAATGTTCTTGGATGTAAACAATCTGAAATATCATAAGAATAGATGCATTTTATTTGCATGCAATAACATGAAATGTCATTTTTTATATTATCAGATTTTAAAATGAAAAAATATATTTTCTAAATTTAATTAGCTATACTATAGGTATCCGGCACTACTGTTTTATTTAAATTATTTTTATTAGTGTCTCCATCAAAACCAGTTACCCAACACACTATAAGATAAACAATGAAATTACCATTTTATAGTATATGGTACAGAGCTTCCCCAGGCACAAATAATCATTTGGCTTTTGTTTTTATTTTATATGAAGACTTTTTAAAAATGAAACTTTTTCTTTTGAGATAACTGTAGATTTACATGCACTTGTAAATATTTTGGTCATTAAATATGAAATGTCCGATTTCAAATCAAGTGTAGTTTATTATATCTCAAACAAGAAGCAGTACAATTAAAGTATGTACCTAAACTATCAACACAGTTTTGCCATTTTAACAATAAATTGTTTATGCCAGCAACAAAGAAGCCTAGAGAGTGAGTGGCCATGAAATCGTGAAAGTTGTTTTCCACAGCTTGTTGAGAATTGAACATTTTCCCTTGCAACAAGTGGTCCAAAGCCTAGAAGAAGTGGTAGTCAGTTGGTGCAAGGTCTGGTAATTATGGTGGATGACTGAGAGTTTCCAAGTCCAGCTTCTGTAGTTTGAGTAGCGTTGTTTGTGCAACATGTGGTTGAGCGTTGTCTTGCAAGAGGATTGGCCTGCCTCTTTTGACCAATCTTGGCTGCTTAATCACAAGCATCCTCATCATTTCATTCAATTGGTTGCAACAGACATCTGCTGTAATTGATTGACCAGGTTTCATGAAGCTGTAGTGGATAATACCAGCTCTGGTATTATCAGAAACCATTAGCTTTTTTTGATGATTATTCGGTTTTGAACTGTGTTTCCACACTTCAACTTTATCCAGCCATTGTGCCAAACACTTGTGATTGTCAAAAAGAATCCATTTTTCATCACACATAACAATACGGTGTAGAAATGGTTCGCCTTTATGTCATGACAACAAAGAAAGACAAGGTTTGAGACGATTTCTCTTTTTTTGCTTGTTTAATTCATGTGGTACCTATCTATCCAGCTTCTTTATCTTGCTGATTTGTTTCAAATGGTCCAATATTGTTGGAATAGTAAACTTTCTGCTAATTCACATGTAGGTTGAGATAGATTCGCTTCCACTACAGCTTTCAGTTCATCATTAACCACCTTGGTCTCAGGTCGCCCACATAGCTTATTTTCAAGATTAAAATCACCAGAATGGAACTTCTCAAACCATTGACATACTGTGCGTTCATTATCCACATCCTTCCCAAACACTTCACTGATATTTCAAGCTGTTTGCACCACATTGGTCCCGCAACAGAACTCCTATTCAAAAATAACACAAATTTTGGACTCATCCATGGTTTCATAAAAATTGCTCTAAAAAAATGGAAAAATAATCATGAGCCAAAATGTGCGTTTGAAAGACTGAGGATGTACCCTCACAATAAAAATAAAACAAGAAGTGTCAAAGTGAATGTCAGAGATATCAACTGTCAAACTTAGTACTTAAGGAAATCAG
>VBSM01001562.1:32938751-32968487 GCA_008086735.1 Cheirogaleus medius
GGTATCTCAGATCTATTCCAGATATCGATGCTTCTGTTCTTGTGCCAGTACATAAACTTAGTTTTTGACATGAGTTAGAGGTTCCTGAAAGACATCCAACTGGACACATATATAGATCCATTTGTGGGTATGGATCTCAGGAACAGTTTAGGATACAATGATCTTTGGATTCATTTTCATATGTGCAGTGCATGGTTTTTGGAGCCAGGAATGTGAGATGAGATTACCCAAGAACAGCATGTATAATGAGAAGAGATGATGGCTAAGACAGAATCTTGAGAAATGTCAATAGTTAAAGAGATGAATAAAGGAAGAGGAGTATGCAAAGGGTACCAGAAGCAGAGCAGAGAGAGGAAAATCAGGAAAGTATACATCATTAAATCTGAGAGAAAAGAACATTTCAAGAAGGAAGGTATGTGTATTATCAAACATTATCAAGAGGTTAAGAACTAAGGAGTATTTATTAGATTCAGTGAAAGGTACATTTATAAATCTTTCTGAGAATAGGTTCATGAAGTGATGGTAGAGACCTGATTATACTGGATTAAGTAGTATATGGAAAAAGAGAAATCTGATTTGAAATTACTGTAGATGCTTTTTCTTCTTCATTTACAAGTTTTTGGTTCATCTTCTGTATTATTCATCATTGATATTTGATTGATCACATATACGCACAACATACAGGCATTTTTTCTCGATTATTTTCCCAAAGATGAATCCACTAAATCTCACTTATTTTATTCTGTGGAACTGACAGTATATGTTCCATCTCCTCAGAAATAGACACCAAAATGTTTTTTATGCTTTCCTCAATCACCTTAACTTTCAAATAACTTTGCTGCTTTTAATATTCAGTACTCAGGCTGAAATCCGAGTTCTACCCTCTTTCCTTCTCTGCAAACTATAAAAGTTTACAATAGCTTAACATATTATGTGCTTTTGGTCAGAGAGTGAATATTTTGTTTATAGGGTGATGAGGAGATGTTTTTAATGAAAATTGAATTAGTATTTCATTTGAACACTCACATGTCAAGAACTATGTGAAAAATATAGTGATAAATAGGAACTTACAGATGTCTTAGAATAACATTGATTTTATGCAACTATTCTTTTCTCTTTTTAACTTTAAATTTGAAATAATGGTAAACTTACAAAAAAAGTTACAAAAATAGTACAAGGAATTCTATATGCACTTCACCCAGATTCTCCAATTATTAACATTTTACTACATTTGCTTAATTATTTTCTCTTTTCTCTGGGAGATTTTATAAAGTTTTTAAATTGCACCCATGATATCCCTTCACCCCTAAAATTTTAAGTGTGTTTTTCCTAAAAATAAGGACATTCTCTCATGCAGTCTCAATACAATTATTAAAATCAGTAAATCAACATTGATACAGTACTAAGCCCTGTGCTGTCCAGTATGCTCGCCACTAGCCACGTTTGGCTATTTAAATTTAAATTAAATTAAATTAGTTAGAAATTCAGTTTCTCAGTCTCACTGGTCACATTTCAAACACTCAGCAGTCCAGTGGCTATTGCATTGGAGAGCACAGATATAGATACTTCCATCGCTGCAGAAAGTTCTATTAATAATGTTCCGGACATTCAAATTTTGCCAGTTATCCCACTAATGTCCTTTATACCAAAGAAAAAATGATTTTTCTGGTTCAGGATCCATTTCATGATTACATGTTAAATTTAGTTGTCATGTATTTTGTTTCCTTTAATCTGGTATAGTTTTCAGAATTAATTTGTCTTTCAGGACCTTAACATTTTTAAAAAGTTACAGGCTGGTTATTTTATAGATTATCCCTCATTTGGAGTTTGGTGTTTCCTCAAGATTATTTTCAGATACTGGATTTTTAGAAAAAATACTGTAGAAATGTTACTGTGTCTTTTTTGGTGCATTATATTTCAAGGCCCATTATATCAATTTTTCAATGTTAATGTTAACATTGACCTATGAGGTTTCTCCACTGTAAAGTTGTAGAAACTATTTTCTACCTTGAAATTAATATCTTGTGGGGAGATACTTTAAGACTGTGTGAATATATTGTTTCTCATACTTTGATCCACAAGTTTTACCATCCACTGATGATCACTCTTACTTGAAACAATTATTAGGTGATTTGTAGAATGATTTTTTCCTTTTTTAAATTTTGAATTAGTTTAGATTTTTTTAAAGTTACAAAAATAATATACCCTTCACCCCAAATGTTAACATCTTACATAATCATAATATAATAATTGTACTACTATGGAAAACAGGAAATTAACATTGATACAATATTATTGACTAATTTACAGACCTTATTTAAATTTTGCCAGTTCTCCAACTAATATCTTTCATAGCAAAAGAAAAAAAGTTGTTCCAAATTTTGCCTAATATCCTACTGTTCTCATTTTGGTCCAGAATCCCTCATTGCATTTAGTTGTCATGTCTTAGTCTCTTCCAGTCTGGGATAATTTCTCAGTCTTTCTTTTTATTGCATGCCAAAAGGTGATTTTTCCCGCTAATTCTACCATTTATACCACATTTATTAGTTGGAATTCTATTTTTAAAAAAGAACTTTTTCTTCGCCCTTGTTTACTTCTATTGGTAGGAACTCATGGATTCTTTCTATTCCTATCATTAGTTATTTTGATGCTACATTATCCCAGATTTGACCAGTGAGAACCCTTCAGGCTGATTTTTATTTAGATTAGACATGTCTCCTGGGAAAAAGGGGGTTATTTTGCAGTATTTGTAACATTCAATTAAAAGCCATATGGGCCGGGCACAGTGGCTCATGCCTGTAATCTCTGCACTTAGGGAGGCCGAGGCAGAAGGATTGCTTGAGCTCAGAAGTTTGAGACCAGCCTGAGTGAGACATTGTCTCAACTAGCCAGGCCTTGAGGCATGTGCTTATAGTCCTAGCTACTTGGGAGGCTAAGGCAGGAGGATCGCTTGAGCCCAGGAGTTTGAAGTTGCTGTGAGCTATGATGAAGCCATTACACTCTACCCGGGGTGACATCATGAGACTCTGTTTCAAAAAAAAAAAAAAAAATCCATATGGATTATGTCATTCTTAATCAGCTGAATGTCTTAAAGTATTTAAAGTACTTGAATCATCGTTATGATTTCAAAAAGCAGATTATTCATTATATGGTTACCTATATTCCATTTTTAGATTATACTATATCTCCCGCCCATGATTTAGTATTTTCACTAGCATCAATGTATTTTCACTAGCATCACTTTGTTACTGTTTAACTTGGGCGTACATTCAAAATTTCTTCACTTTTCAATTTTGAGAATAGTTTGTCATATAATCAGCATTTAGTTATTTGCTTGCTTGTTACATGCCTTTACTAATGTCATTGCCTGTGAAACAAGGTTAACACTATATTAGGGTTGAAATTGGCAGTTTATTCATATAACAGAAGTATCTCTCAAAAAGGCTCCTAGTCTTTTTGGGGGGATGGAATGTGAAGGTGGGGGTGGGAACAATTTCTTAGAAAATTAAAACTGTATGCCTAGTGCCTAGCATTATGTCTGGCACAGTGCTCAGTAAATATTTGTTGTATGAATGATAGCCAGGAAAGGACTCGACTACCTATTTCTTTCATGTTCAATTCTTATAGATCACTTTTAAACTTAGTCATTTTTCACATGTGGGTCATTTTTACTTTTAACATTTTGCTGCCTAAATATCTTTAATTATCAAAGTATTTCTAAATTGTCTTCTGTGTAAAAATATGTGGGTTGAAATTTGCAAAAAGAGGTGGGAATTTCATGTACAAAAGTCAGGTTAGTTTCTTTCCTGTGCTTTGCTCACAGAGCCTTTAATATGTTAATTTTACACTGTGGATGTATTAGAGGTGGAAGAATACCCAGCATTTTTTGAAACTTACTTAATGATAAAACCCATTTTTATCAATTTCTAAGGGACTGTGGGAAATGCTTATGTGATCTTTAGAGAAACTGCTTAAGTTTCTTTAAGCTGATTTCTTTGTTATTATTTTGTATCCTCTTGTTATTTTTGGTTTACTTGATACACTCAAAATGAATTTTCTTTCTCACTAACCTGAATAGCCTCTCCTCAGCTAAATATGATATGTCCATTGATTTCCCCAAAAGCCGAGCACATGAATTAGAAATAGCCTTAAGAAGATTACTCATCTAAACACTTGCCACACACTTATCAGAGAAATTTAATGCAATTTTCTAAAGTATTTAAATTCTTTGTAAGCCATTCTATATACCTTGGTAGGAAATGTTTCATATTCTGCTAGAAAAAATAGTAGAAATTTCAAACATTCAAAGAATGTTGAGTCAGTGTCTTAATGACAAAATTATATGGAGTAAGAAACATGTCCATAGAAATAGAACCAAGAGGAGTCTATATAAATAGTAATGTGAAGAAGAGTGAATTCCTTTTTAGCTGTAACATCACATTTTTTGCATGTTGCACACATTGTTTAGCCGTTTCTAAACACATTTCCATTTACGTCATTTGTAAAAACTGCCTAGCCTCATATTCTGGAAAACTGACAAAGTTGTAATGAACAGATGCAGATTCCATAATTATAATTGGCTTTTACTCTAAACTAATTTTCTGGCTCATGCATCATTAATGATTTCTATTTTTCTTCATTTTTTACCTTAAAATTTGAAAGGGTATCTTTTAGAGTGAAACATTTTTGGTTGAATTTTTAAAATCAGAGCTTATTATATTATGACTTATAGGTCCTCCAATCACCTACATTTAACCTAGAATTTTAAGAATGCCTTTTTAATATTTCTGTTGATATATGATTTTATATAATCTTCTAAATCTTCTTTTCATATTTCCCAGAGAAGCACATTAGTTTCAAATGTAACCCTTCTTTTATTGTTTTTATATTATTAATAATTTTTTGTTTTTAAAGATCATATAGGTTATATAGAATATAAAAGAATATATAGAATATAACTTATGTTTTCACAAATTCAAATGTGTCTTAAAGTGAATAATAAATAAATAAATATTGACTGGAGAACACAATATTAATGAAGGAATGACTGTTTTATAATTATTTTTTACAGTGTTTATAGGTGCTTTTCATTAAAGTACCAAAATACAGAGCAAGTGTTTTGGCATATTGTTGCTTGTTGTAAGGAAGATTAAATAGCTTGTTTTGGACTATTAATATGAACAGAAGTCATTTAGAGTTCAGATATATATTTAGAACTAGCATGTGTGCAAAAAGATACAAACTGAATCAAGAAATTCTGGAAAAGATTGTCTGAAAAGGAGAAGTTGCTATTTTTGAGCTCACATTGATGAAATAAATATGGAAAAGAGATTTAAATATTTTATTTTAAAGATTTTAGTAAGAGCCTAAAATAGTAACTTAGAATTGACCAAATCAGTGAAAGTGTGAAACTCTTTATCTAAAATAATAGTTACATAAATATAATTTAATTTCAAATGTAGTCTAGGATACCCAAAATGGTTATAGTAGTTAGTTATAGGAGATGATTATAAAGTGAATAGCTATCTGATTTTAATAATAGAACATTATTTATTACTGTTTATAACAAATTTAAAATAATTATATAAATTAGTTTTCTCTGATTTTGAAAATGTCTTTATCATGTTTTTTGCATAAAAAAGAAAACATCTTCATGTTCCTGATACTTATTGCACAAATGTTAATAGGAATTCAAGGGAATGATTTCTTCTTTAGCTTCTAATTTGTTGATTAAAAGGTGTGTAGAATATTGAAAGCACATGCCAAATAGGTTTGCTACATGAATTTTGTAGCATATGGTAAACTAAAACCCTGGTGACCTTTTGGTCTTGTTGATCACATGCATGAAGATGATCATCTGTTAATCTCTACTAATCACTGGTACATCCTTGTACAGAATGCAGAACAGTTTTTAGATGTGCTACATTTGCTCTTTTGGAAAATGCTTAAACAAGGAATTTTTAAAAATCATTTTATAGTTTAAGATTATAAAATAATGAGTATTTTATATCTAAAGAAGATAATTTTAAAATAAGAATTAGAATTATCCACATGTATATGTCTTCATATTTTGTTTGTGTGTTTTATGTGTTTGTCTTAGATACCAATAACAAATTTCTGAAAGTCATATATATGAATGACTCTGTTAGACTTGTCAATACACATGCCCAAAGGCTCACAGACTTTCAGGTATTCAATATGTATTGTTTTCTTGCTAGAATTATATTTAAAAAATACCAAAAAGAAACAGTGCTTCTCATACTTTGATATGCATATGATTTAGTTGGGATCTTGTTAAAATCCAGATTCTAAGTCAGTAGTTCTAGGGTTGGTTTTGAGAGTCTACAAGTATTGTAAGTTCCCAGCTTGTGACTATTCTCCCACCCCCCACCGATTCATAGTTTCTACAGTGGAAAACGTGGGATCAAGGTGGACAGTTTTGCCACTATCATAGGTCCCCTGCAGGAGACCTGTCCCTGCTTCAGTCCACAGGAAACATCAGGAGTGCCTGAAGGGAGAAGTGCCATTTTGGAACTGGAAATCTTTCCATAGGGCTGCTTGAGTGTCCTCACAACATGTCAAGTGGCTTCCCCAAGGTCGGTAAGTTTTGAAAAACATATACACCTACATAACCTCTACTACAACCAAGATACAGAACATTTCCATCATCCAAAGTTTCCTCAAGTTCCTTTGCAGACAACCCCTCTTGTCACTCCTGGCCCCAAGTAACCATGACCAGCTTTCTGTTACTGTTGATTACGGTGTATTCTCTAGAATTTCATATAAATGGGATTATACAGTATGTAGCTTTTGTGTGAGGCCTCTTTTACTTAGAATAATGTTTTTGAAATTTATTCCTGTTGTTGCATGTATCAGTAGATCATTCCTTTTTATTGTTAAGTAGTGTTTCATTATATAGCTATTCCACAAAAAAGTTCTCAATTATTAAGTAAGTTTCATCAACAAAAAATTTGTGGACATTTCTTTCTCTTGCTATGTAAGAGAATCTTCAATTTTGCTTCTTGGCATGTAAAATATTAATACCTGACCATTTACAGAAAAAGTTTGCTAACTCTGGAGTAGCAGAATAGTTACATATTGTCCTGACATTGAGAAAGGGATATCTGATCCTTGTTTATTCTTGTTGAGGTGTCTTATCTCACCTGATCCCTGGGTATGAGCCTCTTCTGTCTATATTTGCTACTGCAAAAATGTTTATGGCCAATATAATTCTTTGTTCTCTTATTCAAAATCCAAGTCTGCCATTTATTAACTGTGGGAAAATTACTTAACCTCTCTTTGAATCAGTTTCCTCATCTTTAAAATAGGAGACAGTAATAGTGTCTATTTTATAGAGTAGTGAGGATAAAATGAGTTAATCCATGTAAATTAGTTAAATAGCACTTAGCTCATAATAAATTTTTGCTATAATTATCATCATTGTAGTCGTCGTCATCATCATCATTATCTTATGGGCAGGGTATAGTGATTGGAAGCTCAACTGTTTCCTCCTGTTAATTAGGCCCCTTCTTTCCTTCTCTGTTTTGGGCTGCCCACTTATCAACCTTTACCATTTGGATCTATACCCTATACTATAATAAACTCCTGGCAAGTATGCTGACTTAATTCTCAATTGTCTTCATTCCTCAGGGGTGTAAGTAGATATTGGAAACTTTTCTGGATCATTTCTTCACTTTCCAGGAGATAAGGGAAAGCTGGGGTGGGTTTGGATGTATTAATCTCAGATGTCTTCTGACATTATGTTATGGTGATCAAATCAGACTTCTTCAGTAGGGCATTAGGTTTTCTCCCTGTACTTCAATAGAGGAAAACTTAGGTCTTGGAGTCTTCCTCTTTCAGTATCCTTGTCACACCATTTTCTCCTCTTTAATCCTTTGGTAAATGCTTTAAGTACTTTGAAAGCCAAATCTAAGGCATGGGGAAGTAGAGGCAATAAACCCAATAGCTGTTACCTACATTTCCCTGTCATGAAATATTTCCCCAAATATCCTTCAAAGGTCTAAAATTCTAAAGTTAGAGAATCATTCATCTTATCTTAGTCTTTAGTATAACATTTGCAAATGTAGATGATCAGAATATGCCACGTCAAAATATGCCACTCTGGTATAAGAATTATTTTGAGCTGAAAGCATTTGAGAAATAGCAAATGCAGGAAGAACTTTCTGACCTCCCCGTTGGTCTTATCAAAAAGCAGGTCACAGAATTTTGCATGAGAAAAGTACCCTTCCCAAAAGAGGAAGAGAAGAACATTCTTAACACTGGAGACTGGGAGTTGACACTGAAATAGATCTATACAAATAAATCTACTAAAATAACCCTAATCTTCCACTAGTTTCTCCCATATATTTCCTAGTTTCTGTCTCACAATGTACTGCCCCCTAGCCCAAGCCCCTTTGTCTTGTCACATCCCCATAATTTATCATTCTTTGTTTTAAAAGGTATGTAAGTTTTGGGGCCTAAAAGCTTCTTCAGGTCTTCATTTTCTTATGAAGGATCCCATGCATGTAAAAATATTAAATAAAACTTTATGCTTTTCTCCTGTTACTCTGCCTTATGTTAGTTTAATTCTCAGGCCTACCTATAGAACCTAAGAGGGTAGAAAGAAGCTTTTCTTCCCCTACACAAGAAAGGGGCTTATTTCTTCCCCTGCCCTAAAGTGGTCAATGGTCCATCACAGAGCTTGGGCTTTCAGTTTTCTAAATTAGACCCTTTGGAACAGAAATAAAACCATATTTCTCCTAGATCTTAGGAAGGAAAACCATACTATAAAGATCTTATTTTGGAATTCTAAGCCAAGAATTTAGCGTTTATTTTAGGTTTTATCTGTTCTCCTACCTGAAGGCAATATTTATAAATGAAGAGAAATGGGCAAAAGAAAGTTAACAATGAATGGGGAGTAAAAAGAGCAACTTTCAGTATCTAAAAATATCCTATTACAGTTGTTTTTATGGTTATTCTGAAGCAGGATATTTCTACTGTACTTAGGATGTGCAACTGTAAGATAATTGCATGCATGTATCTTTTAAAGAAATTTTACTCTCTTTTTTTGGTTACATCTATAATTTGAATATTTAGTTTGAAGATATTTCCTTTTTATTTTTGATTAATTAATTGATTCTTATATAACTATAGTAATCATCAGTCTTCTCTATCAATAAGTTACTTTTAGTTGCACCAGTTTAGGGCTTTAGAATTGTAGACTATAGTGATGTAAAGGGGGAAATGTGAACTAGAATTAACATTAAAACAAATGACAGGATTATGGTAACATCAACAGAAATTAGAAATAGGTGGTCAGGTGGCTTTTGTTACCTGTGCTACTCCTGGGGATTGCATCTTTTCTTGGTTGTTTAAGTTTAACATTTTTGGTGCCTACTGTTAAATGTGATAGGATGTCTAGCCATTTTGACCAGGGTCCACTTAAGAGTCTGGGATAGGGAAATTGAGGATAGGTTGCATCTAAAAGGGTTTTAGCAAATGCCTCGTTTATCTAGTTCACCAATATAATCTGAATATGTAGTAAAGCGCTTGGCATATAGGTGCTCAAATAATGACAATAATAATAAAAGCAATTGACATTTATATAATTCTTTTTTTTTTTTTTTTTTTTTTGAGAGAGAGTCTCACTCTTGTTGTTCCGACTAGAGTGCCATGGCGGCAGCCTAGCTCACAGCAACCTCAAACTCTTGGGCTCAAACGATCCTCCTGCCTCAGCCTCCCGAGTAGCTGGGACTACAGGCATGCACCACCATGCCTGGCTAATTTTTTCTATATAGTTTTAGTTGGCCAATTAATTTCTTTCTATTTTTAGTAGAGACGGGGGTCTCACTCTTGCTCAGGCTGGTCTCGAACTCCTGAGCTCAAACGATCCGCCCACCTCAGCTTCCCAGAGTGCTAGGATTACAGGTATGAGCCACCGCGCCTGGCCAACATTTATATAATTCTTAATACATGTTAACCACTGTTATGAGACTTTTGCATATATTTATTCATTTCTCCCAACAATCTGTGTGGTAGGTAATATTAATACCCTCATTTTTGCAGATGAGAAAATTGATGCACCTAAGTTAAGTGACTTTCCCAAGGTCTAATGGCTGACAACTGGCAAAAGCAAAATACAAACTTAAGCCATCTGGCTTCGAAGTCTAACTCTTAACTATTATACTAAGCTGTACCTTTATTTGTTTGTTATTTATGACATTGAATGAATGAAGCCCACAAGTGCATTGACAAAATGAAAACGTTATCAGAGGGTTAGAGGTGATAGCTGAAAGAGATGAGGATGTATGTTGAGCAAGAGAGTCAGGTAAAGGTATAGTAGTAAAATGAGCATCAAGGTTGGAGATCACTGTTAAGGGGAAGGGGAGAGAAAGGGAAGAAAAGATATATAATCCAAATCAGTATTTTTCAAAATAAAAGGAGCATTCAGCAAGTCTTTTTTCTTACTCTTTAGGTATAAGCTATAAGTGGCTCACCTACTTCATTAAATTTTATTTTCTTATACCAATAAAATTATTTAATATATCTATATCCTTATCCAATTGGTTGTAAGTAGCATTATGATAAATTTACATATGCACACTCACTAGTTAGTTAAATTTATAGTAACTATATTTCAAAAATTGAAACATTAGAACACATGATTTGACCAAATTTCTCTTCTGTTTTGTTGTGTTTATATAAGAAACCTTACAAATATATAAACATTAAATTGCATTGTGTTTGAATATCAAATAAATATATGTATATTTAAAACTGTGTTACAAGTAACACATTTTTGCATCATTTTTATCATAAGTGACTAATTTTGTCCTGACATCTGTTGGCATATCTCAGAGTAATTCATTTGGAGCGTTGCAGTTTTATTGACTATCAGTGGCTTTTCTAATATTCATTTATCAGCAAAAATGATCTCTGCATCCTTGTTCAGAAGTAGACAAGGCACTTGTGCACTTTTGTGTTTTTATTACTGATGTTTGAATTACCATAATCTTTGCATACATTCTAGTATTTTTGGCCTCTAGAAAGTTTCTCTTTTACCTGAGCTAGCAAATTCTTAATGTAATTTAAGAATACACACACACACACACACACACAAAGGACACAAAATTTATTCTAAACACCATCATGTGACAAAGAAGAAAAGTTCCAAAAAATTTTGCTAAATCATCCCACTCACTCTTTTAAAAATGGAATCCAATATAAATATCTTAAAAGTTAAGATGACTCAGAAAATTAACATAGAACTGACCTAATACCAGATATATATCAGATCTAAGTCACAGTGAATGTCATTGTTAGCCATTTGTTTTATTAGTTTTCTTGCTTTTACCAAAAGTTATAATTTGTGTGTTCTAAATTTGGGTATAAGGGCAGATATTCACATATGACTTCTGTCACTGATACATTCTGCCTCTCCATTTTGGAAATAACAGGATCCACAGTCTATTTAAAGATTATCCAAAAATTTCTTAAGAATAATGGGGCATTTTCAACTGATAACACTCAAATCTTTGAATTTATTTTTATTAGTATATTTTCAAGAGCAATTATAAGACTCCCAAATCTTACATACAAATGTGACAAAATTAGTCTGTCCTGCACTATAATAAAATTGCAGGTTTCACACCATGTACATATTAAAACATGTTTTTATAATAATTTTCAATTCAGCTTGAAGAATATCAGACATGTTTTTCATTATAAAGCTAACCCATGCTAATGATATAATGTTCATATATTATTGGCTGTGCAAAGTTAAAAAAAAATCCCTTTTTTCCTCCACCCTTATTCCCATTACATAGAAATTTTCTATGCTTATACATATATATCCCTTTTGCTAAACAAATGACATCAGCTCCATTATTAATTTATATCTAGCAAATGTGTTCTTTGTAACCAGTCCTCACTCATATTTTATTACAGTAAAGTGAGAAGTTACAGAAAAGTTTTCAGAAATCTGTGCCTTTCACAGCACAAAAAACATAGAAAACAGCCATGTGACTAGCCATTTGTTTCAGCCACAATTTTTCATATGAAATTCTATAGTTTAATAAAAATATATTATATGATAAAAACAACTGTGACGTTTCCCAGTTTCTATGGTACAGTTTTTAAAACTCCTATAGTAAAATTTTTCATCTTTAATGATAATAGCTATGAAAAATAGCTTTGAATTAGGAAAAGATAGTTAAGTAGTATACATTAAAATTAAGAACTCCTGTTGATCAAAAGACAAAAAGGGTAAAAAGATAAGCCACTGTGAAAATATATTTGCAACATATATTTTGACAAAGGATTAATGTCTAGAACATATAAAAACTCTTATCAGTACAGAAAAAAATGGGCAACTCTATCAGAAAATAGGCAAGAGACTTGAACAAGCATTTCACAAGAGGTTATTGATGTGGCCAGTAAACAATCTAAAAGATACTCAACCCCATTGGAATCAGAGAAGGGCAAATTAAAACCACGAGTAAACCTACCAGGTTGGCTTGAATTTAAAAGTCTGAGAATAGCAAGTGTTGACAAGAATATGGAGCCATTAAAACATTTAATACTGCTGGCGAGAGTATAAACTGGTAAAAAGCACATCAGAAAATAATTTGACATAATATAGTAACATAATTACATATAATTATGACATATATACATATATATGTAATGTTTATCTATATATTCAATATTGAAGAAGCCAACATTCCACACCCATATATGCACTCTTGCATAGGTGTATGAGAAGAGTTGTGCAAAATTGTTGTAGTAGCACTGGGTAATAGCAAAAACTGGAAACAAACTAAATGTCCATCAATAGTAGAATGGATAAATATATTGTGATACTTTTATATCATGGAATGCTATATAGCAATAAAAATGCATGAATTATATCTGCATCATAAAATTTGGATGAATCTCAGCAATACCATGTTAAGCAAAATAAAAGTCAAAGCATACTTACTTTATATACTGTACTGTATTATTTCATTAATATAAATTACACAATGCTCAAAAGTAAATAATAAGTTGAGTAGGGGTGCAACCTTATGTGGTACAACTCTAAAGAAAATCCCAAAATGAAATACACAAAATTGAGGAAAGTGTCCCCTCTGAGGGACAGAGGGGAAGGAAATAAGTTTAGGAAGGGATACACAGGACTTCAATGACAATGTCATTTTTTTCTTTCAAACTGGGTGGTGATATGTAAATTTCATTTTTTGTTATTCTTTACATGTTATATACTTTATAAATATTCTTTTCTACCTAATATTTAATAAATTTTTAAAAACTAATTATATAAAATAAAATTTCAATTTAGTTTGGAAATTTAGTTTTTTATGTAATCTAAAAAGCTGAAAATGATTATTGTATAAAATTATATATGTTTTCTCCTCCTCTGGTATACTAGCTGCATTTCCTGTAGAAATAGTGCTCTAGAGAATGAGTTAGATAGCCAACTTTTATTATATGAGGATGTGGGTATTTCCTTCATTAGAAATATTCTAAATAGTCTTTATTTAACAGATCAACTTGTTCTTTGCCATCATTCTTAAGTGGTTTTTTATTTACTGGGTTTTTTTTTTCAAAATTTGAGTGGTGTTTGTAAATTTCTCATAGCAGTCCTAAGCATGCTTTAAATGATTTTAAGAATATATCTAGAAATTGCCATTCTTAAATACTGATATTTCCAAAAGTAAATGATGTTATTGATACATTACTAGATTTTGCTGAGTAAAGCTGTTTCTACACATAAATATCTTGGCCACCTGCAACTGTTTGTCAGTGGACTTGGTTTGAGAACACTACTAGTAATTGTAAACTTAGGAATGTGTGACAAGCTAACAGCCAGCTGTGCATATCCTGACTTTTTCCAGGTGTTAAAATAAATATGACCATTTGGTTCACTTGTAACTCGACAAACTATTTCATGATTCATTAGCTTAAAAATCCATTTATAATTTTTATTTGTGTAGATAATGTTATATTTATTTGAAATGGAAAAATACATACCCAGAAATAGTTATGATATCATTGCTTTTTTCATAAAATGAAAAATATTTTAATGTAACATTTATGTAGATTTTTTTCATATTCTTTTCACAGGAAAACACTGTTGAGCCACTTCTGCCTATAGGCATCAAAAAGAATGAAAAAAAGTGAATGAAATATGTTTTTTGTGCAGAGTTCAACTTGCCTTGGCAGCACTGAGTTCCAAACTGATTTTACATGAATTTCTATCTTTGGTACATACCATGTTTGATCATTATCTCTGATAATAATTACTATTTATTGAACACCTGCTGTGTAGGTGTTGGCTCAAGAGACCCAGATGCCTAAATCTTGCCTTGGCTAGACTACCCATCCTGACAAGTTTCCCGAAAGAGATTATACATACAAGAGACAACTGCAAGTGAGAAATCCAAATCCATTTTATTATCAGATTATTAAATATCTGAAACTCCAAATACAGAGCTAGAGTTCCCAGATAAACTAAAGTGGAATATGTGAATTAGACAGCTCCCCTACCCTAAAATCAACTCAGGAAGAACAAAGAGGGTGGAGTGAAAAGAGAGAAAAGAGCTAATAGACTTCCTTTGCCCTGGCCCCTTCCATCTCACACTTTAATTTCTTTTTCTTTTTTTTCCTTAGAATTAGGATGTATTTATTGTCATTTACACTTTTTTAAAAAATTTCAGAATGTTACAGGGGTACAAATGTTTTAGTTACATGGATTGCTTTTGTACTGCTTTGATCAAAGTTATAAGTGTGCCCATCACCCAGATAGTGTACATTGTACCCGTTAGGTATGATTTCACCCATCCCCTCCTCAACCCTCCCACCTGCATGATTTCCTCACACTTTTATTTCAAACTAGCTAATCCAGTGATTGCTAGGACCCTAGTTTATGATAAAGCAGAAGAGTGATTCTACCTCTTGGAAGAGAAGATTCATTCTTGCTTTTCCCAAAGAAGAGGCTAAATTATCATAATTGGTCTAATTTCTGACACTACTTACACCTTGTTAACTTGTGGCAGAGACACACTTTAAAAAAGATTGCACTGATAGAGCCACCTTTCTTTTTCTTGAGTGAGACTTGCCATGTGGCTAATCAGAGGGTAGTATGGTCAGGGTAGTAAGACCCCACCTCTGAGTGGCTGCTCCCTTGTTATTTACCACTACTTTTTATAAAAGTACCAGGTCTAAAGAAATGCTTTTCTTGAAATCAGTTGTAAGAGACTATTGATAAACTCCAGCTCAAGACTAGATAAAAAATTCATGGCTGTTTGATTTTCCATTCCAAATAATGCCCAGCTTCACACTCCAGCCTATACCAGATTTTTGAAGTTGATACTAGGGTTCTTCCCAGTCTTTGACCAGTATTGTCTTTAACCAATACTCAGAAATGTATAAATTCTGCCTCATTAGGTTTCAGAGGCAATTATAACACATAAGACAAGTGGAAGAATCAAAGTAGATTCCTCTACTCCTTTTAATCATACCTTCATACCAATTCCAGCATTACAGAAAAGAAGGGAGGATCCCATGCCCATTGAGTTATGTACGTATTTAAATATGTACATACCCCAATATGGAATCAGATTAATGATTATTTTCTAGGAAGAGGGTAGAGAGGGCCAGGAAAAGGCAGAGGAAGCTAAAGTATGGTATCTACCCAAAAGACTAAATTTATTGTGCCAGACACTACCATATATGCTAGCTTCAGAGCTTACGAGTGCACTTATGCTAGTTTATTGGTCTCAGAAATTTACTTTAGGTTTTTTTTTTTTTTTTTTTTTTTAGAGACGGGGTCTCGCTCTTGGTCAGGCTGGTTTTGAACTCCTGACCTTGAGCTATCCACCCGCCTCGGCCTCCCAGAGTGCTAGGATTACAGGCGTGAGCCACCGCGCCCGGCCACAGAAATTTACTTTAAATAGACCTGCCTTTAGCATACTAGTCAGAGAGCAGTTTTTATTATTTTTGAATACTAAAAGGTATATCATTCCTGTTTCCAGGAAAAATCATGTATACACCTTACATAAAGGTCGGTAAAGCTTATATATTTAATAGGTCAGAATTAAGATTTAATCTACCTCATTAGTCCGTTTCTTGACATTTTAAGATGCCTTGTAATCTTAACATATCAGACTGAAGTAGGGCATATTTAAAACCACTTTGAAATGCAATGAATTTTCATATAAATGAATGATCATTAATCTTGCATTAAGAATTTTATCAATCTAATGGAAACTATGAAAATCATATTAAAATACAGTAATGTGCCACATACAACTTTTCAGTCAACAATGGACTACATATATGATGGTGGTCCCATAAGATTATAATACCCTATTTTTACTGTACCTTTTCTACGTTTAGATATGTTTAGATACACAAATGCTTATCATCTGGTTACAGTTGCCTACAGTATTCAGGACTGTAACATGTACGGGTTTTTAGCCTATGAACAATAGCCTATATCATATAGCCTACATGTGTAGTAGTTATAACATCTAGATTTGTGTAAGTAAACTGTATCATGTTTGCACAAAGAGGAAATCACCTAATGATGCATTCCTCAGAATATATCTCTGTTGTTAAGTGACACATAATTGTATATGAATATATTAAAGTTAGAAACACTAATGGCAGGAATTAAAGATTATCTTCATTTTCAACATTATGATAAAAGAAGAAATGTAAGCAATATTAATATTGGAAAAGAAAAAACAAAACTATCACTAGTAGATAATATGAGTCCTCCCAAATTAAAAATAATCAGTTGAAAAACTTTAGCTCTGACCACATCCAAAATTAAACTATATCCTTAAACTATTAACAGCAGTTACCTCTAAGAAGAGAAGAGAGATGTTAGGGTTGGGGGATAAAGGTTGACAATTACTTTTTAATCAGTATACTTTTTTTTTTTTTTTTTTTTTTGAGACAGAGTCTCACTCTGTTGCCCGGGCTAGAGTGAGTGCCGTGGCATCGGCCTCGCTCACAGCAACCTCAAACTCCTGGGCTCGAGCAATCCTCCTGCCTCAGCCTCCCCAGTAGCTGGGACTACAGGCATGTGCCACCATGCCCGGCTCATTTTTTCTATATATTTTTAGTTGGCCAATTAATTGTTTTCTATTTATAGTAGAGACGGGGTCTCGCTCTTGCTCAGGCTGGTTTCGAACTCCTGAGCTCGAGCAATCCGCCCGCCTCGGCCTCCCAGAGAGCTAGGATTACAGGCGTGAGCCACCGCGCCCAGCCAATCAGTATACTTTGATATGTACTTTGATGTTGTTTAAACTTTTACAATGAGCATGTATTTGTAATTTTAAAAACTAAACTGTATTAACTCTTTACATAAAAATCCATTTTAAAAATTTCAACACAGCATGATGTAAGATGCTTTACGATGTGTATTAGGTATTTTTGCATAATTTAGATCCCTTATAGTACAGTAGAAAAAACCACATTTTACATTGTTTTCAAAACAATCCAGATGTCTGTCCTTCAGTGGGTGAATAGCTTAACAGACTTTCGTACATCATACCATGGAAAACTAATCAGCCAATAAAAAGGATCAAACTATTGGTACATATTAACAACTTGGATAAATCTTCATGGAATTATGCTGAGTTTACATACTGTATGATTCCATGTACAGGCATACCTTAGAGATGTTGTGGGTTTGGTTGTAGACCACCACAATAAAGTGAATATCACAATAAAGTGACACAAATTGTTTTATTTCCTAGTGCACATAAAAGTTATGTTTATACTATACTGTGGTCTATTAAGTGTGCAATAGCATTATATCTAAACATGTACATGTTCTAATTTAAAAATATTTTATTGTTAAAAAATGCTAATGATCATCTGAGCCTTCAGTGAATTGTAATCTTTTTGCTGGTGGAGGGTCTTGCCATAATGTGGGTGGCTGGTGACTGATCAGGATGGTGGTAGCTGAGGGTTGGTGTGGCAATTTCTTAAAATAAAACAGCAATGAAGTTTACCACATCAATTGACTCTTCTTTCATAAAAGATTTCTCTGGAGCATGCAATGCTGTTTGATAGCATTTTACCCACAGTAGAACTTCTTTCAGAATTGGAGTCAATCCCCTCAAACCCTGCTGCTGTTTTATCATCTAAATTAATGAAATATTCTTGAATCTTTTGTTGTCATTTCAGTAATGCTCACAGCATGTTCACTAGGAGTAGATTCCATCTCTAGAAACCACTTTCTGTACTCATCTACGAGAAGCAACTCCTTACATGTTCAAGTTTTCTCATGACATTATGGTAATTCAGTCACATCCTCGGGTTCCACTTCTAATGCTGGTTCTCTTACTATTTCTACCACATCTGCAGTTATTTCCTCTAGTGAAGTCTTCAAGGATTGAAATCAACTTCTTCCAAATTCCTGTTAATGTCGATAGTTTTGACTTCCTCCCATGAATCATGAATGTTCTTAATGGCATCTAGAATGATGAATCCTCTCCAGAAAGTTTTTAATTTACTTTGCCTAGATCCATCAGAGGAATCACTGTCTATAGCAACTTAGGACATGCATTTCTTAATAAGACTTGAAAGTCAAAATTACTCCTTAGATCCATGGGCTCAGAATGGATGTTGTATTATCAAGCATAAAAATATCACCAGCAGGGCTCTTGGATAACTAGGTGAATTGTCTGTTTTTCTGAGCAAATATAATGTTTTCAGCTGGGGATCTTAAGACATAAATAAGCTACCTTGATTTTCTTTCTCCTTCCTATAAACCAAAGCAAGAATGTGCCTATGACCTGGTTTTGATCATGGGACAGCAAAGAGACAAGATGGGAGGAACCTGGGTTTCTGGATAACAGTGTGGAACACAACCCCTATCAACCTGAAATAGGCAGCCTAGTTTGTCATTTTGAACTATTGCATTTTTAGTTTTCCTTGTTGCACATCTATTGTTTCTCTGAACTTATACACCTAGACACATCAGAGTATAACTTCAGAAAACCAAAAAGAAAAACAAACGGCTTTAAAGGAGCTATTGTCAGCAGAAACAGACTGTGGAGTGATATCTTTAATGGGCTAAAAGAAAATAACCACAAACCTAGAATTCTATACCTGATAAAAAGATTCTTAAAGATAAAAAATATAATCAGGTGAAATAAAAAAAATTATCAGACTGAAATAGAAATTATCATGAGCAGAACTTCACTAAAAGAAATTCTCACAGATGTACTTCATTAAGAAGCAAAGTAATCCCAGATAAAAGGTTGGAGATGTAAGAAGAAAGGAACATTGTCTAAAAAAGTAATAATAAAGTTTAATGGTGAAAAAAGATACAATTAAAATATTGGAGCATAATAGCATGTAAGTTAGAAGGAGGATGCAAATGTTCTGTGTAGTTCAGGAAAAAAATAAAGATTTTGGTTAGCATAAAACTTAGATAAGTTTGCATGTTGTATGGAATACCAGGGTTACCACCAAAAGAACAAGCAATAGTGTACTAATTAAGGGAGAACAGAATGACAAAAAAAGCACTTAGTCAATCCACAACTAGATAAGAAAGGAAAGAAAAATAAATATAGAACAAGTGATACAAATATCAAAAATAAGATGGTAGATACAATTTCCGAGTTATAGTAAATGTGAACAGATTAAGTGCTGTTTTTAACTAGTTAAGCAACAACAATTGGCTGGATTAAACAAAATACAACTATGCACTATGTATAATAAGCACATATAAAACAAAAGGGTACAGAAAGGTTGAGAGTAGAAGAATGAAAAAGGAAATTTATGCAAATACAAAGCTCCCCTCCAAAAACCCCACTCCAAAATCTTTATGGTAAGAGCATTCCTGGGACTGGAAGGTTTCTTTTGAATTTTTAAACATTCAGTTCACCAGGAAGGGTGAATTTCTTTTGTATATTCTAACTTTAATCTTTTAAGAAAGTTTATTATACAAATAATACAAATTATAGAAAAAAATTAGAAAGTACTAATATCCAAATAGGATATTTTTTCTGTTATCCAAACAGTTACAGACAGGGTCAAAGAGTATGAATATACTTAAGAGGCTTTTGAAACATATTGCACATGTATCATATACAAATACATATGCAAATGTTTCATAAAAACAGTACCAATTTGCATTTTTACTTTCTTGCCCACACTATGCTATGGTTTAAATGTTTGTATCTCCCCTAAATTCATATGCTGAAAGCTAATCCCCAATATGAAAATATTAAGAGGTGCGCACCTTTTAGAGGTGCATAGGTCATCATTAGGACAGAGCCTAATGAATGTGATTAGTGCCCTTATAAAAGAGGTCCCAGGAAGCTACTTGTCCCTTCTGCCATGTGAGTTTATAGGGAGAAGACTACCTGTATAAAGGAAGCAGGCCCTCACCAAATGCTGAATCTACTGGCATCTTGACCTTGGACTTTTCAGCCTCCAGAACTTTGAGAAATAAATTTTTGTTGTTTATAAGCTACCTAGTTTATGGTTTTTTTATAGCAGCCTGAACAGACTAAGATACCTCTCCACCATTATTAAAAATGACAAAATTTCATTGAATTAGTGTTATAAACATTTTGACCTAAGTTTTAGGTACTCATTTCTATAGACTTCTGTATGTAGTAAGTTATTTTTAATAGCTAAAAATTTTTTATTATGAACTCTTTCAGAATTATCAACAAGATAAAGGATAACTAAACAATAACATAATGAATATTTTTCAGGCGTCCTCAGACTATGGCCCGCGGGCCACATGTGGTCCGCCGAGGACATTTAGCTGGGTGTTTTTGCCGCCGCTGCCTGTCCTGCTTAGCAGCCGACTCGTCCCGGGTCCACAGTGCGCACTCTCCAACGATCTGAGGGACAGTGAACTGGCCCCCTGTTTAAAAAGTTTGAGGACCCCTGAATATATCCACTCACTCAACTTAGGACATAAAAACATTACTAATAGGGTTGAAACTCTATGTAATTTTCTGGATTATATTCCCTTCTTTTCCACCATTCCTCCAAAAGTTACCATAATATTATATTTGGTATTTATCATTCCCATATTTTTAAAAATACTTTTATTAATTATGTATCTCTTAGCAATATGGTATGATTTTGCATGTTTTTAAATTTGAAGTAAATATTACAGTGTATGTATTCTACCACAACTTGCCCTTTTTTTGCTCAATATTGTGTTTGAGATAAATTTATATTAAAATGCATAACTACTTCATTTTCATTGCTATGGTATTAATATACCTCCTCAATTTAATAATCCTCTTTTTTGTTGATAGCCATTTAGGTTAGCTAGAATGTTGCTATTTAAAACAATATGGTATGAATATTTTTCCACATATGCCTTACACAAAAATATCTTTGGGTTAGGTGTTTATGAGTGGAAATATTGGTTTACAATATACATATTTTCATAGGCTATTGCCAAAGTGCTCTCATAGTATTTGTAACAATTTATGTTCATCAACATATAAAAGTTTATATATCCTCAACAACACTTAGTATTATCAGACGTTTAAAAGTTTGTCATTGTGGTAGGCTTAAAATTATATCTCTCTATGGCTCTAATTTGCATTTTCTTGATAACTCATAAGGTTGATTGACTCATGAGTTTTTCACTTATTTGTTGATGATTTGGTTTTCCCTTATTCATTGACCATTGGTTTTCTTCCTTAATGAATTGCTTTTCATTCCACTTACAGCATTTAATCTTCAACATTAGCCTGGGAGGCTGGTACAAATTTATTCATTTAATTAGCAAATATTTATTGTGTGCCTTCTGTATTTCAGTCATTGTGCTGGATGATGGGTATACAATAGGAAATAACATAGACCACTATCTTTGCCCTAATGACTCTTACAAAGTAAATGATTTTTCCCTTTTTCAGCTTATAGTGTTGAAATATAATTGAATGTTGCCCTTTAGACTAACTCAATTTAATAACCATCAACTTTCATTCAAATATCTACTTTTGGCTCCAGGCATTCAGGGGACTTTCATAGAAAAAAGTCATCTGAGACTGATGTTGCAATTTCAAATATTAAATGCTGTTATTGAAAATTATGTTTACCTAAAAATGACGTCTCATATGCCTGTTAGGCACCTGAGTAGATAAGCAGTTTTCACTGAATTCTGGCTCTCAGAAGAGAAATCCAAATTATAAATTTAATTATCATAGTCATGTATTTATAAATAGTATTTAAAGCTATGAGACAGGATAAAACTATTGGAGTGAGTATAGATAGAGAATAAAAGAGTATTTAGATGGAACCTTGATGCTAACATTTTGAAGTTGTGGAGATATGAAAAAAGAGCAATTAAAAAGCTAAGAGACATGGGCACACATACATACAGACGGTTCCTGTTTCATGATGGTTTGCAGTACAATTTTCAACTTTATGATGTTGTAAAAGTGATACCCATTCAGTAGAAATTGTACTTTGAGTCCCCATATAACCATTCTGTTTTTCACTTTTAGTACTTTAGTAGTCAAGAAATTACATGAGATAATTAACACTTTATTATAAAATAGGCTTGGTGTTAAATGGTTTTGCCCAACCATAGGCTAGTGTAAACGATTTTGCCCAACCATAGGCTAGTGTATGTGTTCTGAGCACATTTAAGGTAGGCTAGGCTAGGCTAAGCTATGCTGTTTGGTAGGTTAGGTATATTAAATGCATTTTCAACATAGGTTATTTTTAACTTACAATAGGTTTACCAGGACGTAACCCCATCATAAGTTGAGGAGCATCTGTATATCTTCTGTATATATGTATATCTTCTGGTTGCAGAAGAGAAAGTCAAAGAGATACTCTCTGAATAGCTTGGAAAGCATATATCCATTGCCTTTAGGAGCCATGTGGAAAGGACCTGAGAGTGGATAGCCGGCAAGAAAAGGGGGACCTCAGCCATACAACCCTAAGGAACAGAATTCTACCAACAAAAAGAATGCACTTGGAAGCAGATTCTTTCTCAGAACCTCTTGGTAAGAACTCAGTCTAGCTGACAGCTTGATTTCAGATTTGAAATACTCTTGACCTACAGAACTGTGAGCTAATGAATGAGTATTGTTTAAAGCCACTAAACTTGTGATAATTTGTTACACAGTAATAGAAAACTAACACAATGTTAAAAAGGTGCATATAAATTGGCAAACATATAGGTAAATTTAATCAAACATCTATATATGAAAAATAACAATATTATCTAATTTGGGATGTATTCAAAAAAGGTAAAAGTAAAATTCTGAGCAAAAATATATCAATTGAAAGGGGGCTGACACAGTTAAAGTATACTAAGAGCTCTATATTTGGGGGGGCATTAATTTGTAGGTGTGGTATCTTCTAAAATCTGAGCTCCCCTCTTTCTTGGGCAAATGCTCATTCAAGCAAATGCTCATTCAATTCAACCACAGTTCTCTGCCTCCCATATAACTAGTTATGGCCATATCTAGAGTTCTCATCAATGTAACGTGAGTTGAAGTCATGTGTGCACCTTTCACTTTTTTCACATAAAAGCAAATTGCTTGCCTGGACTTTTCTTCCTACTTTCTGATGTTTGGAACATGGACAATTTTGACCATACAAATGCAGCCTATAGGGGATAGTGAAGCAAAAACAAAAAAAAAAAAAAGAAGAAGAAAGAAAGAAAGAAAGAAAAGAAAAGAAAAGAAAAAGAAAAAAATAGAATAGAATCATTTGGGTCCCTGAATGACTAAGTAGAGTAGAGCCATACTGCTAACCTGACTGTCTATCTTGGGACTATTACATGAGTTAGAAATTTATGTTATTCAAATATTGAAGTTTGTATTTGTAGATCTCTTTCTTAGAGTACTTTAATTTTAACTAAATCAGTCCTTGGTACTGGAGTGCTATAATCACAAAAACCTAAAATATAGAGCATTTGGTTTAGCAAAATTTAGGGCTTAGCAGTGAGGCAGTAGCTCTTGTGTCATTTGGGGTATAGAAGCAGTTGGCTTTTCCAGCCTGTGAGGCTCAAATTTCTGGATTCTCTATCCCCTTACTTCTCTGCTTGCAAATTGGCATATTTTTGCCTTAGCTCATCTTTTTCTTATAATACCTTGCTAAACGCAGCAAGAGCAGCCAACCCATATTCCTTGTTGCTTTTAGTAACATTATAAAAGATAGCAGGAGATAAGACTAAGGCTCAAAACCTTTCTCTAAAGCCTCCTGAAATAAAGGAAGACAATTCTTTGACAAGGATTTAATTAAGAATATTGCCTTCCAACCTAAATCTGTTTCAGATGGCCTCAAAGTAGCCACCGTTAAAATGAGAAAGAGGGAGAGAGGGAGCTAAGAAGTTGGGGAAAAGGCAGGCTTAGAAACTTTGTCCAAAAAACCCCACTAAACTTTGATGTAGTTACTGGCATATAAATGAATAGGAAATAAATAGAACATAAGCCTACTAAAGTTTTTTGAGAATTATACTGCCAAAGAATCTATAAGTAAGACCTTCAGAAAGGCTGTGATTGTTCAATCCTTAAAGTAATCCTCAGGATCCCAAACCTACCCTTGCAAAGAAGTGGACTATTAAAAGACTACCCTCCCCCATTCCCATTTTCCCCTAAGTTCTCTCCAAAATTAGATATGGCCACAGAGGATTATCAACAAGGAGAAAGCTCTAAAAGACAATAGCAGATGCCTAAAAGACCAGACTAGGGTGTAGGGTGTAACCAAGAAACCCTCTCTACTATCTTACCAGGTCAAGGTGCTCTTTATAATTCTTGCTCAGCATGACTTTCATCATGTATATGGATCAATGACCCCTCTGTATTTCCCATTCTTCCCTTATCCAAAAGGTCCTCTATCATTGTGTATTAGGGATCAGGCTCATATAACTTGTCTCCTAGTATATTGTTCCCTCCTATGAGGAGCCTCATATGGACTGAATAAAGAGAATCATGCATCCTCTAGATATCTTGGACTTTGTACTACATGGAATATTAGATTATGTTCCATAAAGAGGTAGTGAATCTTTTCTATGTGTGGAACAAAAGTGTGGATGGGTATTTGGATGGCCAGATGTCTACTTGTCTCCAAAAGATCAACTCCCCTTCTTCCTAGGTATATGATCTGTTCTCCTCTTTTTACTAGGTACTGGCAAGAGACTATGTTTCCCAACAAGCAAGGTATTTCCATGGGGCTAATTCCTTGCTATTGGATAGAAATTCTGTATGCAAATTATGCCTCATTGACATATCATAAGTTGCTTGCACTGGATTTTCCCTTTTTTCCCGTCCTGTGGAATATAGATAAAGTAGCAGTCCAGCTCTGGCCATATAGATGAGGATATATCCCAGTAGATGGCAGTGCAATGACATGAAGTAGGCTACGCCCCTGAGTGATCGTATGGAGCAGAACCATCATATTAACCTGAACTGCTCACTTTAGTCTTGTTATATGAAAGAGAATTAAACATTTTGTTAAGCTACTGTATCTTTGTTAGAGTAGCTTAGTCTTTCCCCTAATCAATTCACAGGGTTATGACAGTGTATAAGTTTAGACTTTATTAAACATGCATGATCAAATCTCAAGGATAAACACTGAAAGAATAGAAATAGGGTATACAACTTATAGTAGAAAAATCTTAATCTCTCCCAAAAAGACAAGAAAGAGTAGAAGCAAAGGAAAAGCAGGACAAGCACACAAAGTAAGATGGCAGAAACAAGTCAAGAAATACAAATAATCTCAATAAATATTATGAACTAAACTCATCAATTAAAACTCATAAGAACATAGATTACAAGTAAAAGAACAAGGCCATTCTCACTGGTGTTAAGTAATACCTCATTGTGGTTTTGATTTGCATTTCCCTGACAGAAATGTGGAACGTATTTTCATGTTTGTTGGCCATTAGTCTATCTTCTTTTGAAAAGTTTCTGTTCATGTCCTTTGCTCACTTTTTGTTAGGGTTGTTTGATTTTTTTCTTGCTGATTTTCTTGAGTTCTATATAGATTCTAGTTATCAGCCCTTTATCAGATGCATAGCATGTGAATATTTTCTCCCATTCCGAAGGTTGTCTGTTTGCTCTCGTGATAGTTTCCTTGGCTGTGCAGAAGCTTTTTAATTTGATCAGGTCCCATTTATTAATTTTTGTTGTTGCTGTGATTGCCTTTGAGGAATTCTTCATAAATTCTTTGTCCCAAAACAATAAATGTTGGCATGGATATGGAGAGAGAGGAACATTCATACACTGCTGATGGGACTGCAAACTAGAACAACCTCAGTGGAAAGTAATATGGAGATATCTCAAAGAGCTACAAGTAGAACTACCATTTGATCCAGCAATCCCATTACTGGTCATCTACCCAAAGGAACAAAAGACATTCTATAAAAAAAAAAACAAAAAAAAAACACATCTGCACCAGAATGTTTATAGCAGAACAGTTTACAATTGCAAAGATGTGGAAACAACCCAAGTGCCCATCAATACATGAGTGGATTAATAAAATGTGATATGTGTATACCATGAAGTTCTACTCAGCCACAAAAACGAATGGTGATCTAGCACCTCTTGTATTATCCTGGATGGAGCTGGAGCCCATCCTTTGAAGTGAAGTATCACAAGAATGGAAAAACAAGCACCATATGTACTCACCATCAAATTGATATTAACTGAGCAACACTATATGCACATATAGTAGTAACATTCATTGGATGTCGGGCAGATGGTGGCAGGGAGAAGGGGATGGGTATATTCACACCTAATGGGTGTGATGTGCACCATCTGGGGGATGGACATGCTTGAAGCTCTGACTTGGGTGAGGCAAAGGCAATATATATAACCTGAATTTTATATCCCTGTAATATGCTGAAGTTAAATAAATAAAGAAGAAGTAAAAGAATAGAAAAAAATAGAGATACCATCTTACTCCTATCAGAATGGCCATTATCATTATTAAAAAATCAAAAAACAACAGATGTTGGCATGGATGTGGTGAAAAAGGAACACATACACTGTTGGTGGGACTGTAAATTAGTACAACCTCTATGGAAACAGTATGGAAATTCCTCAAAGAACTAAAAGTAGACCTATCATTTGATCTGGCAATCCCACTACTGGGTATTTACTCAAAGGAAAATAAATCATTATATCAAAAAGACACCTGTACCTGAATGTTAATTGCAGTACAATTCTCAATTGCAAAGATGTGGGATCAACCTAAGTGCCCATCAATTGATGAGTGGATAAAGAAAATGTGGTATATATGCCATGGAATACTTTTCAGCCCTATTCAGTACTATTCCATAAAAAGGAATGAAATAATGTCATTTGCAACAACTTGTATAGAACTGGAGAACATTATCCTAAGTGAAGTATCTCATCAATGGAGAAACAAATACCACATGTTCTCACTAATAATTGGGAGCTAAATGTTGGGTACACATGGTCATAAAGTAGTGTAAAGGATACTGAAAACTAAACTATATTATGTTAATATATTTAAGGGATATTTGTCATTACTCTTCTTGTGATGTCTTGATGTGGCTTGGAATTAGATTAATACTGGCCTCATAGAATAAGTGTAGAAGTATTACTTCCTCCTCTGTTTTCTGAAAGAGTTTATGAAGAATTAATATTATTTCTTCTTAATGTTTGATAGATTTTACCAGTGAAGCCACTCATTTGAGCTGGGAAGGGGTGAGGGATAAAAACTTAACTATCCGGTAGAATGTACACTATTCAGGTGAGGGAGTACACTAAAACCCTGACATTATACAATTTATCCATGTAACAAGAACACTTGTACCTCCTAATATTTTGAAATAATTATTTTAAAAAGAATAGAAAAAATATACTAGGCAAATAACCAAAATGAAATTGAGGTAGTTATATTTCTGTCAGACAATATAAACTCTGACACACACAAAAAAGGGGAAAGAAAGTGTCACTACATAAAAGGTTCAATTCTGAAGGAAGATATCACAATTCTAAACCTGTGTTCCCTTAATAATAATCATGATAAATATAAGAGGATTATTTTAAGAGAGGTATAACACTATCTGGAAAAGTCTCCCTGATTCAGAATCTAGAAAATCTCAAAGAATCATAAAAAAAAACTTACTGGAATCCTAAATGAATTGAGCAAGGTGGCTCAATAAATTTAATAAAAGAAGTGCAATCCTTGTAGAATAAAAACTTTAAAACATTACTGAGAGAAATTAAAGATCTAAATTGCTTAGAGAGACTTTTCATGTTCATGGATTGGAAGACTGAAATTTGTCAAGATGGCATTCTCCCTAAATTGATCTACAAATTCAATGCAATCCCTATCAAAATCCTAGCAGCATTTTTTTTTTGGTAGAAAAAGACACACCGATCCTAAAATGTATATAGAAATCAAAGGATCTAAAATAGCCAAAAGAATTTTGAAAAGGAAGGAAAGACAATTTTACTTTTTCCTTAACAATCTGGTTGTCTTTAACTTCTTTTTGTTTCCTGTTGTACCAGCTTTCAGAACCTCCAGTATAATGTTTACAAAAATGGTGAAAGCAGACATTTTTGCCTTGCATTTGATTTTAGGGTAAAAACACTTAAGTTTTTCACTATTACATATGATGTTAGCTATGAGTGCTTTGTAAATGCCATTTGTCAGATTGAGGACATTTTCTTTATTCCTGATCAATTCTTCATTCCTGTTCTTTATTCACAATCACCAATGGATGTTGGATTTTGGAGGATTTTTTGATGCATCTATTGAGATGACTGTGTGCTTTTTGGTTTTTATTCTATTAATATAGTGTATTGCATTAATTCATCTTCAAGTATTAAGCCAACCTTGGCTATTAATGCAATAGTGTTTTACATTAATTCATCTTCAAATGTTAAGCCAATCTTGCATTCTTGAGATAAATCCCATCTGGTCGTGGTATATAATCCTTTTTATATATTATTGGATTCCATTTGATAAGATGTTTGTGTTAATATATTTAAGGGATATTTGTCATTACTCTTCTTGTGATGTCTTGATGTGGCTTGAAATTAGGATAATACTGGCCTCGTAGAATAAGTGGAGAAGTGTGACCTCCTCCTCTGTTTTCTGAAAGAGTTTATGAAGAATTAATATTATTTCTTCTTTAATGTTTGATAAATTTTACCAGTGAAGCCACTCATTTGAGACTGAGCTTTTCTTTATGGAAAAATATTTTAATAAATAACTCAGTCTTGATCCTTTTTATAGATCTATTCAGATTTTTCTACTTGTTTTTAGTTATTTGGTAATTTGTACACTTCTAGGAATTTGTCCATTTCATAAAAGTTGTCTAATTCTTTGGTATAAAGCTGTTTAGGATATTCCCTTATAATCCTTTTATTTCTATAGGGTAAGAATTGATGTACCCTCTTTCATTTCTATTTTGGTAATTTGTGTCTTCTCTTTATTTCCTTGGTCAGTCTAGCTGAAGGTTTGTAAATATTGATCTTTCCAAAAAAACAATTTTTATAATTTCATTAATTTTATTTATTACTTTTCTGATTTTTTATTGAGTTCTGTTCCAAGCTTTATTGTTTCTTCTGCTTACTTTAGTTAGAAACTTAGATTATTGATTTGAGATATTTCCATTTTTTAACCACTTGGGTACGAGCATTGACTGTAGTCGACAGCCACAGATGAACGTGCACAGCCGAGCGTCAACTATAGTCAACAGCCAAAAGCTTTTACTTTTACAACTTTTATCTCTGCAGTTGCAGT
>VBSM01001562.1:32968587-32980758 GCA_008086735.1 Cheirogaleus medius
TTCCTCATCACACAAGAGCAAAACGGATCCGTCGTCAATGCACAGCACAAACTAACGTGGGGACTATGAGTGCCGGCTGTGGGCAAGGTTTCGCGGCCGGTGAGCGCCGTACCAAAGTGGTTAAATAAAGCTATAAATTTCCTGTAAGCACTGTTTTAGCTGCATACCATAAATTTTGGTATGTTTTGTTTTCATTTTCATTCAGTTCAAGATATTTTCTAATATACTTTGTGATTTCTATTTGACTTCTGGGTTATTTTGAAATGTGTTGTTAAATTTCTAAGTATTTCAGGATTTCAATGATTTCTTTCTTTGTTGGTTTTGAATAGAATTCCTTTGTGTCATAGAATATAATGTGTGAAAAATATATATTAGTACACAAAGTTATTACTTAAGATGTGCTTTATTTCTCTCTATGTATTTGAGTTATAGCCTGGTGTCACTTCCATTCAGCCTGGAGGGCTTTATTTAGTATTTTTTGTAAGGTAGGCATACTAGCAGTGAATTCTCTCAGTATATTTTTATTTTATTTTACTCTATTTCTGACTAATTTTCCTTTTTTTTTTTTTTGACATACGTATAGGTATATGAGATGGTGTAGGGGGCATGAGTCTAGATTTGAAATCAGTTTAACTGTCCATTTTGGGACCACAGGTTCTTACAGTCCTCTTTCCATGACAGAAACATTCTTGGTTTATTACTATTTAGAGCCAGGCTTGGATTTTGACAAAATTTTGTTTTTGGATATCTGAGATAATGTCCAATAATAGTAAGAGTTTGGGGCAACACTCGACAGAAATTGTTGAGTTGACTAATGTAAGCAATAAACAGAGATTTATGAGTGTATACTGATTTGCTCAGAGAATCAAAGTAAGAGTTGAGCAGCTAGACTTCTAGAAGTATAGGAACCAAAGAACCTTTGGAAATATTAGAAACAGGATATATTGAGCCATCCCTTTTGAGATCCCCAAAATATCAATGGCATGCCTTTGGATGACTCAGTTACAACCACCTTTTGTCCTTGTACCTCAGACCTAATGATTAAACTTCTGGAGGTGCAAATGAGCACTAAAAGCACAAAAGTGGCCACTTAAACATTCCAGTATGTCCAGTGAGAGGCAAACATATAACACAGTGTTCTTATCACTTCTCATAAAATAAATAAGAGATTGATCTGTGAAAAGTTTATATCAGAAAACTGTAGAACTGCGGTCCCAACCCCCAGGCTGTGGACTGGTACTGGTCCGTGGCCTGTTAGGACCTGGGCCACACAGCAGGAGGTGAGCAGTGGGCAAGTGAGCAAACCTTCTTCTGTATTTACAGCTGCTCCCGATCGCTCGCATCACTGCCTGAGCTCCGCCTCCTGTCAGATCTGCTGCGGCATTAGATTCTCATAGGAATACAAACCCTACTACAAACTGTGCATGCGAGGGATCTAGGTTGCATGCTCCTTATGAGAATCTAATGCCTGATAATCTGAGGTGATGTTAGCTCTGGGGAGTGGCTGCAAATACAGATTATCATTAGCAGAGAGGTTTGACTGCACAGAGACAATAATAAATCAGTTGCTTGCAGATTCATATCAAAACCCTATCGGTGAGTGGCAAGTGACAATTAAGCTGTAACAGGTGGAAGGCTTTAAAGTGGCAAGTGAGCATCTTCAGTTCTAAAGCTGCTTCTGGTGGCAGGCTTTATTGTGGCAAGTGAGTTGATGTACTTAATTGTGCAGCTGCATCTGGGGGCAGGCTTTAAGTCAGAATCTGACAATTATTTTACTCCACACGTGGCCCACCCATTATTTTATTTATCATTTCCATCTGCTCTTCTTTCCTGCACCGTACACTTGTCTCAGTCCTGGTTTTGGTAAGCCCACAAGCTAACCGTAGCAAAAATGGGTAAAAAAAACAAACATCGCAGGAGAGGTTCTTTGAAAAAGGGAAAAGACCCAATGCTGAGACAGCAGAAGACTCTAAGACTGCCAACAAAATGAAAGCTACATTTAAAAGAAAATACCAAGAGCCCTACTTAAATTACAAGTTCATTGTAGCAGGTGATTCACATTCTCCAAGCCTGCTTTGTATAATATAGGGCAGCAAGCTATCCAATGAAGCCATGAAACCTTCAAAACTGCTTCCCCACATGGAGACCAAGCACTTTGCATTAAAAGACAAGCCTTTGGAGTTTCTCAAAAGAAAAAAATGTGAACACAAAAAACAGAAGCAATTATTGAAGGCCACCACTTTGTCAAATGTGTCTGCACTGAGTGCATCATTCTTAATGGCTAACAGCATTGCTAAAGCTAAGAAGCCCTTTACTATTGGTGAAGAGTTGATCCTGCCTGCTGCTAAGGACATTTGCTGTGAACTTTTAGGAGAGGCTGCAGTTCAAAAGGTGGCACATGTTCCTCTTTCAGGTAAGACCATAACTAGACAAACTGACGAAATAGCAGAGGATACTGAGGCACAACTGTTAAGTTCAATGAGTCACCATGGTACGCAATCCAAGTTGATGAGTCTACCAATATTGACAACAAGGCAACGATGCTTGTTTTTGTGCAATATATTTTTCAGAAGGAGATGCATGAGGATATGTTATGTGTGCTTTTGTTGCTGGCCAGCCCCACAGCTGCAGAACTATTCAAGTTTTTGAATGATTACATGTCAGTAAAACTGAATTGGTCATTTGGTGTTTGTATATGCACGGAAGGAGTGTCTGCCATGACTGGACAGCTTTCTGGTTTCACTACTCAGGTCAAGGAGGTCGCTTCTGAATGTGAGTCTGCATACTGTGTCATCCATAGAGAAATGCTAGCTAGATGAAAAATGTCACCTGAACTAAACAACATTTTGCAGGATGTGATTAAAATTATCAACCACATTAAAGTACATGCCCTTAACTCATATCTGTTCATGCAGCTCTGTGAGGAGATGGATGCAGAGCACACGTGTCTTCTCTCATACACAGAAGTGAGATGGCTTTCTAAAGGCAGATCACTGGCCAGAATTTTTGAGTTATGAGAGCTGCTCCAGAGATTTCTTTTAGAAAAACAGTAACCACTGGCAGCACATTTCAGTGACACAGAATGGGTTGCAAAACTTGCTTGTGTGACATATTCAACCTGCTCAATGAACTCAATCTGTTCAAGTCAGTAGATAAAGTGGCTGCATTCAAAACCAAACTGGAATTATGGGGGCAGTGAGTGAACATGGGGATTTTTGATGTGTTTCAAACATTAGCAGAGATTTTTAAAGAGACTAGGCCAGGGCTTTCTTTCTCCCAGCTGGTTCATGATCAACTATCTCGGCTTTCAACATTTTGAGCATTACTTGCCAACCACAAAAGACCCCCTAACTGGGAAGAAATGGAACTGCGATCCATTTGTGAATAAGTCAGGTGAATTGACTTTGTCCGTGCTGGAAGAGATTCAGCTGCTTGAGATTGCAAATAATGGTGGCCTTAAAAGTATGTTTGAGACAACTTTAAATCTCTGGATTAAAGTCAAGGTGGAATATCCTGAGATTGCCACAAAAGCACTGGAAAGCCTGCTTTCATTTCCAGCATCCCATTCTTTGTGAAGCAGGGTTTTCTGCAGTGACAGTAACCAAAACGAGATTATGGAGTAGACTGGACATAAGCAACACACTTCCGCTGTCACTGTCTCCCATCACCCCGAGATGAGACTGTCTAGTTGTAGGAAAACAAGCTCAGGATTCCCACTGATTCTGCATTATGGTGAGTTGTATAATTATTTCATTATATATTACAATGTAATAACAATAGAAATAAGGTGTATAATAAATGTAATGTGCTTGAATCATCCCCAAATCATTACCCCCCTTCCCCAGTCCATGGAAAAATTGTCTTCCACAAAACTGGTCCCTGGTGCCAAGTCGTTGGGGACTGCTGCTGTAGAATATTCAAGAAATGCAGTTATAAAGTTAGTACTCTTGACACCATTTCTGGAACATAAGAAATGTTTTCTAAGCTAATACTTCCCCAGCCTCACAGTCAAATATCTGACACAAAGAACTACAACTTCCTTCTCAAATGGATAATTCAGGGAACAGCTCTACATAAAAGCTAATTGGAAGCAAAATTCTAGGAAACAGCATTGATATGATGCACTATAAAGAGATCCTATGTAAGAATTTTAACAAACAGATCTTCTGAACTAGATCTTACTATGAAAAATGTTAGTGATTTAGTGTAGTACATAAGATAACCATAGTAGTGTACATTCTATCACAGGAAAGAAATGGAGCAAAAAATGTACTGTATCAATAATCTTCAAATGGGTAGGATACCTCCAAGAGATATAAAATTGTCTAAGGAGTACAAAAATTGGAGTCATTTTAAAATAATCAATTTCTATATTCTCCACTTTCTGCTGTTTCTAAAAATTAATTTGAATGAGAACTCACATGAGTTTATAACAGCCCTTCTCTCATTTTACAAAATAAAGGCACACACATCTCAAATGGTACACACTCTGGGCTCCACACAAAGGGGATTGACTAATCCTTCATTGATTGATACCACCAGGTGAGTTTTATCTACTGTGTCTTGAAAATTTTGTAGCACCAACAGATATTTCAGTTACATTTTACAAAGTCAGTACCAGTAAATTTTACAGCTTTGGCTTTTCAAAGATGCTTTGCTTTCCAACAAATGGAAGTGGGTGTTTGTAAGAGGAGTGATATAGGATATTGCAATTTTAAACTGAGTGATAGGGATACATTGTGTTGAGAAAGTGATACTTGAGCAAAATTTGAAGAAGGTAGGGGTTTCCCATGTGGTTGTCTTGGGGTCAGGGGTCAGGCAGAGGAAACTGCAGTGCAAATATTCTAAGATGGGAGAGAGAACAGCAGTAAAAAGACTCTAAGATACCCGTTATTTTGACAGTGGCTAGAAGGCCACTGTGAGCACAGCAAATTGAGGAAGCACATCAAGAGTAGTCAGAGAAGTATTGGGTGGGAGGAGGCCAGATCATGGAAGGCCTGTCTTTCATTTTGAGTGAAATGGACAGCCGCTAGAAGACAACAGAGGAATGGCATATCACTCCTGACTTCTGTGTACAGAATAGATTATAGGAGGCTAGAAGTATAACAGGAAGAGTTGTTAGAAGCTCTTAAGATATGGTGTTGGCTCAGACTGGAGTCATATGAGAGGAAATGTTGAGAAGATGAAGTTTGCCTCTTCATTCTATTGATTGTTTCCTTTGCTGTGTAGAAGCTTTTTAGTATGATGGAATTCCATTTGTCTATTTTTTGTTGTTGTTACCTAAGCTTGTCAGGTCAAATAAAAAAATCCAAGCAATTATTGCCCAGACTAATGTAATGTAGCTTTCTTCCTATGTTTTCTTTGGGTAGTTTTGTAGTTTCAAATCTTACAGTTACATTTTAATCACTTTTGAGTTGATTTTTATATGGTATGAGATAAGAATCTAATTTCATTTTTCTGCATGTGGAGATTCAATTTTTTCAACACCATTTATTGAAGAGACTATCCTTTTCCCATTGCATATTCTTGGTGCCTTTTTTGAAAATCAAATGCATGGATTTGTTTCTGGGTTCTCCCAGTTCCATGAGTCTATATGTCTGTTTTTATGCTAGTACCATGCTGTTTGGATTACTATAGCTTTGCAATATAGCTTGAGGTCATCTAGTGTGATGTTTCCAGCTTTGTTCTTTTTTTCTCAAGGTTGCCTCAGCTATTTGGGGTCTTTCTTTGGTTCCATGTGAATTTCAGGATTTTTTTTCTATTTCTTTTTCTTCATTATAAAATGACATTGGAATTTTGATAGAGATTGCATTGAATTTATAGATAATTAGGGGTAGTATTGACATATTAACAATATTAATTCTTCCAATCCCTGAACATGTATTGTATCTTTCCATTCATTTGTGTCTTCTTCAATTTTTTTTAATCAAAATTTTATAGGTTTCATTGTACAAATATTTTACCTTGGTTAAATTTATTTCTAGGTATTTTATTCTTTTTGATGCTATTGTAAATAAAATATTTTTCTTGATTTTTTTACAGGTAGTTTGTTGATAGTATTTAGAAATGCTACTGATTTTTGTGTGTTGCTTTTGTATCTTGCACCTGTACTGTATTTATTAATTTTAATTTTTTTTGTGTGTATGTGTGTAACCTTTAGGGGTTTCTATATAAAAGATTATGTCCTCAGCAAACAATGACAACTTCATTTCTTTCTTTCTTATTTGAATGACTTTTATCTGTTTTTCTTGCCTAATTGCCCTGGCAAGAACTTTCAGTACTATATTGCATAGAAGTGATCAGTGGGCATATTTGTCTTATTCCTGATCTTAGAGGGAAAGCTTTGAACTTTTCACCATTGAGCAAAATGTTAGCTGTGGGCTTGTCATATATGGTCTTTAATGTGTTGAGGTACACTCTTGGTGGGACTGGAAAACAGTATGGAAATTCCTCAAAGAACTAAAAGTAGACCTATCATTTGATCCAGCAATCCTACTACTGGATATTTATCCAAAGGAAAAGAAGTCATTCTATCAAAAAGACACCTCTACCTGAATGTTTATCACAACACAATTCACAATTATAAAGATGTGGAATCAACCTAAGTGCCCATCAATTGATGATGAGTGGATAAAGAAAACATGATACACACACACACACACACACACACACACACACACAATACTCTCAGCATTATTAGTACTATTCCATAAAAAGGAATGAAAGAATGTCATTTACGGCAACTTAGATGGAACTGGAGAACATTATCCTAAGTGAACTCAGTAATGGAAAAACAAACACCACATGTTCTCACTCGTAAGTGGGAGCTAAACGATGGGTACATGTAGTCATAAAGTAGCGTAAAGGGCACTGGAAACTAAGAAGGGGGACAGTGGAAGGGGTGAGGGATAAAAACTGACCTATCGGGTACAATGTACATTATTCTGGCAAGGGGCACACTAAAAGCCCTGACTTCAGCATTATACAATTCATCCATGTAACAAACATTTGTACCCCCTAACATTTTGAAATAAAAATTATTTTTTTAAAAAAATATATATGGTCACAGTTTATATAACAAAACAGTTTACCCATGTTTCAAAAAAAAAAAAAAAGGCCCCATCTTTCAATACTGCCACATTGGGGATTGAATTTCAATATGAATTTTGGAGACCACAAATATGCAAACCACAGCAGGCGTTATCTCTCAAATTGAGAGAACTGTCTACTGTTCATGATATGACTGGCATGCAGAAGGTCACATACGAATTGGCAATAAAACACATTTTAAAATGGACATGGGGTATGTATAAAGGTAAATTCCTAGTAATTACTATGAAAATCATGCTCCCTACCTAAATATTCCAGGAATAAATGAACCAATGAACTAATTCATATCTTAACGGATTCAAATTACCCCTCCCAGTTCTCTAGAGAAGTGGAATAAGGTTTTTGTGCACTGAATAACACACTTTCACACTTACCAACTTGTTTTAATAGGGAGGAGGCAGAACAGGTATTACATATGGAAAAAAAAAGGAATTCTTAAAAATTCAGATCCTGCTGCTTACTAGCTAGGTGACCTTGGGCAAGTTATTAAACCATTCTGGGGTATATGCATAGGACAGGAAATATTTGGCTTGTAGATTTGTTTTTAAAATGAGAGTTTGTATGAATAAAGTGCCAGGACAATGTCTAGCAAATAGTAAGTCTCAAATGTATTACTATTACTGTTATTGTTTTAAATGAAGTTCATTAAAGTCACACACTAAGCCCAGAGCCACACTTATGCTTGCTTTCTTACTCCTAATCTGGAGTTTTTTGTTTTATTATGCTACTTCAATGTAACTAAAAGGATAAGTCAGGTGACAGAGTAGTTGGTTGAGGGGAGAGAACTGAAAGAAAGAAGAGAAGGAAGAGGTGCTATCTTAATTGAGAATACTAGGCCAATACTAGGTCTGATTCCTTTTGACTAAAGGCTCAAAAAAGACAAATACTTTCCACCTGATATTTCATTTATCTTTGAACAGAAATGCTTCCAAGTTGATATTTCATTTATATTTATGTTTATATATACTTTACATTTATATTTATTTATATATGTATATAATTACATATTTGTCCAAATGTGACATCTACTACTTCCTTATGCTGTATTATAAACTGCAAAATAATCAATAGTGTGTTTATAGAAGTTGATCCCATGTTTTCTTAACCAGTTCATCTCAAAGTGAAGACTAAAGTGAGAGAGCAGTGATAGGTTCATAGGATAAGCATCTTCCCCAAGGAATAACTGCATTAAAAAATAATGCAGTAACATTGCATAACTTTTACACTAAAACAAATAAAGCATATTATGGATTAAAACAAAATTTGCATAATATTTTAAGGTAAAATATGAGGATTGGACAAATTTTATGAATAGGTAATAATCTTTGTGGTAATGTTCACTCTTTCTAAGAGATACTTTGGTAGGAAAGCTTGAGAAATACTGTGATTAAAAGAAATCCTTTTCTGTTTGTATTCCAATATTCTCTTTTTATTTTAAAAAGTCAAAATTTTAAAACTCATAGTTTGTTGTTATCTAACAATCTCTTTAGTTTTAAGATGATTATCTTACCAGAAATTTAAGGAAAAAGAAAATCTGCTTAGATATCTTTGGGAGCATGAACAGAGCCTCGAAAGATAATAATTACTATCCTCTATAGTTAATATATACATGTATATTTCCTGATCTATATTTAAATAGTTTGAAGTAAAGCTATATTAGTATAGCTTTTGAATTACAATTGAATTACTGTTGAATTGCAATTGAATTACAATTATTCTAATTGAATTACAATTACCAATACATCTTTTAGATGTTTTCTGAGAGACTACCAAAACTTCATCAAAGAGGAAAAATATTGATTTTTTCCTTATAGCAATTTCCCTATACCTATAAAACTATACCTATTGTTGCCTTATAAAGTTCTATATATCCTCCAGGGGGCACTAGATACGATAGTGAATGTATTTGATGGTATGCAAATGCAAATGACATGTGTGGAGAAGTAGCCAGATGGGAGGGCAGTATCCTGACTGCCAGGGTGCTCATGCTGGAGTCTTTGTCACTGAACAGCATCCTGATAAATGTGGCTTCCTAGGGATGTGAGCCTAGATCAAGCAGTTTGATTGGTATGCTCTTGAATCTTAAAAGCTTTTTTGAATAAGAAACCAACAAGATCTGCAGAACTAGTATACATTCATTTTTCAGGATGCCTAGTTCATTCCACTGTATACAAGGGAATAGACAATAAACTCATATTTATATGAGCATATATCCTTTGCAATGTAGAATGGGCACAAATCCTATGCAATGTTAAACTGTACTAAGGATAGCTAGGTTGCCTGTCCTAAGAGAAAGTATATGGAGGCAGAGTCAAAATTATGTCATTGAAGACCAATGAATATGTATCATTCATTCAGGACCTAGGACACAATCTAGGTCCTAGGTCACAGTCTAAGTCCTAGGAATCCCCAGTGGGTATGTAAATTCACTCAGGCTGATTGTAGGGTCAATTATAAACCTCCAAAGCAGCCTAAGGAGTCCTATATATTCTAAAATATTTGGTTCTAATCCAACATACACCTAATGATTTAGTCCTTCACTATTTTTAACCATAGATATGTGCCCTATGTATGTTGCCTTTGCCTTGATGTAAAGAAAAATCTCTATCTCTAAATATATTTATAATCAATTTAAACAGCTAATGTCTAATCTTGTTTGTTCTATATTCACTGCTTATTCAATATCACAAAAGTGAAATTCATTATAATATATATTAGATGTGAAACCTGTTCCTGTTTTTTTTTTTTTGGAGACAGCATCTTGCTTTTATCACCCAGGCTAGAGAACAATGGCATGATCATCGCTCACTGCTGTAGCCTCCAACTCCCAGGCTCAAGCAATCCTCTTGGCTCAGTCTCTCAAGTAGCTATGACTACAGGTGCATGCCACCTCATCCAGCTAATTTTTCAATTTTATTGTAGAGACAGGGTCTCACTGTGTTGCCCATAGCTGGTCTCAAACTCCTGGCCTCAAGCAATCCTCCTGCCTCAGCCTCCCAAAATGCTAGGATTACAGGTGTGAGCCACTGAGACCAGCCCTTTTTATGTATTTTTAATCTCCACTCTTGGCATCACTGTCTATTCAGTTGCTCAAGGTGGAAGTATGTTCTCTTTAGACACCGCTTTCCAGTTTAACTTGCACATGTCAATCACTAAAATATGTCAGTTTTACCTCCCACGTAACCATTCAGGGTGACAATCCCATACTTAATGTCCCTGCTTCTAGCTCACTTCATTTTCATTAACGCTCTATGCTGCTGCCAGGGTGATTCTTTCTAAGTAGTTGGACTACTACTAGAGCACACAAGTGCCTCAGAGTCTGGCTCTGGTTGCCTTCAGATCCCCGTCTCCTCTTCCCACTCTCCATCCTCCCATATCATGTGTCCACAATGAACTGCTTATTTTTATATAGTTCAAAAACATGTACATATGATAAAGTACACCCACTCTTTCTGATGTATATGTCTATAAATTTTGACAAATGTATATAGTTATTTATCACAACAGTAATCAAGATATGGAAAAGTTTCATCATCCTCAAAAATTACCTCATGCTGTCCCTTTGTAGTCAACCCTTATCTCTATCCCCAACCTCTGGTGAATTCTGATCTGATTTTGATACTTATAGCTTTGTCTTTGACAGGATGTCATGTAAATGGACTTGCACAGTATATAGCCTTTTGAGCTATTTCACTAAGCATACAGGACTTAAGATTCATTCATATGGTAGTTCTGAACCATTTATATTTACCCTAAGCAAGACATTCACTCTCTCTAACCTCTCATGTTCTCATGACTTTGAGCTTTCTTTGTTTCCAGAATGCTTTGTTAGACTGTTGAGCATCTACTAATTTTAAACATTCAACACATCTTCAATTCCTTTGTCAATACAACACGACTACTCCAGGCAGCCTTAGGCATATCTTTTCTATATGACTACATGGCATTGCAATGATTTTTGTATTTGCCTGTTTCCTGTAATTCAGGAATGGGGAGACTATAACCTGTGGGCTATGTCCACAAGCCAAATCTTCTCCCTCCACCACCCTACCCCCCAGCTTTATGCGACAGAGACAGTATGTGGCCTACAAAGCCTAAAATATTTACCATGTAGCTCTTTACAGAGAAAGTTTGCCATCTCTTAATCTACCTGACTATGAAATCTTTGCATCCCCAGTATCCAGCTATTATCGGTTAAGGTTCAGTTAGGAAAACAGAAACCAAGTTAGATATTTCAACACAGGAGGTTTTAATATAATATGATTATTAAAATGTTATAAGAGTGGGAGAAACATACAGGGAAGGTTGTATTCACCAAAGCCCTGGAGCTCACTCCTATTGTCGTTGTAAGAGCTGGAAGGCTACACTTCTGCTTTAAGGCTGCAAGAAACAAAAAAGAATGGATCCTATCTTCTTCCTGCCTTCTAATCTCATATGAGTGCCTCCAAATGATAGAATCTACTCAGTTGGCAATTAGGTTTGAGAAATGTCGTTTCCAAGTTGCTAGTCCCAGTGGTTCTAGGGAGAGTACAGAAGCGTGAGTGTATAGGAGCTGAGTGTCAACGGACTGTATATGGCACGTTGGCATACTATTGCACATAGTAGGCGCTTAGTAAAGGTTATCGGATTAAATTAAATGATAATTCTGAGTATGTTTAGCACTTCACAGAATGCCTAGATTAATAAAACCATTTCTTGCCTTCAGCTAGTTTACAGTCTAGTGAAAGAGACCGAAGTGTAAACAACTGACTATGCCTTGAGGCATAATGGAATAGCTGTTGAATCTCTATTACATGGAAAGTGCTAAATGAGTGCCAAGAAAGAATACATTTGGCTTGGGAATGGCTTCTTGGAGGAAATGGAGTATACTTTAGGTGTTTTGAAACTGCGAGAAGATTGGAGGAAAATTCCCTTGAAAGGAAAAAGCAGGAGCCATGGCACCAAGATATGAAAGCAAATGGCATTTTAAAGAGTTAGTACAGTGTAGCTACAACTTAGTGAATTTTTTAATGTCAAAGTACTTAAGTTTTTAAAAACAGGATAAGTTTTTTTTTTTTTTTT
>VBSM01001562.1:32980858-33045768 GCA_008086735.1 Cheirogaleus medius
AAAAAAAAAAAACATTAAAAAGTCCCCAAAATGAAAAATAGGCTAAATTTATTTCATAAACACATTAACTTAATTAACAAATTATTTCTTTATATTTGTATTTCATTACTTTATTTGTATAAATATATGGGGTACAAGTACAATTTTGTTACATGCATAGATTGTGTGGTGGTAAAGTCAGGGCTTTTAGGGTATCCATGACTCAAAAAACATACATTGTACTCATTAAGTAATTTCTCATCATCTGCCCCCTCCCATTCACTCACCCTTCCAAGTCTTAAAGAGTCTTCAATGTCTATCATTCAACTCTCTACGCCCATGTGTACACACTATTTACTTTCCACTTAGGAGTGAGAACATGCAATGTTTGTCTTTCTGTGTCTGACTTGTTTCATTTAAGATAATGGCCTCCAGTTCCATCTATGTTGCTATGTCTTTTGCAGACATGATTTCATTCTTTTTTATGACTGAATAGTATTCCATTGTGTATATATATACCACATTTTCTTTATCTAGTCATCCGTTGATAGGCATTCAGGTTGATTCCTTATCTTTGCTATTGTGATTAGTGCTGCAATAAACATACAAGTGCAGTTATCTTTTTGCCAGATTGATTTCTTTTCCTTTGGGTAGATATCCAGTAGTGAGATTGCTGGATTGAATGGTAGTTCTATTCATAGTTCTTTGAGAAATCTCCATACTATTTTCCATAGAGGTTCTATTAATTTACATTCCCATAAACAGTATATAAGAGTTCTCTTCTCTGCATCCTCGTCAACATCTGTTATTTCAATTATTATATAAACTTCAACCTAATCCAGGTCCAAAATTCCATGATTAGAATTTGAGAGCAGCTTCATTATTGCCTGTACTAAAATATAAGCACTTAAATTGGCACTTGGAAAGATTATGTACCTTAGCATTGACTTTATATCCAACACCATTTGTTAAAAGAGTAATATTTCTTGCCCCCTAACCCTTGCCCTCACCCCACATGCCACATTATGTTCCAAATCCAACCCTGGGGCATGCATGCACAATGTCCTACTCTTAATAGAGTCAGGGGGAATCACGTGCTAGTTATGTACTAGACTTGACTGGAGGTTTCAACTAATTTCTCTATCAAATTTCACATGCTGTATATACCAAACACATTTTGCATAGATGGAGGAGTACAAGTATACATGGCCTCTTAGGAGGCTCTTAGTTTCCATTTAAGCAGAAGAAATTATTGGAATGAAGATTTTTAAATGACATCTTTATTTTTAAATTAAGTGATGTACATAAGTCTGCCACAATTAGCACCCAAAATTCAGTGTGACCTTTATGGCAGCTGGTGATACTCTAATATTTCTGACTAGTACATAAAAGGTGAAAGGGCATATCTCCTTTCAATGTGCATATGTAAGTGCAATAAGTATTAATAGGAGTACATACTTGTGGGTAATCCTGGAATGTATATCTATATTTATAATTAGGAACAGTTATGTGAATTTGATATAAATATCTGTCATCAGTGGTATTTAATTATCAATTTCCCTTGCACATTTTTCAAGAACTATTATGTATATGGTAGCTTGCCATTCTTGGGTTTTATAATGAAATGATAATAAAAGAGTGTTTACAATATCTTTAAATTCTTTCACTCATATTAACATTTGTTCAGAATCCATAAATTTAAATGTTAGGGTGCTTTATTTGTTTTACTTTGCAAAGTCAGACAAGGCATTGTAAAATTTCAAAATGTAATTTTGTATATGAAACTCACTTCTTAATTGCCTGTTTTTTTATAACCCCAGAAGAAACCTCAAGAAGAAAATGTGGATATTGTATTATATTCTGCTGTTCTCTGCACAGATTTCCCAGATTTCCTGGCTTTCCTTATTTTTCCTTTATTTGCTTAGCTTTTTGATTATCCTCTTTCCATGCTGTATGCTTCAGGTATGAGGTATGTACAAAAAGTAGTGAGGAGAAGTAAAATAAACATAGAAGGATGTCTGTGTGGAGAATTTCAATGGGTTTTATTTCTCCTGCATATTTTTCTGTGTTGTTTGAGAGTTATAAGCATTAGAAAAATGAAGAGATGCTTATTTTGATCACAAAGAAAACTAGCATTAATGTTCTAGGAATTTTAAGAACTTGGTTGGTAGGATTCTTAATGTACAAACTTTAAAGAAAAGCCTAGTTTTCCCATGATTAGATTAATTTTCAAATGCATTGCTTTGACTTGTTCAGAATGTTGTTCTTCCTAAATGTTTATGAATCAAGTCACTGGATTTAAGGAAAACCTTTGCATTTTATATGTCAGATAGAAAGAAGCTCCTTTTTTCACTAGATTGTCACTATGAAGTCAGGAACCATACCAGTTTTCTTCTCAGTCACATTCCCTATGCTTTTTTATCTTAAGTAGCTTTTGTTGAATTATTTAAAATATAAGGCATACTTACAAAATAGTTTAAGAATTTCTCTAACAGAAAAATTGGCAAAGTACACAAAGTACATTATTATGTAAATATAAAATAATGTAATCCAATATTGCACAAAGAAAGAAGCACAAATGGCCAATGATCTTGAAAGGCATTTTACCTCTTTAAGAATCAAATCATTTAGATGAAAACAGTGAATTTATCTTTTTTTCCCCCCAAAGACTCAAAATACTTGCATATTCTCAGGATTGGCAAGGGAATAGGGAAAAACGAATACTTCTCGAAAATTATTTCAATTCATTCTAGAAAGCAGTTTGGAAATACGTATCAGATATAAAAGATATGGAGCTTCTGACACAACTGTATATCTAAGTATTTATCTTAAGGAGATAATCAAGTGTAGTAAGATGTATGTGTATATTTATGGCAACATTGATTATACCACAGAAGAATTGGAACTCTGAATATCCATTGATAGGAGATTTATAAAACTATGAGCCCTTTATATAATGGACCCATGCAGCCATTAAAATAAGGCAGATCTATAGTTATTGATCTGTTAAAATATTAATGATATATTGCTGAGTGAAAAAACAGGTTAAAAACACAGCATGTGTAGAATGATTCTGTATATCAGAGGTTGACAAACCTTTGCTGCAAATGGTTAAGTAGTAAATATTTTAAGTTTTGTGAGTCATACAATCTCTGTCATACTACTCAACTCTCTTGTTGTAGTGCAAAAGTAGCCAGGGACAATGCGTCAACAAGTAAACATGGCTATGTTCCGATAAAACTTTATTTACAGAAACAGGCAGCCAGCTAAGTTTTCTGACCTATTCTATATACATAGAAATATATGTGTGTATACATGTATAGAGAATATACATTTCTGGAAGAATGTTCACCCAGATGTTAACAGTAGATGGCTCTGCGTGGGAGATTCTAGATTTTTGTTACTTTATATTTTTCATTATTTTATTTTTATAAGCACTAGAAAAGTCACAAAAATTATTATTTCATAAAAAGATAGAGTCTGTTTACCCTTCAGAAAAACCGGTTCACAGTATAACATGCCTAGAGTTCTAAGGTCTTCCATGTTACATATTCATATATCAAATAAAGTAATATTTAAATATAGTTCACCATTTTATCTGCTTCAAAATCACTTCATGCCTGTGTTATTGTACTTGTTCCTTTAGTAATCTCCTTGCCCCTGGTTTTTTATAGCTCTTCCCCATCATTTTACATATATAATTGCCAGATTTACCTAAGAATATTTTTAAAAATCTAGTATTCTATTATCTAGGTCTTCAAGAATCTATCAGAAGTAATCCAATTTTTTAATAAAAATAAATGTACATATGCATATACACACTACTTGCTTGGCTCTCCTATTTATGTTACTGCTGGCTTTCTGGTTTTTCTTCCTATCCCCTTAATAAAGGTGCCCACCAAGGTTCTGTCTTTGTTCCCTTTTTTCACTATGTTGTCTCCCTTGACATGCTCGAAGGTTTATATACCACCTCATGGGAGGACTCATCTGGACATTCATGGAAGTAGGTCATAGGTAACCAATTCTGTTTTGGGAATTTATCCAAACCCACACCCATTTACAATAACCAGTTACTCATAACTACTTTCAGTTCCTCATGAAGGTTTTAGCTTTCTGTCGAACTCCTCCTATAGATATGTCAAATTTGGATTACCACTATATGTAACTTTGTGAACCTAGCTTTCCTATATCAACCTTGCAGAGGCAGTTTGATGCCTTCTGGATATGTATTTGAAGACAAAGAAGAGTAAAAGCAGAGAAACAAGCTAATCTTATCTGACATTGTCTAGGTAACATATTATAGTAACCCTGACTAGCTAGATTGCAGTGGGCATGAAAAGAAGTAGATGCATGGTAGGATTTTAAGAAAACAAATGAACAAGATTTAGTGATGAACTATAACAGATTTGGAGAGGTGAAGAAGAGGGTCCATTAAAGGTAACTCATACTTTTCTGGCTTGTGCAAATAGTGTGTAATGGCTACTCTTTCCACCATGAAATAGAAGGCTGTCATCATCTGCTGAAAACCGGAAGTGAGGGTCCAGAAATTGAGGATTTGCCAGCCAGGGGGTGAGGGGTTGGGTATTTCAGGCAGAAGGAACAACATTAGCAAAAGCTTGAAAGTGTGGAAATAATCAGTGTTTTCTGGAAATTTTGAATGCTCTAGTGGAATTAGCACACAGTAGTATGATGGAAAAGCAAGCTAAAGTCTGATTATGAAGGGTGTTGAATCCCTTGCTAATTAGTTTATGGTATCTTTATAATTCAACTGTTCTCAGACATTTAGATTCATATACTGCTAACATTTTATATCTAATTTATGGACCAATATAGAATTGCCTGCTTTTATTTTATAAAGTGTTAAAGCAATAATAAAAACCACTATCTTCAAATCTCAGGGATCTCTTAAAAGACTTTACTTTTCATTTGACAATGGTGGCAAAATAAATCCTAGAATCAGTATAGACATTAGTAGAATTATCATAGAACTTTATTTTTTAATTAATGAAAAATTGCTGGAAATTAATAAACACTAAACTTCTGTTTGAAAAGAGCAAGTCACAGGCTAGTTGCTTAACTTCAACACCTTAGAAAAACAGCCACAAATCACCAGTCAAGTAGAGAGCTTGAGCAATGAAGATAGTAGTCACAGCATTGCTGAGCCTTACCATATGATAACATGCTTAAAAGGGCTTGGCAAATGACTGAACTTCCACTGTCGTGGAAGGAATAATTACTTCACTTAGTAAGTAGGACAAATGCTAGATCAGTTTATTTTTTTTATTTTCCAAAGATGTGCTAGGAAGGGATTGAAGTTCATGTGGTAGTTTTAGAATTACAAAATTTGTAATTTTAAATGCCCATTTCAAAAGATTGATCTTTAGTGTTTACCATTGTTGAGAAGTTTGTTTATAGTTTTCTGTTAAGGAGATCTTGAAAAACGTACACTAGATATTTTCTCATTTTCAGGAACTGTAAATTTACAGTCATTTCAGGAATTGTACTAGAATTGACATAACTCTAAATTATGAAGAAAGCTAAAGAACATATAAATCATGCCAAAAATACTTAGGATTGGGAAGACTGGATGCTTCAGGGAATTGGTAATTTGATCCAAAGCCTGTCACCTGTTAAAATTTATCCTGGGTCAGTAGTGACTGAAAATCATTACGACCTGACAGGTGTTCAGGATCGTGTGTAAACTGAAGTGGTGGACTCAGTATAGTTCCTATTTGACACGTGTGGTGCATTACTGAAACCACTGCAACATTAATTGATAACTATGCTGGCAATCTTGATTGAGGTGCCAAGGACTAACTGGCCTGAACTCTTTTCACCCCTACTAATGTGCCTTTTAAAATAGGTTCAAGTGTGCTTGTGTAGCAGAAAACTGTGTTTGGGCTGTTCCGTTGCTAGATTACTTTACTCCTAAAATTGACCATCTGTATTTCTTGCAGTGGCATCTCTGCGAGAAATTATTATAACATCTGAGATTTTTTTCCTGCTGAAATAGTTTGTCTATAATTTGAATCATCAAATAATATAAAGCATTAAGTTGAATTGTTTTTCAATGTAGTTACTATTTTTCATTCAAAAATTGTTGCTTTGTATACTAAAGAGTCAGAAATGAAAGAAGTCTACTCAACTCTCCCTAGTTGGTAGTGGATGAGAGAAAAGAGAAAGAAAAGGATTGATACTCACTGATATTGTACAGTGAGGAGAAAACTACCTTTTTTTCACTAAAGGATCATGATGGCATGTAGGTCTATGTACATGAATTTATCCCCAACAATGTCAGCAACAAGATTGTAGCGAGCTGGGGGAAAAAGCAGACTTTCAATAATAATATAATAATTTTGTTAATTGCATACACTCTAGCTTCTACTCTCTAGCAAGAACATGATTGTGCTGCTTACAGAATAACTTAGTAGTGCTCCTTGGTTACTGATTACATAGATTTTTAATTAGCAAATTATTCTCCTTTTCTAGACAAATCTTTCCAGATTGCTAAGGAAAAGCTAAAAAGAGCAAATTTTAAATGTGTCTTCTTGTAGGCAAAAATAATGATAACATGAAGTTTAAATTGGTTTTCCAATAGAGGCAATAAATATATGCCCACAGTTTTGCCTCATGGTTAACAAATGCCTTTGCAGAATAGCTGACCAGAGTTCTGGACATAACTTGTGACCATGGGACAAAACCAGTTTATCTATTTGTAGAATAAATTCATGAATTCATTAGCAATATGCATTTGTAAACTGAGCAGTTCATAGCCACAACAGTAACAGATTGGGCTAATTATAAACGAATTATTCAGTTTTGCTTTGCTGCTTTTGTATAGTTATTCCAGACATTCCCCAAACAAACTTGGTACTCCACCTTCATATCTTTGGTCATGCTGTCTTATCTTCCTGGAATCTGCTCTCTTTTTCCCTTCCTCCCTATCCTCCCATCCATACCTCTCTTCTGGCCAAGTAAACTTCTAACACATCTTTCTAGGTTTCAAATATCTGTAGATTCTTTTCTAGTCCTCTCACCCTCTCTCCTCACCCATATCCACTCTCCACTCTAGTCAGTATTAATTTTTCTTTCCATACACTCAGCAGTTGTGGCTGGTTGTACATGTATTTGTGGAATACTCAAAAGAGAGATTATGGTGTGTTTAACATGCAGTAGATACTTAGAGATGTTTATTGAGAGAATGATTGAATAAATACAGCTTAATTCTTTTCGTTTTTGTTACATTTAAATAAATGTTTTGTCACAAGCTTAGATAAGCTCTGAAAGACCTAGAGAAATATCTACAGAGATCCATTTAAATATTTTGCTTCTAATGAACTCAATTTTTAAAATCCTCACCATAACTTTATCAACTATGGCTTTTAAGGTAGTTTTAATGATTGTTAATTTGTGTATATATGTTGAAAATACAGCTAATGGGCATTTTGGGGAATCAATTGTGTGGTAGTTCCACAAGTTTTATACTGTGCTCTAGGGAAGAGTAGGGCAGGCTGGTTGAAGGGCTGTAAATGGCATAAACCTAGCAGTCTACAGTGCAAAAAATTTTAACCATTAACTATGGAAAAGTTTAAACATATTCAAAAGTAGAATCTTTTGGTGAATCCCCATTGGCCCTTCATCCACCTTTAATCATTATCAACCCATGGCCAGTCTTTTTTCATCTATTCCCCAACTCATTGTCCCTGCCCCATATTATTTTTTTAAAAGGAGGTTTATTGAGGCTCATTTATATAAAATATAATGTGTTCCTTTTTAATTGTAAAATATGAAGAATTGGGGCAAACATATACAGTTGTATATGTGTTCAAGATATAGAATATTTCCATTACTACAAACATTTCCCTTGTACCACTTTGAAGTCAATCTCTTTACCCTCCCCCCCCACCTCCTGACAACCACGGATTTGTTTCTGTTCCTAGAGTTTTGCCTTTTTCTCAAATGTCATACAAGTGGGTTCAAACAGTATGTAGGCTTTTCTGCCTGGCTTCTTCCACTTAAAATAGAGCTTTTAATATTCATTCTTCATGTTGCATATATCAATAACTTATTCTTTTTAGTTATTCAGTTGCATTCCATTTTATGGGTACACCACAATTAGTTTATCCAGTCACCAGGTGATGGGCATTTAGACTGTTTCCTATTTGGGGTTATTATGAGTGAAACAACTCTGCACATTGATAAACAGATTTTAGTGTGGGTATATGTATTTATTTCTCTTGGATAAATACCTAGGCATGGAATTGCTAGATCACATGATAAGTATGTTTATTTTTATAATGAATGGCCAAACTGTTTTCCAAAGTAGCATCCTATGTCAGTGAAAACTTCAGTGCATTTCAGTGCAAAATTTTACCCTGAGAAAAACTATCCAAATTTCTTAGTTTTAAATTTGTGTAAAATTAGTTTTAAATTACTAATAAATATTTGATCTAAAGTGCTTGGTTATTTTTATTACTCAAAGCAATAAGATTCACTTAGGCAACTGTCAGGACTTCTTACTGCTTACTACTGGCAAGATCCTGGATAGCATTCCCTAGGACAGACTGCAGTACAGCTGCCAACTACATGCTCCCCCAAATCACAATGTGGCTGTGGCCATAGCACAGTGTAGCTGACTTGATCTTTGCAGCATGTTTGAATTTAGGAAAACCAGAGCTTTAATCAGGCTGTATCTTACAAGACTGCACATCACAGCAGATTTATTTTTCTGTTTAAATAAAGCTGCCACTGAAGAAATGGGCCTTATATGTAGAGTTAAAATAGATTTTTTTAATTAAAAAAGTATCATTGCCATTAAGCATTTTGGAAAGAAAGTATAAACAATGGCATCCTAATACATTATCCTTTAACCCAGTGAAATAATTTGATTAAGTCAAGAGTTCCAAATTTTTGGCAGTGTTTTTGTTAGTCATCAGAGTTTTGAAAGGTCCTATATTTAAGTCTATGACATATTTTCAATTTTATTAGAAAATAAAAGGTACTTTACTTAGTTCTTGCTTCAGTGTGGTATAGAATAGATTCATATATATATTATTCATATATATTATTAATATATGAATACATTATTCATATATTATTATTCATATATATTATTATCCTAATATATATGCATATATATTATTATCATCAACATTTCACTTGCAACCACCTTTTACTGGGTGCCATAATGAGGCCCTATACTACATCTCTATCTAGTGTACCCCTTCAACATAACAGATTAAATTAAAACTGCTGAACAACCTCCTAAAAGACCAAGTACACAGCCTGCTTTAGCAAGATGCAAGCACTATCTAATCTGTCATATAAATAGACAGGAATTACTCTATACTAATAACCAAATTTTGGCAATTTATAAAATAAACCATTTATATTAAAAATGTCTTTGAAATTTATAGCACAACACAATTAATAAACCAAGAAATTCTGAGGTCTCATTTTATTTTCAGAGAAGGCCAAATAGCTGCTTGATAACAATACTGTTGATGATTCCTTGAACTGGAAGAAAGTTCCAGTGAAACCTGAAATGGCTCAGCCCCCAGGGATCAGACATCCTTGAAGTCTACCCACTGGGTAATCACGCTTAGTTTCTTTTTTATTTTTAAGACTTGATCTGATTCTTTGCCATAACTACCCAGGCTAGAAGATGGACATGGTCCCACACTAATATTTATTTGGACCAAATGCCGTGGTCATTCAGAACCTATCCAGCATAGCCAAGAATTTAGACACAGCCTAGATCTGCATCATAGTGTTATTATAAATTTTAGATTAGAAATCCAAGTCAACCTGAGGCCAGGGCCAGGAACTTGTGAAGAAAATACTATGCAGACCTTGGAAGGGGGTGTCCTTTTACTTGGTCTCTGAATTTTCAAAGCATTGAGACTTTCAGAGGGGGAATGCAGAGACAACTCAAGTCCTAAATACAGTGGCCGGGGACATGTTTAGAAAATAGACTCCATAGCCAAGGTAGGAGTACCTGTAACTAGCACTAAGGAAGTTAAGAATCGTTCAAAAGGACTAAGGACATGGCTCCATTGTGGAGCCATGTTGGCTTTGCAAGAGCTAAGGCTCAGCTGATATCCATGTTGTTTTTGAGCCAGGGTCGAGCTCCAGAGACAGATGATACTCTTTCTTCCTTGGGATCTATGGTGTGATCCCACATCTACTGTGGTTCAGTTAGAATACTCACAAATTGATGTTGAAAAGATGTAGCTTATTTATTTTCTTTAACTGATCTCATCTTGCTTTTAAAACTCTATTCCCTCTAAAGATGAAAAATGCTTGAGCTTGCTGAGTTACCTGTATTTACGATAAAAAACGTAGAGTTTTTTTAGACAAATACTATATGATTCCATTTATATGAGGTATCTAAATTAGTCAAATTCATAGAAATAGAAAATAGAATGATGTTTTCTAGGAGCTGCAGGTGGAGTTGAGGGTATAGAATTGGGAGCTGTTGTTTGATGCATATACAGTTTCAGCTATATAAGATGAAAAAGTTCTAGAGATCTATTCTGTAACAATGTGAATATAGTTTATATTACTGAAATGTACACTTAAAATGGTTAAGATGGTAAATTTTATGTCATGTCTTTTTACTGCAATTAAAAATAAATTAGAGGCCGGGCGTGGTGGCTCACACCTGTAATCCTAGCTCTCTGGGAGGCCGAGGCAGGCGGATTGCTCAAGGTCAGGAGTTCGAAACCAGCATGAGCAAGAGCGAGACCCCGTCTCTACTATAAATAGAAATAAACTAATTTGCCAGCTAAAATATATATAGAAAAAATTAGCCGAGCATGATGGCGCATGCCTGTATTCCCAGCTACTCAGGAGGCTGAGGCAGAAGGATCGCTCAAGCCCAGGAGTTGGAGGTTGCTGTGAGCTAGGCTGATGCCACGGCACTCTAGCGCGGGCAACAGAGTGAGACTGTGTCTCAAAAAAAATAAATAAATAATAAAAAAATAAATTAGAGGTTTTAGGTTTTTTGGACTATTACTATCTTATAGCATTTCTTACTTTAAAAAAGTTATCCCTCCACCCCCATTCTGCTTTTCTAGATGCATCTAGAGCAGAGAGGTTCACCTGGCTTTGCAGAAGGATTATCTGGCTATCACAGGCTACTTATCAAGATGGTTTATTTTGGTTGGTCTCAGGGCATTATCCTCTCCTCTTGATGCATTTACTTTAATGTAGCTGGGGTCCCTGGTGACTGAGTGTCTTGTAATGGTAGCCACTGATATGTTTCTGGTTTCACTTTATTTTTGGAACCATTGTGATGATACCTGCTATTGATGACCGTGCTGTTGTCTCCAGTTATGAGGTCTCTGTGCTCTGTTATCCACATCTAACCCTAGTAGCCAATCCAGCAACCCATTCAACAAGCTGTACCCTTTTGGATATGTGGTGGCTCTTAGATGCTTTCTCAGAAACCATCTGGAGAGTCAAGATCCAATGTGGATGCCCTTAGTCTCGGCAGCCTCTCAGTCATTGCTACTCAACCACGCTGGCACCATATTAGATATAGGACCATGTCAAAAAGAAGATTTATCTTGGAGCTTCCTGACTCTCCACACTACACAAGAATCAGGGCACCAAGCCCAATATTCTTTGATTCTTAGATTTGTTTAGATTTTTCTACTCTACCTACTTCTTTCAGCAAAGTTTGACCCCTTAAAAGAGAACATAGACACTTGCATCATCTCTCACTTTCTCATTCCATTTCTCTCTCTTTATCCAACACAGAAAAAAATCATATCATATTTCAATATCCTAGATAGAGCTTTCTCTTGCTTTCCAGGGGCAATAAACTTCAGCCCTATAGTTTACTCTCAATGACCAAGAGTCTACCAGGGGAGAGAGGGAACAACTTCCAAGAAGGAAAAAATGAGATTGCAAGTATTTTTAAAATATCCTCCACTTCACCCAGAATTCTCTGTGGAGTCCTCCCTCTCCTAATTCTCCATGTCCTATTCATTCTATCTTTTACATGCTTCTGATACATTCTTTTACCATGGTTGCTACTGCCTCAATAGTGAATAAGAGTGAATTTTTGAAGTCAAGCTACCTATATTTAACACTTGGTTCTGCTACTCACTAGCTATATGAACTGAATGAAGTTACTTAGCTTTCTGTGCTTCAATTTCTTCACCTATAAATACCGATAATAATAGTCCTACCTTTGTAAGTGAGATAGTCATATAATACACTTTGAACAATGTCTGGAATATAGCAAGTGCTCAATTAATGTTAACTGTTAATGTTCAGACCCTTATCACTTTTCCCCTAGACTAGTAATTTCTAATCGAATTCACTGTCCCCATTCCAACCCCACAGTGTTCACTTCTGGTCACCCTTGCTAATAACACTAGATAACAAAAATTTAGTGCCTTTGTAGAAAAAAGGATGACATATAATTTTAATTCACATGTTTATCATTAGTGAGAATTAACAATATGGTTTATTAATAGATTACATTTTTCCTAGGGGTACTTGTCAGATGAGAATCAGAAAAAAATTAGCAAATATTTAACTTTTAAGTTCAAGAGTCTAGGCTCAGGCATTAAATATAGTCAGCCAGAACATAAAGATCTCATGAGCTGATGGGGGAAGAGACTTTAGACATTGGTCTTTTTTGCTACCCTATCTTATAGGCTGAGCTGGATGTAAGAAGTAGAGACATATTATGTCCTTCATTTAAGTTCAGACATTTGAGAATCGGAGGCATATTGTGCATCATCCTCTAAGTGAGGTCCAGAGAGATGATAAGCAGTGTTAGTTAGAGTGGTTTCCAATGATGTTGCATCTATAAAGTAGACATGGTGATACAACACAAGAGGGCTTCAAGTAAAAGTTTCATAAAAATTGAAAAGTTACATTTTTTCACATCGGAGTTAATGACTGTGAAAAATCATACCACTACATTTGTATTTGCATTTTTCCCACCATGTATGCACCTGTCTTATTAGTTATGAGCCTCTAAGGTTCAACTTTCTCATTTTAAAAATGGAGATCATAAAATCTATATGATGTGCTTTTCTCCTGTAAGTAGATACTCATGGGTCTTGTCCAAGATTCTATGAGTGGTTTATTCTTTGCCAAGCTGCACAGGATATATAAAGGCCAAACATACTAACCAGGTAATAATACCAGGTAAGGCTGTGTCAACATATATATGGCCAAATTCCAGTTCCTGTCACCAATTCTGCCCTGAAATGACTCTGATTTCTTTCCAGGACCAGGAATCTTTGGTCAAACATCTGGTCAAGCAGGATAGGGCTCACTGTTTATAGTCTATACATCTCTGTCAGCAAGAGAAGGAGCTGTTGGCACTGCAGTTGCAGAGCTAGTTCTCCCGTGAGGGGCTCACTTGGAGCAGTTTGTTTCAGTCGTAGGAATGCACTCTGGCCTATGAGTAGATGCGAATCCTATCAGTCCTATGCAACTTCCTTGGAATTCTGTCTGACTCTGGAGCTATACGGAACTTAAATACACTGTAAGACACAGGTCCTGATAGATTCTAGACTTTGGGACAATTTTACTGTCTGACAAGCAGATCTACATGTAGGGAAGACTACCTTCATCTGTTCTTCTTTGATATAATTTATATATATAGTTTATATATTTATAATTTATATCCCAGGGCACCTGGCCTGGTTCAGCACCCACAATGACCTGGGGTTCCTCAGCAGAATTCTTTAACTAGGTTGCAGGCAGCCATATAATTCACCACATTATTTGAGTTGCCTGAGAAGTATGTAGCTTTTCAGGAAGATATTCTTGGAACTTAAAGACAAGCTGTTGGCTCAGTGACCGCCTGATTGTTTCCATTTAACAATTTAGATTTTCTCCCACAGTCACCTCAGTGTGCTCAGTAAATTGGTGTTTTATGCTTGATTTTCACTTTCAGAATTCTATCTCAGCACTGTCAGGATCTGATGACATCATGTAGGCAGACTTTCTTGTATTGACATGTTTTGCTTTGGGCTGGTTGAGAGGTAATGCCAAAATTCTGAGTTCCATGGGAATAGAGCCAAGAGACATTTGGCTTCTTAGTCAGAGTTAGTGTCTGTGGGAGCGGATCTGGGAAAATCTTGTGGAGGATCTATGGCCAAAACCGCATAATCAAATTTTGTTCTGAATAGGGTCCTTCATAAGATGTTAGGGGAAAAAACAACATAACACTTGTAGGAAAAATTTTCTAAATAGTGTAACCTTGAATGGTTAGGAAAACAAATTAAGGAGGTGAATTAATGGGTTAATCTTTTTACATTTTTGGTTTAAAGTTATGTTTAAGCTTAATTAAATCAAATAACTATTAGCCTTTCTCAGGAGAAATTTCCAACAGATCTCCTTAGGATCAGAATCTGGGAATATGTTTTAGATTTCTATAAATTAATTCTAGTGAATAGATTTTGCCTATAGTGTATGTATATAAATATATAATAAAAGCAAATCTTATTAAAGTGAATTTTTAGGAAGATATATGTATGTGTTTATTTAAAATATCACCTTTATCATGAAGCAGAAATAATAACATTATACTGTTAAAAACTTTTCTTTCTTACAGTAATCCAAAATTGGAATCAATGAAAACTAAGCATGTATGTCTTTGCTTCATTGCCAAGATATATATTTCTGTACCAGGAATATTTAGTGTAATGTTAAAATTGACATGAGATATTCAACTTTTATAAATTATCTTATTAGAGAGTTGTCTGTCATAATACATGTATTTTGTGCCTGTCAGATAAATTGGAAAGCCTCTTATGTAAAATCTTACATTCAAGAACATCCTGTGTTCTTGACAGGATGTGGTACCTTTTGAAGTATTTTGATATGTAACCTAGTAGAATATATTTAAATATTTCCTTGAGCTAATGTTTTCAATGGCAACAAAGATAATCTTGCTATAAACCATGCATATTATCTAATGTAAATATACTCATTTTCCAAAGACATCCTCTGCAAAATGCCATCTAGACATGAATGAACTAAATTTAGTACCATTTTTGCATTTCTTGACATCTTACTCAGGGGTGACCAAAATAGTATAGTTTGCTTTGATATGTTTTGCAGTGTGTAAACTGGAACTGAATGACCATGCAAATGAAATTTCAACACTGTATGTCACATGCCAGACAAGCCATGACTTGCATATCATTGCCGATAGTTTAATTTCTTAATTATATTACTGGTAGTATTCATATGTTTTATTTCAAAAAGTGATCATTTAATGTTTTAAATGGATTTTTATCATATTATAGTTTTAATATGTGCTATTAGAATGAATGATAAAACAAGTATAATATATTTGAATTAAAATTTCTATTTCCTATATAATGAATAATATAATGATTAAAATTACATGTATATTATAAATTATTTAGGAATCATAACATCATAAAATTTTAATGACCTCCCCCACTAAACTTAGTCACTGCTTTATAGCTAAGTTAATAAACTGATAGGGGTGGAGAGGAGGGATCACTTCAAAAATACTTATGTATGGTATTACACTTTAGGATATCTAGGTACTTTATAATTGTTTCGCAATTCAATTTGAAAAGTGGTGCCCCGAAAGCTCAGATAAATGTACTAGTATCATTAAGTGCTAGGAAAAAACATAGCTTCCTTGTATCCCTGTGGCTCAGTAGAACTTGTAACTCTAGGACCATACACCCTTGCCAATTGCAATGCATTTGGAAATTGAACCTATGAAAACATATAAATAGTTTTCAGGTCAAGATAAAGAGAAATGAAACAGATATAACTAGCACTTGCTTTCATTTTTTACCAAGTTGTGTAACACAACTTGGCCAGGACCAGTTTAATAAGAATTGCACTCATGAGAAATAGAGTGGGAGACCTAAAATTCCTAAACCAAACTTTTATACTAAACCATTAGACTTTTATAATACAGTAAAAAATCAGAAATCCAGAATTAATCATTATAATAAAAAACTGTTGTATCTTTCAAAAAATGTGAAAACAACTTTAATATAATTTATTATATAATTTATTTCTACATATTAGATGTAAGAAATAATTTCATTTAGTCATAAGTACAATAAATTTGATTAACGAAATCCTAATTTACAAAATAGAAGTAAATAATTGCAGAAATATATTCATTATCAAATTATAAAATAAAAGTAACAGTTCTTGCTGAGATAGCATCAGTTTATTATTCTTCATTTCAGATAATGGAGTTAATTATTTTGGTATTCTTAGTAATATTTATAAGTATTAAAATAATGGAACGTTGAGATTTGAATACAATGACAGTAAACCATTGAAATTTCACATTCACATTATACAGCCATCATAAATCCATAAGTGAATGTCAGTAATGTAAAAAAATATAAAATGATTGTAATATAACCATATAACCATTAACATATGGAGTTTTAAGACCACTATTTAATTTGCTAATTTGCTCTGAAATATAAGCAGTTGCTTTTCTGTGATACATGACATGTCTTTGTGCCTTAGTACTTAATTTGAAATGTCCTTAGTGTAAAAATATACCAAAGTAAATAAAAAAGGAGACACTTATTTACAAAACAATATTGTATACATATAATATAAATGCAATTATTTCAAAGTCTTTTTATACAATATTGATAGAATCAGTCATTTCCATTATTTTATCATAAAAACTGCTGTGTTTCAAAGGCAGTGTTATAATTTTGCAAAGACAAAATAACATACTTCTTCAAATATTTAACTTCAAGTATGTAATTTTGCAATTTTAATAAAAATGTTGGCTGCCTTTTAAGATAATACAGTTTCTCCAAGTATGCTACAGAATTGAAAGCTGGCCTCTAGGAAAATGATTCTTCTTTCATTAAAGAAAATTCATTCCCCATTTGGAGGTGTATGAAACTACACCTGAAGCAAGGAGAAACTTAGTATTTTACTGAATGTTTTTTATTTGATAAACCTGATAACATCATTCATTCCACCTATTATTGTATTAGCACCATTGGTATGGACTTTTAATATACTATACCAATTATAATAGGAATGAAAACTTGCCTATGGTGCACCATTCCTATTTTTTGGAATTTTATCTTACCAAGTATGCCATCATACAATATAAATTCAAGTGTTTAAGGATGATTCAAACAATGGTGTATAACAATCCTGCATTTTACCAATACTTTATATAGATTTTTCTGTAAATATTAAAGGAAGCTGTAAAGAAACAGACTTTAAAGCATACTCCTTTAATTCATCAGAACACAAGGAGAATTGCTTTCATTCCTTTGCCTATGTTGTAATATATATGAACATAAATGTAATTTGATCTCCTTCTAGTTCATAAACTCTGGAAATCATAAAATTTTTTATTGTATGATTTATTTTGATGGTTAAATGCCAACCATTGCATATAGTCTCTCTTTTAGTTCATATACTGTAGCTTATGCTTTAGTGACTGTAGCATACTCTAGGCCTGTAGTACGTGGTACATAATTTCACAGTTTCAAAATCGTTGAGGGGAAGACCTTCCATGTTTTAGGAAGTTGTGAACCTACTATAAATCTCATGAGCACCCACAGCGGTCTACTACCATGGCTGGAATTTTCCCGTATATTATTTGTTCTTTGCCATTAAAATATAGCATATTAATTGGAGACATCTTTGTGGGAGTACAGCAAGGGCCTGCTGAACCTCTGGGGTTTGCTTGGTGTACAAGATGAGTATGAGGATATTTTTGTAAAAATACAAATTCACACTCTCCAGAGCAATAATTGGCCTTGTATCTTTTAGGTGCAATAATCCAATCCCACCCAAAAGCTTCAAAATCCACAGTTAGAGGATAACGACAGCATCTCGATTCTGTTGAGTGCTCATCACAGTCAAGACCAAAATCTCTCCTGGATCTTTTTGGTGTGTCTGTTACCTTGACCTCTAAAAAGGGATTCTGTGTAAAAAGAAAAGAATAAGCAATAATATTAATTTAGACTTTGAAACACTTTCCTACATACCTTAAGAAGTCATTGTCAAAGAAAGAAACTAATCATTTTGCTTATACCACATTTGTTTTTCAAAGGCACAGCATTAAAGAATTTTAATTTACACTAGGCTTGATTTTCCCCTTATGGCTCAAAAGAATATAACAGCAATACAAATTCCCCTGAGATCAGTTCTAAGTCTTTTTGATTTTTGTTTTTCCAAGTTTGAGTATCAGACTGCCTGACACATGATAGATGTCTTGAAAATATTTATGGAAACAAAGGTAGGGAAGGAGGAATAGAGAAAGGGAGGGGAGGAAGACAAAGTGGGAAAGGGAGGAAAGAGGTGAGCTTTCTTTCTTCATGTTTCATAATTAAATATGTTGGCTAAATATGTCTGATGACTCCTGGAGGGACAGGTATAGTCATCCATCCTCCATTCCCTAGATCTTTGCTTAGAGAAACTTGGATATTAAAACCAGAGCAAAATAGCTACCTCCCAGCACTATATAGATTGTAATAGGAAAAAGGAAGGTAGGCTGATTTAGGAGGTGGTATGTATATTGAGTTGGAAAGAGAACCCCTAAATAAGGGAAGGACAGATTCAGAAGAAGAAACAATGATATTTTCTTTATTCTTTCACTGAAAAATATTTCTATTTAGATATTTAAATAAAAAATTTTTAGTCCAGTCTCTGCCCCAGTGTTTTAATGCATTTGAGACTTTGTTTTCTTTTATATGGAAAAATCTGAGGAATACATCATATTAACCACTTTTTTAATAGTACTTAAAACCTGTCACATTATCAACTTTAAAATTAAGACGCTACCTATAAAAAGGAACACTTTTGTAAGTAATTGGTAGTAGTTTTTATCCTATATCAAAATGTAAATAGACCTGGTAATTATTATTATTTAAGATTGTCAAAAAGAATAATTTCATTTTGGGAGTCATCAAAATTTAATGTAGCATATTTAAAGAAAAAAGATCATTTGTAAAATTGTATAGTCTTTTAAGAATATGTTTTTATTTAAAGTATATCTGATTTGCTAATTATATAATCTTTATAAGTAAGATCCTTTAAAGATATTTAAAATAACTTATGTTTATTGTTTGCAAGTGTAATCTTCTGTTGTAAATTGTGTTAATAGATGGAAATAAAAATATATGCTCACATTAAATAAGTTTTTGAAAACAGAAGTAAACACAAGCCTAGGTAAGCCAGAAGTGTAACCCTAAATTTATGCTAGACTTTAAAATGATTTTTATTAATCCTTATAATATATAAGATGTTGTCATTTACTTGGCCTGATATTAAATTAGCTGGCATTCCCTAAGTAAACTCTTGCACAAGAATGCTAAGAAATAAGCTAGGTGGTGAAGGTTAACTAGCCTGTAAATTAAATTTTTATCAGAGGTATTCCACAAAATAATCTATCTGTCTATATATATGTCTATCAGTGCATCAATATCCTGCAAGTAATGAACATATTTATCATGAAGGACTTTAAATACATTTAATAACACATAAGCCTATACATATCACATTTAGTTAATTGTTATAAATAAAAAGATTTTATTTTAGTTATAATTTTTGAAGTTTGTTTTATCTGCTTTATGCTAAGCCAAAAATTTTTAACACATATGGCACCCTTCTGGGAGAAAAAATGATTTGATTTGTTGGTTATATACTAGAATATACTATATGGAGTTCATATTTTTATTCACATAATCATATATCCTATCAATGAAAGCACTTTCTATTTTATACCCAATTCAAAAGAATTCCTTAAGAAGTTAATAATTATGGTGTAATTGTTTTTTTAAATCTTCATGCAAAGTAAGAATATCAAGGGAGAGTTTCATAGGATACAAAATTATACAGCTACTTTTATTGGGTACAAGGCTACCATGGGGGGTAAGATACCTTTTCGGCTTATGAGCACAGGAAATTGATAGTTATTTTTCACTATTGTTCGTTCATATTATGAATAAAAACATAAGGTTGTTAGAATGTTATTTTCAGTTATCACTTACCAGCCCATCTTCTCCTGGTCCTGGGTAGGTTACAGCAAGATCATGACCATTCTCATCTAAAGCTTTGATTTCAATGCCTAAGTTGGATTCAGGTTGTTTGAGCCAATTTTGCAACACTGTCTTCACATCAATGCTCTGCCAAATACCAGTGCCTGGGTTCATGTCAAGTTTCAGAGATCGGATTCCAGTATACCTTGTACCGTCTTTCATGGGTTTGATGAGTCTCAGGATTTGTACAAACACTGTTGTAGGAGTCTTGACGGGTCTCAGATATATCCACAGTTGGGCCTTTACTACTTTGTTGTATTGTACTTTAGAGCTAAATTTAAAGAAGCAACATTTGGGTTTTCCATCCACTTGCATTAGCAAATCAGCTATAAATGAATAAGAAAAGGAAAGAGTTGCTGAAACTATTTCCCATTAAGAAAATGAACAAAAGCCCTCCACATTAATAGTTGAGCATTTTTCTGTTGGGATAATGTGTGCATTTGCAGTATTTTTAAATGAAATACTATGTAGAACTTCATAGCTCAGAAAAAATATCAGAGAAAATAATTATCCTAGCTTTTCAGAATTTTTTAGATACATATTTTTTCAACTGTTGATGAGGAATCTATTCCTCTTCCAGAGAACTATGGCCAAAGGAAAATTCTAGGAAGGAATGAACAGTGAATGAAATTTTAAAATGATGATGATTAAAGAGAACAAGAGACACTGTGGAGGAACAACCACTTAGAATTCTTTGGGAATCTGAGTAGTTACACTTACTGAGCAGCTGTACCAATCAGTCTGGAAGAAGGAACCCTTCCCCCAGGCCTGAATTACCTGGGGACAAGACACACTGAGCAAGTCACTGAGCCTCGGAAATTAGTAGAAAATATTGTACATCTGTTACGTTTTGGCACTGGGCTAGCCTTTTAAAGGAGCAAAGCTTAGCAGGTAATTAGCACAAAAAATTGGATGTTCTATTCATACTATCTCAAAAGTTAAGAAGTATTGTCTTTAGGGCCAGTCTGTCAGTATAAGCACAAGCACTAACAATTTATTTTCTTTTGGTTTCCCAAAATTGTCTATAAAAAGGTAAATCTACTCCAGGACTATTTGATAGCAGTGTCTTAAATGAAAATTATTTGTTGCATTGTAACCTGATTACCTAATAAGGGAAATAATATTTTGAAATGGTTTTGAGTCCTGTTTAAAGTGTACAAAGTACTATGTTAAACAAGATAACAGACATGGCACAGAAGCTTTCTTGTCATGCCTTTTCTGTCAAGGTGCCTGTCTCCCTTTCCTGGAGAAACTATTCTTTTGAGCTGACTGCAAAAGGAATTGTATGAAATATATTATCTTTCAAAAGCAATGTTGATACTACAGGCAATAGCCCTTCCTATTATAAAGAATAAAATATTTTAGAAGGTTATTAAGCAATGTATCTGCTTGGAAATATGCAAACCGAGTACTCTTAACAATAGTACCATGGTTAAGGTACAAGTAGGACTTCATGAGCTATACCCTACCCAATTAAGATGTTTATTTCTTAGGCATTTTCTGATACTTAGCTCATGATTATCATTATGCTATGTTTACTTCATTATTGCTCTTACTAATACATTAAAATTTTTTTCACACTCTTCAGTGTAATAGCTTTCAAAATTAAGCATTTTAATTTGTGAGAGATAGTTTTGAATTACAGAAATCACTCTTACTGTAGGTGTTCAGCAGTGCTCAAATAAGCTTAAACATCTAGCAAGTTTCTTCCTCTATTATTACTGAAAAAACATTATAAATGCATATTTTAGACAACCAAATGCAATTACAAAATTCCATGTAAGTGTTAACATTGCTTATAGTGTCTCACAGTCCTTGCCTCGGTAGTAGTAAGCTGTGAAAGCACAAGCATGCTATATTTGCCATATTAGACTAAGTAGCAGTAGTGCTGTGCAAGCATTTTATTTTTTAGTTTATTAGCTCTATAAGGAAACAATGCAGCAGATTTTAGTCTCATTAATATATTTCTCATGGTATCTTGAAAAAAAGAAACAAACTCTTTTCCCTTCTACTTACATGCAAGCCAACAGCTTGTTAAAAAGAGCCTGAAAATAGATCTGTTTCTCATAAACACTGGAACAACAGTCAGCAAAACTGTTGATATACACTAACAGGGTTACTTACATTCTGTAGGCATAGTAATGATTGTTTCCGTCGTAGCATGATAATCATCGTCTTCCAAAGAGCCATCACTGCTGTCATCCCTCTGGACATCGTACTGATCAATCAGTTCCCGGAGTGGAGGAGCTTTGGGTAAAAGTTGTCTTATAGCATCTTTGCTGATGTTAGGAGCTGTTTCCAGGCGAAGTTTACTGAGGATTTGAATTTTTATGGCTTCTATTCTTGAAGATTTAGTGTTCTGTCTCCAGGTACATGCATTACACAGCCCCTCTTTTTCCACATTTTCTTTTTGCTCACTGTTCTCATTTAGATCCACTGGACCAGCAACAATCAGCATAAACAGGTAAATATAAACATAGATTTGCAATTTTTGCATGATTTAAAAAATCAATACAATCTTTTTCCTTGTTCTTATTTCTTCCTTTCGCTTTTCTTTTGCTTTTGAGTAATGCCACGCAAAATTTTAATGCATGTACAGTCTGAGAGACAACTTGCCACAGCAGTGAATCTTTTATACTGTATTCCAAGTGGCTTTTTATATTCCAACTTAGATGAGACAAGTGTCGTCAGGATCTATGATTGGCTCTTGCTCCACAATGAATCTCGCTGTCAGAGGTTAAAACCCTGTCTGTCACAAGTCACCAAACAGTATTTTGTTACAGTCAGGGGTGAGCTGATTCATTTGACTACTTCATAAAAGAAATAAATCTACAAATAATAAAAGATATTTGTGACATTTGAAAACTTAAAGTCTATGTTAACAATATAAGCTATACTTAAATTTTATTAATCTTTATAAAACTCTTGCTATAATTTAAGTAAGTTTTAATTCATACTTAAAATAAGAAATATTCTTCAAAAATTAAAATGATTTTATATTGGTTAGGCAAGCATTTGAAGTAAAAAGATTTTTATTTGTTGTATTAAATTATTTTTAGTGTCAAGAAATTAGGAAAATAAAAATTAGGAAGGCCTAAATTAAAAGTTAAGCTTGTAATACTTGTAAAAGATTTTCATCAATAATTTAAACAACTTGTTTTCCTGACAAAATTGTTAGCACATGTTGAAAATCATTTTTATTATAATGTTATATTGTGTGTGGAATTATTTTTAAATAGTTTAATGTCCTTTATTAATGTGAAAATTATGCTCAATTTTTGACTGGTATTATGCTATTTCCTATTTTAAAGGTGCAGATTAGTATTATTCAGAAGATGGGTTTCTTTATTGTTTGTTACCAAGAGGACAATGTCAGCCAGTAAAAAAATCTCTGAACTTAGAATAAAAATATAATGGATTTTATGACTGGCACTGCAGCACTTGTTATAGTTTGCCTCAGATTTTCTGTGGTAAAAGTAAAAAGTATAGTATCTACTCTATAAATTATATCAAAATATTGTGAGCACATAAAAAAGAAAGAGCACCATTATAAAGGGGTGCCCTTTTGTTGTTTCCTAATACAGTAATATGTTTGCACCCCTTTGCCAGTTTCTCATTTTGACCAGAGGGCAGACACCTGGCAGGGATTTGGGGTAAGGTCTGGGAGCAGAGAATGGAGCTTTTTGTTCTCTAAATTTAAGTGGCCTCTGTAGGGATCAAACTCTCAACCTTAGCTTTGGGAGCAACAAGACCTAATCAAATGAACTATTAAAGAGCTAAACAAATATAGCCAGCAAAAAACAGAAGATATTTCCAGGCCAAAGGAGATTTCTTCCTCCTATTCCTTTTTGGGAAGCTAAGGACTCCTAGGAGATTCAATCCATTACTTTTTTTTTTTCCAAGAGAATGCAGTAGCTTATATCAAATATTTATTTTTTAAGTCACTACCATTTTTGCACACTGTACACTAATTTACTGCCTCGGTGAACTAAAATGCAACTCAGTAGCCTGAAAAGTGAATGCATTTTCATCAAATTCTTAAGAGGTATCTACATCTCTTGAGAATAAATGGCCTTACATAATGCATTGGATTTGCCCATCATTAAAGATTAAGGAAAACCAGACACAAACCAGATGCCCTGAGGATTTCAGATACTCTTTGTTATGGGACAATATTAGATCAGGCTTATAAAGTTTTATTTGGTAAATTCATTTTTCAACATATAAATCTTTGCTATAATCATTGTAACATATGCTTCTATAGACATCTGAGAATGTCAAACTTTTTTTTAAATGTGCTTACAATTGCATAGCAGTTGAGAACTCAAGCGCTGGAGTCAGATAGACTCGAGTTCAAATCTCAACTTTGCCACTTGTAACTATGTGATAATGGATGAAATACTTAAGTTCTCTAATCTTTGATTTCCTTATAGGGTTTTGGGGGGATATAATTTAATAATGCATGTAAATTGCTGAATATAGCACCTGTCATATAGTAAGTAATTGATAACTAGCACTTGAGTGCTTGCTCTTTGTTTTATGTAGAGGGGGTTTGAGAGTATGCTTAAAATTATCCTCTACCTGAACTAGAACTGCTTCAGGTTATAGCTGCTAATTTATCAATTCACAGAGGCTACCTCTCTAGGCCTCTGAGGCAAGTAAAATTTTCTAAGGCAGCCCTGTTACAAGACATGTTCCAGCTCTTTATTCTTATTACCTGGAATAAAGTAAACAAAGGTTGTCATTCACATATAGACAACAACAAAAAGCACAAAAGTGTGAAAAATGCAGCCCTAAATAGACTGCAAATTGGGAGTCTGTGTGTCAGAAGCCTCACATTCACCTGACATGTGCAGAGCAGCGAAAAAGTTGAGGCTTCTGACACACAGGTTCCCAGCCCTCTGCCTTATTCTTTAAGGTCTCATACTATAAACAAGTGTCCTTTTTGCAGTCAATTTTGCAACATGCCAGGAGTACTGATTTTTGTAAATATGTTTTAGTAAGTAGACAAATTTGCAAATACAGAACTCATGAATAATGAGAATTGTCTGTATGTGAAATGAAAACCTTTGTTTACTTTATTCCAGGTAATGAGAATTAGGAGCTGGAACATGTCTCGTTGGACATGTTGTCGATTTTGCTTGTAAAATTGGCCCCCAAGCATAGTGCTGAAGTGCTGTGCTAACCACAAAAAGGTTGTGATGGAAAGTAGGATGGTGGTTGCCAGGGGATGTGTTGGGGGCAGAGGGGTAGTTACTATTTGATAGAAACAGTTTCAGTTTGGGAAGATGTTTCATCTGGAGATGGATAGTGGTGATGATTGCACAACAATGTGAATGGGATTAATGCCACTGAACTGTACACTTAAAAATGGTTTAACTGGTAAATTTTATGTTATATATGTTTTACCACAATTCTCATAAGGCTGTGATAGGCCTTAGGGAAAACATTTTCTTGTGAAAAAATACACGTGCTAGATAAGCTTCGTTCGGGCATGAGTTGTAGCGCTGTTGGCTGTGAGTTCAATGTTAACGAATGAACAATATGTATTAAATAATATGTCTTTAAAACACACATAAAACAAGGTTATATATTGATTAGTTGATGAAAAAGTTATGATCAGAGGCTCACCTAGCCCTGTATTTCCCCTAGGAACAATGAATAATTCAGTGTTGGCAATCACTTTATAGAACATGAATAACGAGAATTGACTGTATCTAATCAACTTCTTTAGAGGACTGTATTGAATGGGTTAAGAAGTACTCAAGAAATTTCAAGAATTTAATTCCTCTCCAGAGGCAGTGACTGCAACTTTCCCAGAGCAGAAGGGTTCACCAGCTGTAGGAACCTTCAATGTGTTCTGACTGCTGGGGGCCCAGTTTTGGCTTATCTCATAAAGGAGAGAAGATGGTGTGTCATTAGAATGAATGAGTAGAGAAGAATTCCTTCTATTTGTTGACTGGGAGAGCTTGGTTTCTTACCTTGTTGGCCTTGTCTTAGGTTAGTGATCTTTAAAAACAGTTTCTCACAGGAGTCAGAATTTAGGTGGCCAATGCAACACCTCACAAGACTTGTATTCTTCTTTGTGCTTGGTGGGCTGTTGTGGGCCTTCCATTTTCTGTAACCATCAGTAGAGTGGCAAACAGACTTTTCTCATCTCTGTTACAAATATTCATGAGGTGTCTCAAAACAACTTTGAGGGTATAAAGTATATTTTCAAAAAAAAAATGTTTATGATTTTACTGTTTCTGGAGTCCAGAAACTAGTACTGAGTGCACTAATGTAAAGGCTTGCCAGAAGTTAAATGATATGGCCAAAGAAAAGAGGAGGAGATTAGTAATTTGAATATGAATAGATCATACAAAATTCAACTGCTTCGGGGAAAAAACTCAGAAAGTTATATTTTCTGATCATTCTTCCATTTTCCTGTAATAACATCCCTTTGGTATTAGTTCATGTTGATTATTCTTAAAGCCAGAGAAAACCTATGTAGTGCTCAACTCACACAACACCATGAGAAGGTAATCAACCCACATTGATGATAACTGATCACCCAGGCTTTCAATATATTATAAGACAAAAATTAACAACAACAAAAATATTCTTGAGCTAGGGAGCAATAATATAGGAATATAAGACAGGAGACTTAGAATATAGTTCTGTCTTTGCAGCTGACATTTTATGTAACCTTGAATAAGTCAATTAGTGAAGCCTTCATTTATAAATGTATATAGGTATGTATGAATTCATTTATTAGTTTATGAAATATTTGAATGCTTATTGTGTACCTGGCACTGTACTACATTCTGAGGATAAAACAATGAGCCAGACACAATCACTGTCTTCATGAAACCTATGGTCTAGTTTCTTCATATAAAATATGAGGAAATTTGATTAGATATGCCCTTTTAGTTAAGGTTTACCCCCTAAATCAGTAATTTTCCAACTTTTTGGTGTCAGGATTCCTTTACAATCTTAAAAATTATTTAGGATCCTCAAAATCATTTGTTTTTATGGATCATATCTATCAATATTTACTGTATTATAAATTAAAACTGAAAAGTTTTAGTATAGAGGCATATACAAGCATACAGGATTTGCTGACAGATAATTATGTCTTCACACATTGTAAAGTCTCTGGAAAACTCCATTGTACACATAGGAAAGAAAGAGAGTGAGGCAAAAAAGAAATCTTAGTTGATATTATGAAAATAGTTTTTACTTCACAGACTCTCTGGAAGGGTCTTGGGAACCACCCAAGGGATACCCAGACCACACTTTGAAAACCATGGCCCCAAAGTAGTAATTGTTATCCTACTTCAGTTGAATATTTTCCCCTCTAACGTTCAGTCCCTTCCTCCCAATACCTGTGCCTTGGCTTTTAATGAGACATTGAATACGATAATTTTTAAAACATTGTATATTTATTCAATAGTACATAATTAATTATTGCCAAGAGCATAAATAAAATATTATTGTATGATAATCATGAACTACAAATTTGTAGGCAATCTAGAGGACATTTGCAACTCTAGGATATAGACTGAAATCAGTGGTCTTAAGGGATTTCTTGTAGATGGTCTTCATGTCAGTGTTGAGGTGAGAACATTCATACTATGGCAATGCCTCATAATAATGTCCAATTAATAAAGTTGGTGTATTCCATTGTCCTTTAGAAGTAGAATTAATCTAAGAAAACTTTAAAATATAATTTCTCCCCTCCCTTTTTCCCATAAGTTTGAAATACAGAAAATAGAAATAGTTATAATTTGGCTTCCTCATTTTTCCATTGAAAAAAGAGACCAGACTCAAATACAGTATTAAATGATATAGATTGTGACCTTATCTTTTAATACAATTCTCACATGTTTGTGTTTTAATTGTTTCCTTCCTTGTCCTCCCATCTCTAACCCTCCATCCCCCAACAGACTGAGCTCCTCGAGGGCAGGGAATTATTTTGTTCTTTTTTTTTATCTCTTCAGCTCTTGGTCCAGTACCTGGCACATAATTAGATGGACAACAGGGTGTTTATTGAACAATCAAACCAATAAATGAATAAATGTCTCCTTCAATACCAGAAATGCTAACTTTCTAATTTTTCAGTAGGTTAAATTTGTATATTTATAGACTTCCCAAGTGACTCTGGTTGTGTTTTTAGTTTGATCTGACTGTGGTTCATAGCATTTCTACCGAGTTCCCTCTTCCTCAACCTGGCAGGGGAGATTGGTGTTGCAGGTCCCTGCGTTCTGACCGCCCCAGTAGTTCTCTGGTAGAGCACTGAGCACTTTGAGCATCCCAGTGCAGCTTTCACATTTAGTGATCTCTGGCTACCTAGATCTCTGGCTACTCATTCCTCATGGCTCTTAACGGGAACCACGGGACCATGCTAGGGAGTTGCCATACTGGCTATGACACAACTACTTAAGGTGACAGAGCCCTTACCTAACACAAGTTCATATTTAGGTCAAACTAAGTTTAATGAGCATCAAAGGTAGCCAGGGAGTAGAAAATAAATCTCAAAAGACAAGTGAGAGAGAGAGAGAGGGTATGTAATGACATCGATGAACCACATATATGACAGTAGTCTCATAAGATTATAATCAATTTAAGCAAGGCAAGGACAGAAAAATGTGCTTTGCCTTCACCTGGTGGGGAGAACTGTGAACTTATAAGTGTTGCAGTTTTCTCCTCTTTCTCCTTCTTCTTTTTTTATAAAGTATTAAGGTTCTGAGTCTTCTTTCTCTACTTGCTTTTTCCTCATACCAGCAGGAAGAAGCTTTTCCCCAAAACTGGGGTAGAGTTTATCACCTCTGTTTAACCCAAGAAGGCGTAATTCTTTGAGTAGCCCATGGAGGTGGGCCAGAAGTCAATCTATTTCCTAGAATACTCTCTCTCAAGATAAGTAAGTTCCTTAGCTCCCCAGGACCCTCTGTGAGTTCCACAAGTAATTTCATAAAATTTATATCTTTCTGTATATTCTGTCTTATCTAGATAACCACATCTGAGTACTACTTCAGTGTCTTCAGTTCTGCAGTGCCTGCAAATTTGTGTTTACTGTTGAGTTTTTGATTATAATCAAGTTGGCATCAAGTGCCATCTAAAGTCTTAGAGTTGACTTTTATACAGTACTCATGGGAGTTTTCTTTTTCCCCCTCTTCTCAGGGGATTTCCTTTTTCCTTTAAAAGGAATCTTTACGTTATTCAAACTTGAGATCCTAGCTCAAATAATTTTCTTTTTCTATCAATAGCAAATAAGGATAGCCACTTAAGTCCTTTGCCCTAAGGCCATGATTTGTGTTTGGAAAAAGTCTGATTCACTACTTTAGCCCTTTTTACTGAACTTAAGTTTTCTTTCTTTTTATGTTGAATGTATATGCAATGAGATAGCTTGTAGAAATGTCTCAGGTTGCCTGATATACGTTATACCAGTCTTTACTTGGCTCTCAAACTTGCTACAGCCTCGTCATCCCTGCTAGTTTATAGACTTCCACACCATTGCCCACTTCCCTAGATTAAGAAAGCACAAACTTCTGCCTGAAGCTGTAAATTTTCTTTCCCAAATCTAATGAAGTTAAACTTTAAAATTTATAAATGAGAAACTGAGCATAATAACAAATTTATTTTCTTCATTTTTGGTGACCAATTTTCTTCATTATATTTTGATTTACTTTAGAGCAAGCACATGTTTTCCAGAGCAGATGACAATACAGATGGACAAAGACATTGCTTTAGTTTTGACATTTTTGCCTTTGCTATTATTAAGAGTTAAATTTTCCAATAACCAACCACTCCCCAAGAGAAAATCTTGCAATTTTCAGGATTTTGTTTTTAGGGAACTTTGGAACCCACAGAGACTCAATATAGAGTGTTTCTACAAATCAAAAAAATTTTTTTCAATATTTTTAGATTTTAAAATTTAAAGTCTACAAACTATTTTTTAAAATTTTGACTCTCTCTTTACTCAGATAGTGGCTTGGAAGTAGTAATAGCCTTAGAAAAATTCAGTTCTTTCCAAGAGTGTTCAGAAAATGTTTTCTTATTTCCTGGGAATTGCCTAAAGCATTGTTTTTCGTAATTCACAGAGGACTGGCTTTCAGAGAGGCATTCTGTTATCAAATTCCTCTGTAAATTCCTAGAAGGATCCCTTTAAAATATATTCATTTGTTCATTTATTCATTTATTTGTTCATTAAACACTTATTGAACACCTGGCTTATGTTAGGTACTATGCCAGGAATTGCAGACAGAAAAAAATGGTGCTTTTTTGCCTAAGGAAAAAAAATTGAATTTTAGGACCATAAGGATTTTAAGATTATTATATCCAATCTACTCATAAACAGATGCAGAAACTGAGGCCCTACAAGAGGTTAAATGATTTAAATTAAAATTAAATAAAGAAAACTTTATTCATATTGAGATACTTTTGAACCACCAAGTACTTCTTTATGTTAAGAATTTTTTTTAATGTTCTAAAATTAACAAATAAGGTCAGTGCTCAATTTCCTGGGTCAATGCCACAGCGGTGCCCTTTGTTCTTGGACCCAGTCCCTGGTTCTGGCTTGGCAACTGAAAGACCCAATGACCTGCTTTTGGCAATTAGTATAGGAGTTTTAGTGTCTACTGACTAAATGTACTTTGGATGCCCATTTGCTCAGACATTGGAGACCAGTCTTTTGTTATAAAACATCATTGTTTAGCTCATTTTTTAATATTTTAAATTATATATCTATATTCTTGAAATTTAAAATTAATAAGTCAGTAGTTTCTAATAATTTTAACCATAAAGTATTCTATCTTTGACTTTCTAATTAGTTTAAAAATAGATATAACTTTGAATTCTAGTAAAAAAATTATTTCATTTATTTAGATTTAACATGAACATTCTGGCCCCTGCTGGGAACTCTAAGAACTACATCACTTCTGCTATCAGTTTTTCTAAGGTCAGAAGGACTTCAGTTTAAACCTTGAATTCAGTTTTATATGTTTTCTTTTTTCTTTTTTTGTAACATGCAGAATTTTACTGAATAAAATCTACAAGTAAGGCATTACTATGATTAATACTCAAAATCTGTGTTAAATGTTGGATATTCTTATATGACACAATTAATTTAAATCCCTCAGTAATATAACAAAATTTTCTACCTTAATTTTAAATATATAGAAATCTAATATTTTTTATCCCTATTCAAATTCAGAGGAAAAATCTGATGGGAGGAACAGGTGAAATTCAAATATTTGATAAAGTATGGTGTGGCAAAGACTCCTTACTTAGAATTTCGTTTCATCAAATACTTATGAACACCCACTGTTTGATTATGAGTAAGCATTGAATATGCAGTCATGTGCTACATAATGACATTGATGGACCACATATATGACAGTAGTCCCATAAGATTATAATGGAGCTGAAAAATTGCTATTCCCTAGTGATGTCTTGATGATCCTGACCTTATGAGGCCTAGGCTAATGTGTGTATTTATGTCTTAGTTTTTAACAAAAAAAATCTAAAAAGTAAAGAAAAAAATGAAAAAATTGAAAAAAGTTTGTAGAATAAGGATATAAAGAAAGAAAATATTTTTGTACAGCTGTATGATATGTGTTTTAAGCCAAGAGTTATTATGAAAGAGTCCAAAAATTTTTAAAAATTAAAAAGTTTATACAGTAAAAATGTTACAATAAGCTAAGGTTAATTTATTATTGAAGAAAGAAAAAATTTTTAAATTAACTTGTTGTAACCTGAATGTATGGTATTTATAAAGTCTGTAAGTATTGTACTGTAATGTCCTAGGCCTTCACATTCACTCACCACTCACTCACTGACTCACCTAGAGCAACTTTCAGTCTTGCAAGCTCTATTCATAAGTGCCCTATACAGGTATAATATTTTTTATACAGTATTTTTACTGTACCTTTTCTATGTTTCATGTTCAGATACAAAAATGCTTATTATTTTGTTATAATTACCTACAGTATTCAGTATGGTAACATGCTAGGAGTCTAGGAGCAAATAGGCTGTACCATATAGCCTAGGTGTGTAGTAGGCCATACCCTCTATGTTTGTGTAAGTACTATGTTGCACAACAATGAAATTGCCTAAAGACCCATTTCTAAGAATATGTATTCATTGTTAAGCAACAAATGACTGTATTTATATCAAACATTGCCATACCCTCAACCCCCAGTGGAGGGTAGGTAACAGTTAAAAAACAGCACTTCAGCAAGTGCAAGATTATAGAATGGAATATGGACTGTAGGATAAACCAACTGTTTCTGGAGTGTGGTTGGAATGATTTATATGCATGGGAGACTTAGGAGCAGGGAGTGGAGGGCAGATGGGAGACTGGGAACAGGGTTATAAAACCTTTCCATTCAAAAACCCATGAATAAATAAAGACTTTTGCCCTGGAAGTCTCTTATGAGCTCTCTGACTAGGGAAATTATTAATATTAACCTCTATTTCCTCATCTGCAAAATGGAAACAGTCAAGTTGTGAGAACTAAATGAGATAATAATATAAGTGCCAAGAACACTACCTGGTACTGAGTAAGTACCTCATAAATATTAAATATTAAAATACTAATAACAATGATATCAGTAGTACCTAACAATATTTATATCAATATTCATTTGTGTTATAAATCTTTGTAAAATTGAAAATTTATAAATTAAACTTGTAAAGTGAGGGATAGGTATATAATTTACACAAGAAAGAGATGCAGAACAAAATGACTAGAAAACTAGAAAAAAAGTAGGAAAAGTTATAATAGGAAAAATTCTAACAAAAAGAAAACTGGGGTCATGATATTAGTTGCAGGCAGGATTAATTTTAAGGCAGAAAGTATAAAACAAATCAAAGAAGGAAATTTTATCGATGGTACAGGAAACAATCTACAGAGAGGATATATGTTTCATACATTTTAAAAAACTGCAGAATTGAAGGAGAAATGATAGGAAACAAAATAGTAATAGCAGACTCATTCACTTTGTGGCTCAAGTAGACAAAACTTAGTAAGGATATATAGTGTTTAAATAATGAAGTTAATGAGATTGATGAAAAAGATTTGTATTGAATTCTATATCCTGATACCTGAACATCAGTCTTATTTTTAAAAGCCCATGAAACATTTACCAAACCAACTCTCTATTGGCCAATAAAAAATCTTTTAGTAAATTCCAAAAATTAGAAATAATCCAAACCACATTCTCTGATCACAGTGTAATTAAATAAAAATGAATAGTCAAAATAAAAATCAACATCTCTTCTACTACTTGGAAATATAAAAATTATTTTGAACAACCTTTGATACAAAAGAAGAAACAAAACGGACATTGCAGAATGTGTACAAAATAACAGTTAAAACATTACATACCAAAACCTGTACAAGACAACTGCTGTGTTTAGCAGATATTCATAGCTTCAAATATGTATTACTAAAGAAGAAAGTATGAAAATAACATATTATTTAACTAAAAAAGTTAGAAAATGAACTATAAAATATACTGTAAATTAAACCTGGAAAAGCAGAACAAAAGTAAAAAGATAAAATTATAAATTGAGTCAGAAACAGCAAATTAATAGAATTGGTAATATAAATCTATGACATGTTTTCTTATCGAAAGAAAAAATAATAAAATACTAGTTTAACTTAGCTTAACCAATCAATGTAGAGAAAGCACAAATACTATAAATTGGAAGGAGAAAGATAACTAATTTACACTATGAGAGAATTAAAGAGTTTACTACAAAAGTAATATGCAAATAAATTTGAAGACCTGTATGAAATTAAAATATATAGATTTTCTGGAAAAAAACAACCAAAGAAGAAAGTGGAGTATTCTCTGAAAAGCACCAGGCAAAAATGATTCTTCCAAATCCTCAAAGGACAGATAATATTAGAACAGTATTTTTCAAAATAGTGTTTTAAGATTAGCATTTTTTTACTGAAATAGAATAATAATAGTATAGCATGTACACTCAGAGTAAAGGGTAAATATTATATGAAACTTTTGTATTAGTGGATATACCAGGTCTCCTTTTGAAGTTGTGTTTCTCACTATGGGTTACTGTCAAAATACTCTAAAAGCCACCGTACTACAATTAACATAAATTAAAGAATAAAAATAAATATAAAAAGCTCACAAAAAAATTTTAACCACCATAATAATTATGCTTAAACCTTGCAATGAAATCAAGAAAAGAATATTGATCTAAAATCTTAAATTAAATATTAGCAAATAAAAGCCTGCAGTACATCGAATGAACCGTATAATAACCAAGCCTACTCTTGGCCTACTCTTTCAACATATTAATAGGTAAAAGGAAGGGGGAAAGCATGACAATTTTAATAGATTCCTATTACTCGACTAACTTAAATCAGTTCTTTAATTAGTACCATTCCTACATGAACGACTTTCAGTAAAATACGAGTAGCTGCATATTTTCTGGAAGTGATAAACCAGCATTGTGCTTAATGATACAACACTATACATATTCCCATTAAAATCAGAAATATATTAAGGATACCCTCAATCACAGCTATTATTTGTTATTTTTGTGGAAGTATTAGCCAATGCAAATAGACAAAATAGTGGAATAGGAGGCATAAATATAGAAGAAGAAAAAGCAAAACTGTCATTATTTTTGCAGATGGTATAATTTAATGCCTGTAAAAAATGTAAAGAATCAACTGAAAAAAATTCACTTTAATTTAAATTCAGTTTGTAACATGTTACAAAATTAATACACTCTGCAATCATAGATGTTCTTTATATAAAAAATAATCAGGAAATATAATGAACAAAAAAGATGCCATTCAAAATAACATCCAAAATTAAACCAAATGAAGTAAAAACACCAAAGGAGAACTCAGCTAGAAGTATGTAGGCCCTGTGTTAGTAGTTCTTAACCCTGACTGGGGTTAAGCTCTTACTAAATACACAATGCCTATGCTTCACACTAGACCAATTAAATCTTTGGTGATGGAGCCCTAGATATGTATACTTTTTTTTTTTTTTGGAGACAGGGTCTCACTCTGTTGCCTGGGCAACTGTGGCATCATCACAGCTCACTGCAACCTCAAACTCCTGGGCTCAAGCGATCCTCTTGCCTCAGCTTCCTGAGTAGCTGGGACTACAGGCACAGGCCACCATACCCAGCTAATTTTTCTATTTTTAGTAGAGACGGGGTCTCACTGTTGCTCAGGCTGTTCTCAAACTCCTGAGCTCAAGTGATCCCCCAGCCTCGGCCTCCCAGAGTGCTAGGATTATAAGCATGAGGATATCTGTAACTTTTTAAACCATCCAAGTGATTGCAATATACAGCCAGGGTAAAGAACCACTACTCCATATGAAGAAAATATTCAAACTAAATTGAAAGACACACCCTTTTCTTGAATAGGCAGACTTAAATCAATATTGTATAAATGCCATTCTCTTTAGTCTATAAATGCAATGTAATTTCCAATTAAAATACCAATAGGTTTTTAAATATAACAAATATTTTTAAGTAGCCTGATAAGTTTTGATTAAGGAAAAAAAATGAGAGGGGATTAGCACTAATAGATATGAAAAAATTTAAGGTATAGTAATTTAAAATACCACAGTATTGACAGAAGAATAAAAAGAGAGAGAGAAAGGGTAAAAAATAGAGCCAAGCACATAGGAAAACTATGTAAGTGATAAAAGTGTCATTTTAAGTTAGGCCATTAAGTAGATGAACTATATAATAAATGGTAATGGGACAGAAAAATAGTCTTATGATCCTTGGCCACTTGACTGTAAGCTCCATGAAGGCAGGGACAATTTTATATTTATCAAATATTTAAATATCAAAAATGAAACCAGAAAAGTATGAGAAGAAAATTTGAGTGGGTAGTATGCACTATGATATTAGTGTCAAACATTCTAAGCATGTATATGTGCAAGAATTTGTTTGAGGTTCTTTGCCATAATGAAATTTGAAATTTGCTAGTCATGTTTATCAATCTTTCCTGTTGTAGCTTAATAAATGTGTTTAGATAAAAAGTTTAAATTCCAACATGGCAAAGAAAACTTCATAGTCATGCATAATACAAAATATTTTCTAATTTTTCTTGTGATTATTTCTTTGAACTATGGGTTATTTAGAAGTATGTTTAATTTTCAAATATTTGGGTATTTTCCAGATATATTTTTGTTACTTATTTCTCATTTAATTCTGTTGTAATCAGAGAACATACTCTGTATTATTTCAATCACTTTATATATATTAAAACTGGTTTTATGACCCACCATAAGGTCTATCTTGGAGAATGTTCCATGAGAACTTGAAAAGAATTTGTATTCAGTTGTTATCACGTGTATGATTCTATAAATGTCAGTTAAGTTGAGTAGGTTTGTTTAAGTTCTGTATATCCTTACTTATTTTCTATCTACTTGTTCCTATCAGTTACTAAGAGAGGAGTGTTGAAGTATCCACCTATAATGATGAATTTGACTATTTCTTTTCATTTCTGTCAGTTTTTGCTTCATATATTTTGAAGCTCTATAATTAGATGCCTATATATCTATGATTTTTATGCTTTCATGATGAATTACATCAACTTTTTCATCATTATGAAATCTTCCTCTTTATCTCTGGTAATATTCCTTGTCCTGAAATCTACTTTGTCTGATATTAATATAGCCATTCCCAGCTTTCCTAGGATTACTGTTTGTATGTTATATATTTTTCCATTCATTTACTTTCAACCTATCTGTGTCTTTATTTTCAGAATGGGTTTTGACCACATATGGTTGTGTCTTGTTTTTTATTCAGTCTTGTACCTTCTGCCTTTGATTGAGATGTTTAGATTATTTACACTTCATGTGTTTATCAATATGTATTGGTTTAAGTCTAGTGTCTTGGTATTTTTGTCTCATCTGTTCTTTGTTCCATTTTTCTTCTTTTTCTATCTTCTTTCAGATTGAGTATTTTTTAGTGTTTCATTTTGTCTCCACGACTGATTTATTCACTATGCCTGATTGTTTTATTTATGTAGTGGTTGTTCTAGAGTTTATAATATGCATCTTTAATTTATCATAGCCTACCTTCAAATGATATTTTACTGCTTCATGCATAATGTAAAACCCCTAAAACAATATACTTCCATTTCTCCTCTCCCACACTTTGTGATTGCTATCATACATTTTACCTCTTCCTATGTTATACATTTCCTAATACATTATTATTTTTGCCTTGAACAGTCAATTTTCTATAAGTCTTATATATTTACACATGTATTTATAATTTCCAGTGCTTTTTATTTCCTTGGTAGATCAGTGTTTCTCAACCGCAGCACTATTGACATTTTGGGCGGGATGATTCTTTGTTGTGGGGAGCTATCCTACATACTGTAGGATGTTTAGCAGCGTTCCTGGCTCAATTTATTAAATGCCAGTAACAACTCTCCCCCATGTCATGCTCAGCAAAAATGTCTTCAGACATTGCCAAATGTTCTGTGGGGGACAAACTATCCCCAGTTGAGAACCACTGTTCAAGATTGAAGTGTCTCTATATAACAATATTTTCTTAAGCCTGAAAAAAATCCTTTAGCATTTCTTTGACTTCAGGACTATTGATGACAAATTCTCTCAGCTTTTGTTTATCTGTAGAAGACATTATTTCAGTTTTATTTTTGAGGAATATTTTCACTGAATATAGAATTCTATATTATCAATATTTTTCTTTAAGCACTTTAAAAATGTCATTTCATTGTCCTTCAGATTGTATTGCATCTGACAAGAAATCAATGGTAATTCTTATCAGTGTCCTGTACGTATGTAGTGTGTGTTTTTGGCTACTTTTCAGAATTTCTCTTTATCAAGGGTTCTTAGCAATTCTGTTATGATGGGCCTTTGTGTGGCTTTCTTTGAGTTAATCCTGCTAGGAAGCCATTGAGTGTTTTGGATTTGAGCTTTATAGTTTTCATTAAATTTGGCAAAAATTAGTCGTTATTTATTCACATATTATTTTCTAGGACTATAATGACATTAGACAACTTAATATTGTCCCACAAGTCACAGAGGCTCTGTTCATAATATTTTTCAGTATCATTTTATTCCTGTGCTTCAGTTTTTTTAAAATATGTGTTCTTTTACTTTAAACATTGAGATTAACAAGGAATGTGCTTCAGTTTTGGTAGCCTCCATTGCTATTTCTTCTATTTCACTGATTTTTTTCCACAGTGTCTAATTGTCTATTAATCTCATCAAGTGAATGTTTCATTTCAGATATTATATGTCATCCCCTGAAAATCCATTTTTATGTCTTCCATTTCCTTCCTTATTATGTTAATGTTTTCCTTTCAAACCTTGAGCATATTTATAATGGCTGTTTTAAAGTCCTTGTCTGCAAACTCCATCATCATGTCTTATTTTTTATTTGACTATTTCTATTGACTGTTCCTCCCACCCACCCCCATTGTGAGTCACATTTTTTGCTCATTTGTAAGTCTAGTAATGTTTTATTGGGAATTGTAAATATTATGTTATAGAGTGTGAGAATTTTCTTGTCTTCCTTTAAAGAGTGTTGAATTTGCTTTACAAGTAGTTGTTACTTATAGATCAGCTTAGTGTTCTAGAGGCTGACTTTTAAGCTTGCTAGGGTTGGTCTACAGTAGCCTTTACTCTAGGACTAATTTAGTCCAATTACCTATGTACAACCTTTCTAGGGTCTTTTAATGCCCTGGGTATTCAACAAGTCTTTCTACTTGGCTGCTCAGAACTTCGAGCCCACTGTGAACTCAAAGAAGTGTTCAGCTTACAATTCCCCAGGAGTTTTTTGCCTGGCCCATGAAGTTTTACTTTATTTATTTATAACCTATTTCAGATTCAAGGAGACCCCCTGTACAGACTTCTAGAACCTTTCTTTGCATAGCTCCTTTTTCTCTGGCTCTCTGCCCCACAATATCCAGTCTCCTTATCCTTCCCAGTTATTGATCTCTGTTTCCTTGACTTATCAAGATTGCTATCCTGTGCCAGTTTTCTACCCCCGGGGCTGTGATCGAAAATCTGCCTCTAGACCAGTGTGCTGTGCCTCACAGCATTTGTATCTCTTCTTTTAGGGATCACAGTCTCATGCTGCAAATTTCTGAAAACAGTTTTCTTATAATTTGTCCTGTATTCTAATTGTTTACAGTAGGAAGGCAAATATAGTAATAGATAGTCCAATGTGGCCTGAAGAATTCTCCTTAGAATACAAACATAACAAAGGGGGAGGGGAATGAAAGACTATGGCAGGGAACAAAAGGCTAACTTTCTTCTTACCTTTCATCCAGAACTCTTAGAATAAGAAGAAGGCTAACAATCCAAGGGAAAAATGACTATATATATATATATATACATTTCTAATAAACCTATAAACAGATGTTCGACCTCAGTCTTAACTATAGAACAAAATTAAAATATCTGTGAAATACCATTTCTCTTCCAAGTGTTAGGATAAGCATGGGAAAATAGCCCCCTCTTTCCCTATCAGTGGTAGTATAAATTATACTTTTTATCCACTTTGCAGGACAATTTGGCACTTTTTAAAAAAATTTTAAATATTCTACTGCATTTGACCCAGAAATTCTATTTTTTTTAAGATTTTATCCTTTGATCAACTTGCACAAACTCTCAAAGATATTGTAGAGTTTATGATATTGAAAATTGGAAAAACTCTACATGTCCAACAATTAGAAATTATTAAATAAATTACAGTATCTCTAGGTAAATCTATATGTACTAACATAGAAGGATGAATATAAAATATAAGTAGAAAGGCAAATTTTAGAACAGAATCAATTTGATAACTATGAAAAAAGAAAGTTACGTTCACTGTATGCATGCTTTCTCCATAGATATTTTATCCAATTCCATGACTTTTAATATTAAATATATGCTGATGCTTGTTTCAGTCTCATGTTTGCTTCAGTCTGATGTTCAACCGTCTATTTTACAACCCATTTGGATAGTTCATTGGAATTTCCAATTTAACATGTCTAAGGCAGAACTCTTGATTTACTCACCTTCTCCTCCCCACTCAATCTTCTCCATTTCAGTAAGTGGCACCAGCATCCAACCACTTGCTCATGTCAAACACCTGGAAGTCAAGGAATTTTTCTCGCTAAGCTCTCTACTCCACACCATTTACTGGGAATAAAGGAGTCAGAAAGCTGGAAGATTAATAGAATGTGGTCTAGTGTGTGCCACTGAACCCAAAACTACCACGAAATTATAACTTACCACTTTTTTAGCTGGTGATGAATTAGTCAGCGTGTCAGGCAATTCTTATGCACTATCTCATTTTATCCTCACAAAACTCTGTAAGTGTTATTTTTCCATTTAATATTTGAATTAAGGATTTCAGGTGATAATGCTTTAGTGAAAAATGAGCTGTGTGTGTGTGTGTGTGTGTGTACAAATCCTCTTATGCTTCTCTTTCTTTGTTGCAGCCTGTCAGACCTGCCAGTAGATGGTTACTAGGTAACACAGATACCCTGAGAACACCAGTTTGGTTCCAAGGTAGGTGCTAGTGAAAGCATGTTAGGCACTCCCTGTAAGGTGCCGATTCTCACAGTTGGTCTGTGCAGATAGATAGAATTCATTCTTCTTCAGTTACATTAAAATTGTCCATCTTTCTCAGTTATATAAAAATTAGCTTGTTTTATATATAGAAGGATGTGGTTTTTTGAATAAAGACATTCAATGTGACTTATTTAGTTAGCAAAATTGCAAAACTGTTTTGAAAATTAATTTTGTCCTGTTCTGTACTAAGTACCATTGACAAAAAAAAATTAATAAAGGCATGATGCCCCCGATGACCTCATAGTCCAGTGGGAGAGACAGACTTGTAAACAGATATGTTAAATTAGAAGGTGGTAAGTGCTCTTCTGAAGACTGAGCAAAAAACTGTCAGTGCAAAAGCACAGAGGACTCTGCACAGAGGACAGAAGGAGTCAAGAAGCTTTAACAGAATAGGTGACATTTGAGCTAGATCTTGAAGGATGGGCAGCAGTTTGCCAGGTGAATGAGGTGATCTCTATATAAAGTGCCTAGTATAGGGCCAGGCACTTGGTAAGACCCAATAAATGTTAACATCTAGTTCCAGTCAAGGAAGTATTCCAGGCAGAGGACACAGGTCGTTTCAATTCAAGGAACACTTATTGAGTACCTTGTATATGTCAGGCACTATTCCAGGTTCTTTGGCCCTATGTGCCAGGCACATCCTGTGAAGACAGATAATTATACAAGGGTCTGGTGTGAGCCATGTCCAGACCTACTATTTATAGATTTTGTTCTCAAGATGGAGCAGGGGTGTTTGTTTTAACACTGCTGACACACTCCATCTTGATGGCAAACCCCTACTACTATAGCACTGACAGCACTGAGACGTAAGCTGCTAATGACTGTTCTAGATTCAGTTTCATGAAGGCAGTGGTGACAGTCTAGCCTGGCTTCCCCCTGTGTTCTGGGCCACTTTGACCTGTGTTGGGGGCTCAGGCTCAGGCATCAACTCTTCCTCATAGCATGGATGTAAATGAAACTAAAAATATTTCATCCCCAAACATGGTTTTCTGACACATTTTGAGATGGCTATTTGGAGGGCCTGCAGACAGGAATAGCCCTGCGATGTTACCTTTGGTGAAGGAGAGCTGCATCTGTAGAAAAATCTGCATCAGTGTAATAGGCAGCCAGACTTTCTCTAGATCTAGGGAAGATTAACTCAGCCAGGCTACCATCTGTTCTTTCTGAGGGCAGCTCTGAGATGGCCTAAGGTATTTTCATCTGCATAACAAGACAGCCTTTGCCCCATGCCTTTCCTTTTCTCTCTCTCCCATGACCTGTGATGCCACTTTCCCCAGAGCCCAGAGAAACTTGGTCCGAGGCCATTGTTCTTTGGGCTCATTCATTTCCCCTGAAAATTATTTACTCCTACCTCCTATCTCCCCTCTCCCCAGTGAAGAGGATATTTAAGCATTAACCATCTTGCCTTTCTTTGAGTTTTTCATATTTTGTATGACTCCCATGTGTATACATACATGTTAATATAAATTTGTATGCCTTTTTTCCTGTTGATTTATTATCAGTTTGTTTTATAGACTTGAATTACCAAATCTTCAGGGGAAAAATTTAAACTTTCATACAAATGGAGGAGTCCAGATGCTTGCATTTCTCTTCCAGCTGTTAAGGGAAAAAACCCAACTCCATAAAATAATTTAAAGAGGTTTATTCTGAGCTATGAGTGACCACCGGCCCAGAGCCCATGGCCTCGAGAGGTCCTGAGAAAATGTGCTCGAGTGGCCAGGTCATAGTTTGATTTTATACATTCATGGAGACTGGAATTACGTGTAAAATCATAAATCAATACAGGGGTCCTCAAACTATGGCCCGCGGGACACATGTGGCCCGCCGAGGACATTTATCCCACCTGCCGGGTGTTTTTGCCGCCACTGCCTGTCCTGTTTAGCAGCCGACTCTGGGCTCACAGTGCGCATGTGTGGAATGTGCGCCGCACTCTCCAACGGCCCTCCAAGGGTTTGAGGGACAGTGAACTGGCCCCCTGTTTAAAAAGTTTGAGGACCCCTGATAGAAGTTGTACATTGGTATGGCCCCAAAAATGCAGGACATCTCAAAGCAGGGGCCTTGAGGTTATATTAATAGGTGGGTTGAGAGATCCTTTGATTTGTAATTGGCCTGTGGGTGTGGCTTTGTCTTGCATAGTTTTAGGTCCTATTAATAATTTAGTATCTTATTGTTACGAAGAGTAATTCCAAAAAGGAGGGAGCATAACAAGGCATGTCTGACCTCTCTTCTCCTCGTGGTTGGCAATTCAGTTTTAAGGTTTTTCTGGGTTCCCCATGGCCAAGAGGGAGCCTGTTCAGTTGACTAAGGAGCTTAGGATTTTATTTTAGTTCACGCAGCTCACTGATTCAATAGGTTCCTCTTTCCCTCTGTTCAATAAGCTCCCCATGATACCTGGCCACCAAATCTTAAAGATTTATTCTATGATACAGTAGGTGATATAATAGAATAAATAGAATCTATACTGTTATGTAAATTTATTATACTAAAGACAGAACCTATACATGTCCACATCTAAAATAGAATATTTCTAAATGTAAGGAATATTCTATGACCGTTTTCAATGGCAGTTTTACTAAGCATAGCTGGGTTACAAACAATGGAAGTAATGTACCAGATGTTTTACAAACATTATTTTATTTAATTCTCACAGCACTTCTCTCAGATAGGAATTATTCTAACCATTATACAAATTAGAAAACTAAGACACAGAACTCTTAACTTATCTAAAGCCAAAAATGGTTGAAATGGGATTTGAAAACAGATTTATTCAACTCCAAAGCTGCTTTCTTTCCACTATAGCAGTTTTCTAGTATTAATGCTACCACTTATTGTGTTTCTACCATATGTCAGACACACTGTAAGATGTTCAAATACATTCTCCTAATCCTCATAAATTTTCTTTAGCACTTTTCAAAAATTTTTGACAAGTAAAAATTGTATATATTTATGGTATACAACATGTTTTATGCAATATATGTATATATTGTGGAATGGCTAAATCAGTCTATTTAATATACATATTACCTCACATACTTATTTTTTGTGTGGTGAGAACACTTAAAATCTACTCTCTCATTGTCCTAAGAGAAGCTGAGCCACAAAATATAATTTTAAAGAGTTTACTTGAGCCGAGATGAGGAAAGCTGCCCAGAAGACTCCTACCCAAGTAACCTTGGATACGAGCTCTGTTTAACCTTTGTTACAAGCAGGTTTTGAGGGCAAAAAGGGAGGCCAAGGAGTGGGATGATACAAAGTTATTTTCCAGGAATTCTCATAGGTTTACAAAAATAACATTGATTAGTGGTTGGCTATACATTGTAGAGCTATGGGGTATGGTGTCCAGCATGTGGCATTGTTAGGTCAATTTGTAGCTACTTGTGGTGACAGTCTAGAGTCCATATAGCAAATAGCTTTAAGAGATGATTACTTAGTGCATTTCTGGGACTAATAATTTAGAGGAGGCTTGCATGCCTCAGATAAATAGTTTCTTTTCTTTCTCACTTTCCTCTTTTGATCAAAATCTTTCTTCTTTGGTGCCTCTGTAGCGCAATGGATAGTGCATTGGACTTCAAAATCTTTCTTCTTGAAAGCATTGATGATCAAAATCTGAATGTCAGGGTATCCCTTGTCACTGGGAAGGCTCATTCCTGGATAGTTCTGTCCTGTGTCCCCACATTGAGGGCTGAGGGAAAAAGAAGATATCTTAGTGAAGAATTTTAAGAGCCTGCAAAAGCCAAATTGGGATGGCATTGCAGAGTGGCAAAACTGAGACCTCTGTCATGTCATTGATTTGCATAGCTGCTGTTGCTTGTTGAATCATCTCTAGTCTTACTTAGCATATATTAGTCAGAATTTTAACTCTTACTAACCTTAATTCATAATGAAAACAAGATAAGGAGTAAATAATTTTTAGCTATCAGTCACATACGAATAATTTATGAATACATATTTTATAAGTTTTAGAAGCATAGGCTTTCTAATCGAACAATTTTTCAATGTGGAACAGGACCTATTTACTAACAGCTCTAGATATCTTTTGTTTATCTGAAATAAGAAGCCAAAAGTATATATAAGCTTAAACTCATATTTAGTAATTACTGTCTTAGCATTATATCTTATATGGAAATGATCTAGATATTCAGTGAATATTCATCATTTAATTTAGCTTAGCAAGACTCTAGGTATAGATACCAAAAAGATTTAAGAAATCCTTTTAAGTAAACATGATAAAACATAACTATTATTAAAAGCTCATTTATAAACTTTTATCCCATTTATATCCACTTAATTCATTCTTAACAATTATGTTTGGAAAATTTCATGAGACATTAGATAAATCTAGCCATCATCTCATGTTAAATTTTCTATCAACCATTTTTATATTAAATGGAATAGCAAGTCTTAGAGGGGGCAGTTTGAAATGATCTTGTTTTCCAAAAGGCCAATGAAGTTTTACATTCTCTTTGGCAAAAATCATTTTAACAAGAGGACAACCAGAGGGAGTGCACACAGTTTGCAGGGTTTTAAGAAGAGAAGAATTCAGTCAACCAAGGTGCTTTTATAGAGAGAGGGGAGGCCTCAAAAATATATATATGTGTGTACATATATAACCTAAATATCAGCTTTTAATTAAGTCAATTTTGACTATAGAGCTCTTAAAAAATCTTTGTATCAGGTTTCAGTCAGGTAAATAGCAAACATTCCTGTTCCTTGCCTTTTTCTTTCTGAAATTTACACCAAGAAGGAGTTTTGTAGGTGGGGCATTTGTTTATTAGAGGTCTAGGCTAATCCCTACTTAAAGCTGTAAAGAAAAATAAACATCTCAGGACCACCTCCAGAACTCTTTATGTAAAAGAGAAGATAAAAGCCTCAGGCAATTGTGAAGGACTGGCCCCACAGATCATTCACTAAGGAAATTCCTTGCTGGCCTCCCTTAAGCAAGGACCTGCCAATTGTAACTTTAAGTCTGCAGACTACTTCTAGCTCCTAAAACTAAAGTCTGTTAAATTCTACAATAATAATGAATTACAAGTTTATCTTCACAGGTGCAGAACAGAGACAATACAGGCCAGACATTCTTCTGCCTACCGAGAGACATCTACATAATTGATGCTTCTTTCACTCCCTTTTTCTCTTCTAACCTTTGCCTTATATTTTCCTGGGTCTTATGAGAATGTAACTGTTTTGTTTCAACTACCCATCAACCCCTTTTTCTTCTTTCTGTATGCTCTATTCCCCTTAAACACTGAAACTTCCAAATACCCCTTCAGAAAAACAGTCACAGATTTGCTTGTGGTTTGTGTTTTTCTCAGGCATGTCCTCAACTTTGGCTTAATAAACCTCCATTGATTGAGATTTTAGCCTCAACTTATTTTGGGTTGTCAAAACTGTTTGTATTTAAATTCTGAGTATATGGTTTCATTTAGCTTAAGAGAGAAGGCTAAACAAACAAAACAACAACAAAAAGTTTCTATCACATTCTAAATATAAGCCAAAATTTTATTTTTTTCTTCTAAGCAATTTATTTATTTATGTATTTATTTCAGAATATTATGGAAGTACAAACATTTTGGTTACATGAATTACTTTTGTACAGTTTGAGTCAAATAAGTGCATACATCACCCAGATAGTGTGCATTGTACCTGTTAGGTGTGAATTTACCTATCCCCTCCTCCCCTCTCCCACCTGCTTGATTTCCATTGGATTTTACTACCATATGTACACATGAGTGTTGATCATTTAGTTCCAATTTAGTGAGTACATGTGGTGTTTGTTTTTCCATTCTTGAAATACTTCACTTAGAAGGATGGTCTCCAGTTCCATCCAGGTTATTACAAAAAATATTAGTTCACCATTTTTTTTATGACTAATACTCCATGGTATATATATACCACATTTTATTAAACCACTCATGTACTGATAGACACTTGGTTTGTTTCCACATCTTTGCAATTATTAATTGTGCTGCTATAAACATTCAAGTGCAAGTGTGTCTCTTATAAAATGTCTTTTTTTCCTTTGGGTAAATACCCAGTAGTGGGATTGCTGGATGAAATGGTAGGTCTACTTTTGGTTCTTTGAGGTATCTCCATACTCCTTTTCATAAGGGTTGAACTAGTTTGCAGCCCCACCAACAGTGTGTAAGTATTCCTTTCTCTCCCCATCCACACCAGCATCTGTTGTTTTGGGACTTTTTGATAAAAGCCATTCTCACTAGAGTTAAGTGATATCTCATTGTGGTTTTGATTTGCATTTCTCTAATGATTAGAGACATTGAGCATTTTTTCATATGTTTATTGGTCATTGTTAGAGCCCAAATCCGCAGGACCGCAGGACAGAGAGACAGAGTCACCGAGGCTGTAATCACCAAAAGGAGTTTTATTATCTAGCTAGCTAGGGTCCAAGCCTCAGAGCACCAACACAGTGGCCTCTATTCAGGCAGGGACCCCGAATGGGGTGGGTGTAAGCTTTTTATACTCACTGCACATAAGCTGTTCATGCGCTGATCATCTATCTGCCCTTTACAGTGATTTGTTCTATATTCTGATCACGCAGCTGCCCGTTACAGTGATTGGTAAGCTCCTTATCTGCCATTTTTTTCAGCCTTTTACTTTACCCTGTCCTTGATTGGTCCTAAGCTGTTCCGGGTGGGTTCCGGAATAGCACTTTCTCCTGCATTTTGTTTCAGCCCATAATGCCCTGCGGTAAGCTGCGGTCAGCAAGCAGGCAGTAAACAGAAGCTAGAAGACAGCCGTTAGCCTAATAGCCCAGTATTCTACAGCCATTAGTCTATCTTCTTTTGAAAAGCTTTTGTTCATGTCTTTTGCCCACTTTTTAATGGGGTTTTTTGATGTTTTCTTGCTGATTTGCTTGAGTTCTTTGTAGATTCTGGTTATTAGCCCTTTATTGGGTATATAGCATGAGAATATTTTCTCCCATTCTGTAGTCTATTTGCTCTATTGATTGTTTCCTTGGCTGTGCAGAGGCTTTTTAATTTAATCAGGTCCCATTTATTTATTTTTGTTGTTGCTGTGATTGCTTTTGGGGTCTTCATAAATTCTCTGCCTAGGCCAATGTCTAGAACAGTTTTTCCCACCTCTTCTAGAATTCTTATAGTTTCATGTTTTAGGTTTAAGACTGTTATCCATTGTGAATTAATTTTTGTGAGTAGTGAGAGATACAAATCCTGTTTCAGTCTTCTACATGTGGCTATTCAATTTTCCCAGCACCATTTATTAAATAGGGATTCTTTTCCCCATTGTATTATGTTTTTGTCTGCTTTGTGAAAGATCAGATGGCAATATGAGGATGGTTTTATATCTGGGTTCTCTGTTCTGATCCATTGGTCTATGTCTCTGTTCTCGTGCCAGTAACATGCTGTTTTGATTGACATCTGGTAAATTGATACCTCTCGATTTGTTCTTTTTGCTTAAGGTTGCTTTGGCTATTCAGGGTCATTTCTGGTTCCATATGAAGCATAGAATTATTTTTTCTAGATCTGCAAAAAATGACATTGGTATTTTAATGTGGATTGCATTGATTCTGTAAATCACTTTGTAAACCAAAATTTTAAATCAAAGGTATACCTGAAGGAATGACTCAAACCAACACAAATAAATACCATCAGACCAAAATCAAGAGGCCCTTTGTGGCTTTAACTAGAGTCTCCAAAGAGGGAGCAAAAATTTGCAGCCCTTCCAAGATTCAGACCCCCTCCCAAGGACATCTCACAAAAAGCTTTGCTAGCTGCAAATAGGGTGCAGCCCGCATCTGTCAAGCCATATTTTCTAGGGTTTGAGCTTCTCAGCTGACCATTTACACACAAAAGCCAAATAGAAAATTAAAAGAGATATTTGGTAAAATAGGGAAAAAAAAAAGCTGTGAAACATTCTTATAAATGTTTCACTCTTGAGATAAAGGTTATCCACTGAGGAAAGGAATTTTATGGTGGGTTTAAAGAACTTTAACTCTGTTTCAAATCCGATCTCATCTGGAATGCTGCTTAGCTAATTCCTGGATGTTAACATTTCAAAGACATGGTAAGATTTACATCTCCAAGGGACTGAGAAAGGCCTAGGGAAGGCTAGAGTGCTTTTTGCAAATCCTATGGCAAAGTCAAACTGGCAGTTTGAGCTTTTAAAGGGTTTTCTCTGGGAGTTAAGGATCTAAAAATAGAACACTTTCAGCCTGTGTAGTGACAAGACAAAGAAAAGAACATTTTCAGGCTTCTAAAAGGTGAGAACATGTGGGAAGGTAAATCATGGGAAGAGTAAAGTCTGCTCCTAGATCCTCTGGTGCTGATATCTCTGAGCTGATGAGCAATTGTAAAGGGGCCTATCTTTAGGTGGGAAGGTTAGAGAGGAAGGCAGGACGACCTCCGTCTTTGTAAATTTCTGTCCTGCCATCAGTCAAGCAGAGGGAAAGGCAGAGTGTCCCCCTGCATTATAACCTTCTTTAGCTCAACAGTCCTCAGTGTTTTAGAGAGGAATATTTGGTTTTCTTCACAGGCATTTCCCTAACTTAAAGGTAGGGTAAATTTGAACTCAGGTTTACTCAGTTGTCATCATTAATCCATCATCATTGTCATCATCATTAATTTTTGCTCTTAGGCTTGGTGTAGGTCTACAGATTTTCTCATCAATTTGCTTTGGTGGAAGGTAGGTTTTTGCCAGGCCACCGTTTTATGGAAAGTGTAGTTCCTAAATATAAGGAGCATTGGTCTCAGGTGTCAGGTTCGGTCTTTTCCCATTGTGAAAACCCACAGCCAAATCTCTCATTCAATTTGTCTGTTTCTAAAACCAGTTTTTCCCAATTGTGCATGCAAGAAAATTATTTTAGGCATTTCAAAAGACTCCCATTTCGTTCATTGCTGCTTATGACCATCCTGGGTTATGTGGGCTCATTCTCCTAGATATTTACAAGAGGATGCCCCATAAGTGAGGTACATAAAACCAGCTAGTGCTTCTAACAGAGGTTATCCCTTAAAAGAGAGCTCAGATTTTTAAGCTTGATTTCCCATAATTTAGGAACTTTTACAAAGTGATGAAGGCCAGAAATGTGTCTTGGGTTGAAGTGTGCTGCTTGTGAGCATCATTCCCCAAGGTGGTACACACGAGTTATGAATTCTCAGAATCTCTAATCACCTTGAGGCAGCAGAGTGCTCAAGGTACTGGTTGACCAACCCTTATGTGCCCTCCCAACCAAGCTCAAAGTCCCTGCAGGTGTTGTTCTTGCAGGGAGGCGCTGTGAGACAAGTATAAGTCAGGGGCAAACATCCTGACACCTCCGTAAAGTCTCTAGTCACCTAGAGCACACACTGGGTTTTGAGGGAGCAAGTGTTTTTTAACTTCAGGGTGAGAGGACACACTCTTATGCACCGTCTACTTTGAAACTAACAGGAATTGGTCACAAATGAAAATTCAAGTCAAAATAACAAGTGATAGAAAGCAGCTGAAATATCAAAATCATGCTATGTGATTTTAGGCCAAAAGAAGTGAAACCACCAGTGCTAGACTGCCAATACAATAACCCAGCCCTCCTGCCATGAGGCAGAGGCAGAAAAGGCAGTTCTCTGCAGAGTTCTTTGCCTGACCATGACCTGAAGGCAGGTTTTGTTGTTGTTTTTTTTCCTGAAACCTGAATCTCCTGCTCATAGACAGAGATGGAAACCTCTGTTCTAGAAAGGGAGGGTTGGAAAGAATAGCTCAAGCAAAGTCTAGATCTTAACCAAACAGTAGGGAGGTCCAAATCCAGGACGACTCACCCCTTACACTCAACGTGCTTTTGGAGCCAGAAGAACCCACGGGTTTCTGGCTGGCCAGGCACTGAGTCCAAAAAGACTGGCAAATGATCAGGGAAGATGGGGTCACTCTGAATCCTGCTCACAGCACCAACAATGTCAACCTAAAGGAAAAAGCTGAGCCACAAAATACAGTTTTAAAGAGTGTACTTGGGCCAAGATGAGGACAGCTGCTCAGAAGACTCAGATGCAAGTAACCTTGATATGAGCTCTGTTGGACCTTTGTTAATGAGCAGGTTTTTAAAGGTAATAAAGGTTCTTCTGGAAAGAAACTAAAATAAATAAATAAATCAAAATAAAAGCAATAAAAGGGGATAAGGAGTGGGATGATACAGAGTTACCTGTTAGGAATTCTTGACTTCCAGCCTAGGTCTGAGACTTCAAAGCCTGTTTTTTTTCTATTATACTACACCAGTGGTTCTCAACCCTTGGCATACATTAGAATAAAATGGGGAACTCTAAACAACGCCTTAGCCCTAGAAATTCTAATTTAATTGGTCTGGGATGGAGCCCAGGTGATTTTAATATGCTATTTGGTTTGAGACCACTGCTCTCAAAAATTAAAATGACTAGGAAGTACAGTTCTATTTATCCTGACAACTTGATGGAAAATACCACTTGTAGACAATTTTTAAAGTGATTATATTTTCCTAGAAAGTACAGAAGAACATAGAGGAACACAGGAGTAAGATAAACCTAACTTGGAACCTCAGCTTTGAAATTTTCTTACGGAATGGCCCTTGACAAGTTACTTAACATTCTGTAAAATATTGATTATGGAAGAAGTAAAAGGTGTTCTTGAAAAAGAGGAGTGAATGAGCCTCTGGTGGCCTCCTGTTGAGGGGTCAGTATGCATACAATGCACTGAAAAGGCCATAAGAAAATTCTTCTAGTTCTCCTAGTCAATCTTCCTCTAAAGCCCACCTTCTGCCTCCTACTGCCTCTGTGGAACATTCCCCAGGCTACCGGCAGCCTTCCTCATTACAGCTACTCAGGGGGGTTACTTTATTGCCAGGCCACATGGAATTATTGGGAAGTGACCAGGAAAAGACTATTTCCTTTTAGCCATAGATGCCAGGGCAGGACACATATGCTTGGGTGGGAGGGAAAGGAGAAGGATATTTTAATGTCTTATATTAGACATGAAATATATTTACCATAGAGAAAATGTCTGGATGGTAATTTGGTTTCTTGGTTATTCAATTAAAGCCTATTCACAATTTTGCCAGAAATTTACAATACTTTACATACAAATAGCAGTGTATTTCAGTAACCTTTTGGGTTAAATAGGCTTTGAGGAATTAGAGTGAAAGCTTAATTATCATTTATAACATTGTTTCTACGAGAAATATGAGATCAATACTTGGGACTCCAAGAAATAGTTTCTCTGATCTCTAATACAGCTTAACAAATATAGAATGAGGCAACTCAAAGAATCCTGTTTACTCTCTGGAGTTTAGTAGAACTCTTTTAGCTACTGATTTATAAGATCACAACATATTTGAGGTCACAGGCCATTTCTTTCCTTCGTGTGTGTTCTCCTTCCTCCCGAGCAACCTACCACATAGTCTGAGCACACTGTGGACATTAACATATACGTAGATTAGATTTAAAATCAGATTGACCTCACTGTCAATGGAAAATAGGACACTGGTAGTCCATACTATGCAGTGACAAAACATTTTTGCCGGTAATCAAGTGCCTTTCAACAGCAAGGCTTTAGAAGATGAAGTGGCTGTTGCAGTCAAACATTATAGTAGAAATTATGAGCTGAGGGCTGTGGGGATGGTTCTGATTGCACTAGAAAACTTACAGAAAGAAAATGACAAACTTAGGGGGTTATATATTTAGCTCAAGGAGATTCAGAAAGTTTCCTGACCACCTATTTAATAAAAGAATGTCTTAGTTCTAGTACCATCGGGCTGAAATATCCACAAAACAAACTAAGTTTGCTTCTGCAGCTTTGTGCATTACAATGCAGCCTTTCTAGGCATTCACTAGGAGAGTGGGATCCTGAGAATGGGAATATTTGGATAGGTTCTAATGAATCAGACTACCTTGAATTATTAATAACATATCCCACTGAGTTGTAGTTGTTGCAGAAGCAATCCTCCCCCTCCTCTATCTGGTAATCTGAGTCTCTCTTTGCCTAATGACCTGTAATAATTTCACCTGAGGCAGTTGATTGGTAGGAGGATGATGACTCTCTTCAAGGTTAATCCCCACTACTCATTGTTTCCAGACCTAGACCTATTGCATAATTGGATTCAAATCCTGGAAGACTTCAGAGAAGAAGGCAAAACAAGAAAAATTAGAAAATATGCATGATGATTACAGTCCTAACTTCTGCACAGTTTATGAGGCTATGGTTGGTATTTATAGCTCCCTCTTCCACTCCTCTTGTTGTGCTCCCTTTGCCCAGCTAACACTTTAGCTAGTTGTGATTATTTATCAGTCAGGGTGACTTAAACCTTCATTCCTGAAATATCTGAACCATCAGTGGTTCTTGCTTTACTTGGTTTGCTCTAATCTTCTAGTAACTTTTACCATGAATATGGAAGTAATGAGTTGCCCAGAGAATTCCTTAGTTTCCAGACATAGTCCTCCCTCTGCTTTATAGTCCCAACACTTTTTCCCTCTTTATAATCAAGATTAATTGCCCTTCTAGCCAATACAGTAATCCCTTTCTTTGCCTGTTTGTTCAGTGGCATGAAGGCCACCAAAGTGGGTGATGTGGCAATCTCAGCTTCCATTCAAAGTAACCCTGCTGGTGTTTCCTAGAGGAAGTATTCCTCCCATGGAAACTGGGAGCACAGCATTGTAGGGTTGCAGACAAAAGTTGTGTGCATAAGTCATTAGGAATAATAATGAAGGTGCCACCACTACTTCTACACTTTGGCTCTTGGCTCGAAGTATTCTGGCTATGGAAGACATAGCATTATATATTAGTTGCTGGCTCAGGGAATATACTATAACTTGTGGGACAGTTCCCCAGACCCACAAGTGGCAACATAACTAAGTTGTCAATAGATTGATTATTCCACCATTTTATCAAGCCAGCTTCTTCCTATGGGCATGAAATCATTTCTTCAATTCTGATTCTTTAAACAAAGGTCCTTAGTCAGAAGCAGTATTTCATGGAATTCCAAGACAATGAACAAAGCAGTCCCTAAATCCATGGATTGTGGTGCTAGGCAAAAAAGGTAAATCCATATCCAGATTGTCTTTTCTTCCATGATTATATAAGTCCACTGTAATCCATCTGCCATGGGGTAGCTGGCAGGTCCTGGGAATAGTGCTCTTTTAGGAACTCAGTGTTGGTTTCTGATGTTGGTGAAGATGGGCACTCATCAGTGGTAGTAGCCAGATCAGCCTTGGTGGAGGGAAGCTTGGGTTCTTAAGCCCACATATAATCAACATCTCTGTTGCCAGAGCCACTGTGTTTGTGAGCCCATTGTACAAGCACCAGGGTGGCTAGGGAAGGCAGCTAACTGACATCCACAGGATTAGCCATATTGTTTACTTGATTTTTGAGAGTCTCTTTTACAGTGGATGACTTAGAGTAAGGATTCATCTGGGACACAGATATCCTCACTCTGCCCACTGTGAGAGGCTCATCCAAAAACTCTTCCTCAGACCTTCCTTTACCCAACCTTCCAATTCTGTTTTTCAAGTCCCTGACTCTTCAGCCAAATAGCCACTTGCCCATGAGTCAATGTAGATCTCTACTTCTGTCTGTCTGTCAGGCAAAGTGGACAGTCAGGTTTCGATACATCATGAAGCCTTCCAACCTGAGGTCTTGCTACCTTCCTCAGGGATGGCCTCGGAGTAGGCTCTATCATGTTCCCATTGGTCATGAAGCCAATAAATCTCTGTAACCTTTCTAATCAGAATGAGACAAACTTCTTATTTTGTTCTCTTTACTTAAAGCCCTCCTCTCCCCTTGTTCTCCAGGGCACCTAGCATAATCTTTTCTATAAAAGATAAGAAGAATTTTTTAACCACAGATAGCTTGTTTTCCCCATGCAAAAGATTCCAGAGATAAGTAAACAAAAAGAGAATCTGGCTACCTGCTTAAATAGTTGGAGAGGAAAAAAATTGCAGAGATCTTCACTAAAACACTGTGAAGTAAGTATGGCTGATATTATTATACTTATTTTAAAGACAAAAGTGAAATGTGGAAGGAGTAAAGAGGCTTTACAAAAGCTTCCATAGGTACCTAAGAATATAAGCAGGAACCAGGATTTTGCCTTCTAGTACAGTGACAGGAGAATAAATGCCAAATCCCATGGTCACGGTATATGTGGGGAACTCCGACTTACGGAGTGGAGAAGGAGAAATGTTGATTGGTGTGAGGAAGGTGAAAACTCAGGGAGCATTTAGGAATGGGTGATCCCAGAGCACTGAGTAGAGGATAAAAATCAGAGACAGGCTTTCCAGAAACTCCCAGCCTAAGAACCATTACCACTGTTTCCTCTATGTTCTTTTTTTTTTTTTTTTTTAGTACATTATCAATAGGTTTTAGAGGCAAATTGTGAGAAAGGGCATTAAAACCTTTTCAAGTCCAAAGAACTATTTAAAAAAATTAAAATAGCAGAGATGGGGAACACAGGTAACCTAGTGAAGAACAGAACAACTTAACATTCCAAAAATAAATTTGAGTCTGATGCAAAGTTGTATAAACTCATAACAGCCAAAGAAAAGAGAAGTATCACGTTTATATCAATTAGAAATTCTCTTTTCAGCAAAATTGAGTCCTAGTTAACCAGATCAAGTGAATATTTTAAAATAAGTATAAGTTCCTGAAATTTTGCTTGGCCTTCAAATTCTGTGTGTTATAGATACTTTTATTTGTTGTGGCAGAAAACTCCACAGACATAAACAGGCCCAAGAATTGAGCAGGTGTCTTTATATTCTGGCAATCCCAACTGTGTGACCTAAAGCAGGTCATTTAACCTCTCCAAGCCAAAGGCCTGTTTCGTCAATTATAAAATAAAGAGGTAATGCTAAATGTTCTCGAAGGTTTCTCCCAACTCTCAAACTCAATTATTCTATGAAAATGTGTGTTGTCCTTCCTTACACAAGCCCTTATTTAGGTTTTTAGTTGAAAAATAAGATAGGCTCCAGCAGGGGTCACTATAGTCCTATCAAGCCCTAAGTCTGAGTCTCTTATGTTGTAGTTGTTCTTTCTTTGTCTTGGTTTTCTGTTTGAGACCACATAGACTCTCTCTGTACCCTGATGTTATCTGAATTGATCTTCAAATTTGGGCAAATTTAATTGCATTTTTCCTTTTCCTTCTTATACACACCTGCCTGCTCATTCGAGAGAGACTGATACTACTGATACTCAGTAGCGGCACTAGTGCTGCTGCCGCCAAATCCAGTATTACTATGTTAAAGTCCTAGTCTAGGCAGGTAACTGGCTTTCTTTCCAGTTGTTAACAAGAGAGGAGAGCCTTCTATAGGCTTCTTGCACAGTGAATCAGGAATGGCCTGGTGACAAATATGGTGAACGTGATGGTATATGATTTCTGAGACTAGGTCATAAATGGCATTGAGGCTTCTGCCTTGGTTGATTGGATCGCCCACTGTCAGGAGATGCAGCTGCTATCCCTCAAGCAATGCTGCAGAGAGGCCTCCTGCCGACAGCCAGTACCACCTCCCCAGGCACATCAGTGAGCCACCTTAGGAGCAGACTCTTCCCAAGTGGATTGAGCCCTCTCTCCTCTCTGGACTCGTGCAGAGCAGCCTTCTTTTCTCTACTTATATATAACCTCAGGCAGACGTGGTGGTGCATCCTATAGTCCCAGCTACTTGGGGGGCTGAGGTGGGAAGATCACTTGAGTCCAGGGGTTCAAGACCAGCCTGGGAAATGTAGTGAGCCCCCATCTCTAAAAAAAACTTAAAAATGAAAAAGTACAGATATATATATATAGTCTCAAACAACTACTTCAGTCCTGATTTTATATAACCATACTTATTCAACGGCCACAGCTAACTGGTCAAGTTCGAGTTCTAGCCTGGGTAAGGTGCATACCACTTGTCCAATCTTCTGTGGCTAGGGCTGGAGGTACACAGTACAGATGAGGCTGTGATACAGAGGTAGAAGGTAGCTCCCAGGGAATAGTTCTGCAAATAGTTTCTACCAGTGTCCCACTCTACTTCCCTCCACCACTAGTACTTCTCTTATCATAGTACTGATACTTAGCACACTATAATCTAAATGCTTGCTTATCTTTTCATATCTACTCTATTCTATACACTCTTGAAAGACAGAGACTCTGGCTTATTACAGATATATCCCTAGCGTATAGCACAATACCTGGCACATAGTAGGTAGTAAAAAATATTTTTATGTAATAAATGAATAGTCTTGTTTCGAATGTGTAACCCTTATAAAAATACTTTGGAATTTTTACTGTACATTTGCTAACAAATTAATAGAAGAACCACCCACACAATTTGAGAACTGAATTTCACTGTTTACCAGTTAACACTTTGCTTAATATTAATATTTCCAAGAATGGGAAATGCCTATAGAAGTTCAATGATATATTACCTTAAAAAGAAGTCTTTTAATGCCAAGAAAATCATATAACTTGTCAGTGGTACATGTCTACATTCAGGGACCAAAACAGTAATTCATTTTAAGTTTAATTCTAAAAGACTGAAAAAATATCATTACCAAAATTTCCAGTTTGATATCTTGTATATGAATCCATTTCAGAAAATCTGTTATCTCACAAGAATTCTAACACTGTGATATCTGATAACAATTCAAAGGAATTTATTCACGCTGTACTGAAATGTTACAGGAGTCAACTACTCATAAAGGTAAGATATTGTTTCTTCTGTTTCTTAAAGTAAAAGATTATTTTTATCAAGTTAGTAGTTTATCTTCTTTAATTTAAAAAAATTAAAACGCAAGTGGCCCAAATGGAATCATTTTAAGAACTAAAGAGGCCAAATAATTTACTTTAGTGATTACAAAAGCCTAATTGTTCATGTAAATTGTGTCTCTTTACAGAGGCTAAACTTTGAATCTTGAGTTTGTACTAGAATATCTCTGTGATCTCTTTCAACTATGAAATTTCATGATTCTAATTATAAACACACAAACTATATATATGCTTAAAATTCTGGGTTTCTAAAATAGTTTTTAATACTTGAAAGAGTATAATTACAAAGTAATATATATTCATCATAGAAAAATTATAAAATATAGAAAACACAAAGACAAAAACTAAAAATCACTCAAAATTTCTTTATTCAGGAATAATTACTGATAATATTTTGGTTTATCTACTCAGTAAATAAACTAAAATTGACTATATTTTCCACAGTAATTAAATATTTTGTATACATTATTATTTAATGACCATGTGGTATTATGTCATATTAATATTTGACAAGTTATTACATTAATATTCTATTGTAGGACATTTAGGTTCTTTCAATTTTTGTTGTTGTTGTTGAGACAGGGTCTCACTCTGTCGCCAGGGCTAAAGTGCAGTGATGTCATCATAGCTCACTGTAACCTCAAACTCCTGGGCTCAAGTGATCCTTCTGCCTTAGTCTCCCTAGTAGCTGGGACTACAGGCCCATGCCACCAGGCCCAGTTAATTTTTCTATTTTTTATAGAGATGGGGGTCTCACTTTTACTCAGGCTGGTCTCGAACTCCTGGCCTCATGCAATCCTCCTGTCTTGGCCTCCCAGAGTGCTAGGATTACAGATATGAGCCACCACATCCAGCTCAAATTTTTATTATAATAACAATTCAAAACACATTCTTCATGGTAAATCTTTTTATAAATACATGTATATGTATTTTTTAAAACACACACATTTTAATACATTTATTTATTTATTTAGAGACAAGATTACTCTACTGCCTAAGCTGGAGTGTAATAGGGCTAATTTTGTTGTTTTTTTGTAGAGAAGGGAGTCTCACTATGTTCCCCAGGCTGGTCTTGAACTCCTGACCTCAAGTGATACTCCTGCCTTGGCCTCCCAAAGCACTAGAATTATAGGCATGAGCTACTGCACCCAGGCTTTTTAAGAATCTGTGTCACTTTTCCAAATTATCCTTCAGAACGATGTATTGATTTAGAAGCCTAACAGAAGTATTCAAAGCACCTATTCCCCTCAAATTTCTTGCTAATGCAGGTAATAACCTTTTAAGAAATTATTGTCCATCTGGTCTGTGAAAATTATCATCTCTTTGTTATGGGGATAATTTTGTAGCTAATCAAAGGAGAGGACTAGGTATTAAAACCAGAGTTCTATTGCCTTATTCTAACTTCTGTGAATAGAGTTTTACTTACCTCCATCTTATTGCTAGAAGCAGAGAAAAAGGAACATACTAGAAATACTCTGTTGTAAATTTTTCATTTTTAGGAATATAATAATGTCTGTATTCATGAAAATAATACTCTTCTGGACCACACATCTAAAGAAACTTCAACCATAGGTAGAAAGTATATACACAGTACAGATATGAGTACTAGGACAATAGATTAATATTTACAGTAAAAAACGTCATTACATACTAAACTAAAATAGTAACATATGTGACCAGAATCAGAAAATAAACATTCTTGAATGCCATACAGCAGAAGTAGGGGAAAATCGAGTTTTGTTTAAAGTTATAGAAGTCAAGATTTGTACTCCTGGCCTGATACATTTTTAAACTATTGCCTTTAAGAGGATAATGTTTTCTTTTCATATCTTCCCTTCTTCAATCATAAATTTACTTCATTTTTGGATCATTTTTATTTATGTGATCTCTTCATTTTCATTCAGTCTTTTGGAGATGTGATTCCTATGGCATCCAGGTCAAATTTGGCCCTGTGTGTAATTGTTAAAATGTTGTTAATAGATTCCAAACACAGCTGTCAGTATATTTTCACTTTGTGAATTCCCTGGCTTGTAGCTTAACTGTGGAAACCTACAGAAGAAGGTAGAAAAATGGTCAGAGGCAGTCAGAGGAAAGCAGTCTACTCCCCCAGCTTGGCCCAAGAAGGACCTGCCCTCACCTGTCTTGTGACCAAGTGCTTGGCACAGCTACTGAAGCAGCACCCTCTGATTAAGGACTAGGGCCTTGCTTTTTCTAAGGCCCTACCCCTCTGCCAAGAGCTTCCATCTTCCTCCCAGTGATGAAGAGGATGAGTTCCTGGGTTGCTTTAGTCCTACCTCAGAGTCTGCAGAAAAAGGCTGGGTGAATGTGGCCTTGCGGACAGAAAGTAAGATGAGTGGGCTGAAGCAATTGAAAGGTATATATGCATCTGTAGGGATTTTCCAGGACATCATTTTCAGAGAAATAATATCTTTTAAAGGTTTTAACAAAGGGGAAACGTGTTGTTTAAGCATTCCCTTAGTGCCTTTTGTGGGAGAAAAATTTTACATATTATTTCTAGCTTTTTCAGCAATCCTATGAGGCTAATACTATAACTGCCATTTTGTAGATTTAAAAAAAACTGAGCTTTTGGAAAGTTAAAGCACTGGCTCGAAGTCATAGAGCTATGGAATGTGAGGACCAGGCCTGACTCTACATCCCTCACTCTTTCCATGCAGCTTAAGTTTTAAAAGAGGCAGGGGAGTAGAGTTCTAAGTTCGCAAGTGTCTGTTCTTATATTTCTGTCTAGATATGCAATATTACTTGATTTTTTATTTTGAACCATGTTTTTCAGCAATCAAAGGATTTATTACAGGATGTTTTCCTGCCAGCAAATTCTATTGAGCTGAATCACAAACAGTGCCTTGCCTTCTGTCACTGTTCATAATTTATTCATGGATTGCTGGTTCCTCATTATAATAGCGTTATATCCAAGTTATGTATTTTGAATGATGCTCTCAAGGCTTTGGGGAGGATGTTAAGGGAGAGGTGGAAAGAGGCATTTTATAGATAACTTTTCTTAGGAAACAAATGATTACTGTATCTGATATATGAGTCATTCAGATTCTGCTGGTTCAAGAAAAATAGCATTCAAAGAAAATGAGGGATAAGTTGAAAGAGTAAATGTCTAGGATAATAATCCATGAGAAGCACTAAATATAATTGCAGAAATTGAAAAGAATTTTTCAAATCACAGAAATTGAAAAGAATTTTTGGTAATATCAGTGCAATAGACTGAATGCTTATGTCCCCCCCAAATTCAGATGTTGAAATCCTGTTCCCCAGTGTGATGATATGTGGACATGGGACCTTTGGAAGGTGATTAGATCATAAAAGTGACCTTGTGAATGGAATTATTGCCCTTACAGTAAACACTCCAGAGAGCTCCCTTGTTCTTTCCACCACATGTGAACACAATGAGAAGACGGCAGTCTGCAACCTGAAAGAGGACCCTCACAAGAGCCTGATCGTGCTGGCACCATGTTGTGGACTTCCAGCTTCCATAACTGTGAGAAATAAATTTCTGTTGTTTATAAGCCACCCAATCTATGGTTCTTTGTTATAACAGCCCAATTGGACTAACACAATCAGGAATAAATATGATGAAATCTCAGTTAGTATTCAATCAGAGAAGCAGAATGTATATATACATTTTTATATTATATTATACCATATTGTGTTATAGTATATACAGCATATACAGAGGAATTTATCACAAGGATTTGACCGTATGTAATTGGAGGAGCTGGTCGAGCAGTCTCTGCAATTCTGTTGTATTCACATCTGAGGTTGGAGCTTGCAGTCCACAAGGCAGGCAGTGGTGAGGGAAGATGGAAGTAAAGAAAGGGGAAAGTAGAACAAACTGGAACCTGCAAGCATGAGATGGACCCCGCAGGACAGACTGAAACCCACATCAGTTCTTTTGTCTCTGACCTTTGTGGCGTGGGTGGCCTACAGAAGCCAGGCCTTTCTTCATGGAGCTAAGCACCCACACCTGTCTCAGGAGTCCAGCCGAAGGAGGATCTGCAGGGGTCCTCAAGCTTTTTAAACAGGGGGCCAGTTCACTGTCCCTCAGACCATTGGAGGGCCAGACTGTAGTTTAAAAAAAACTATGAACAAATTCCTATGCACACTGCACATATCTTATTTTGAAGTAAAAAAACAAACGGGCAAAAACACCCACTTGTGGCCCACGGGCCGTAGTTTGAGGACGCCTGATCTAGGGGAAGGTGAATCGGTTTCGGTAGTGGCTGCTGCCTCACACCAGTGAGGAGAGCCAGTAGTAAGTGACAACATGGCTGAGCTGCAAAATGGCTGCAGCTTCCCATCTGCCCTCCACATCTTCCACAAGTCTCTTTGTGGCCCAGCCTAACCAGAAACTTACAGGAAAAGAAAACCCCATAAATTTATCTCAGGCTAGCCAGGTTGACACATAACAAACTTACCACACTAGACGAAAAGTATATTTTGTATATAGCACTAGAATAAAGGGGCCAAAGTGCTATCAGCTAACATAAAATGAACTCTTCATGAAGCTGGTTCAGGTGCCTCTGACTAACACAGCACACAACCATTCTCCTTAGAGGTCTTGCTGTCTCCCTGCACCTTCAGCAGGTATGAAGCACAGATCATATAACCCTATTTCACGGAGTTTGCTGCCTGCCTGTATGTTGGCTGGAAAGCAAGGTGCTGGACTTTCTTCTCTCCTGTTAACTAATATCCATGTCATCATTGCTTCTGCTCTGATATTGCTTGCCCTTTTCTTCTCTTCCCAGATAATTCCTATTTTAGTCCATTTGCTGCTATAACAAAATACCACAGATTGAGTGATTTATAAACAACAGAAATTTATTTTCTCACAGTTCTGGAGGCTGGGAAGTCCATCATCAGGTTGCTGATAGTTTCAGTATCTAGCGAGGATCTGTTCCATCAATGGCGTCTTCTGGCATCCTCGCGTGGCAGAAAGACAGAACAGAGCCAAACTCACTCTCTTAAGCCCTTTTATAAGGATGCTAGTCCAGTCCACAAGAGTGGAGCCCTCATGGTTTAATCACCTCTTAAAGGCTTCACCTCTTAATACTGTTGCACTGGGGATTAAGTTTTAAGGTGAATTTTGGAGCGGCACTAACATTCAAACCATGAAAATTCCCTTCTCAAATGTCCATCTCTTAAAACTTTTTCTTTGCCTTTTGAATTAGTTTTCTATTGCTGCAGTAGGATATTACCACACACTTAATGACTTAAAATAGCACAAATTTATCTTGTAGTTCTGGAGTTCAGAAATCTGAAAGGGGTCCCACTGGTCTAAAATCAAGGTGTTGGTAGAGCTGTGTTCCCTCTGGAGGCTCCTGGAGAGAATGTATTTACTTGCCTTTTCTAATTTCTAAAGGTTGCCCAAATTTCTTGCTTTGTGGGCGCCTTCTATCTTCAAAGCCAGCAATGGCCAGTCAAGTTTTTCATGGTGAATGATACCTACCCTTCTGCCTTCCTCTTCTGCATTTGTAATGAGATACATTTGTAATTAGATTGGGCTCATCCAGATAATCCAGAATAATCTCCTTATTTTAAGGTCGGCTTATTAGAAACCTTAATTTCATCTGCAATCTTATTCCCCCCATGTCATGTGACCTAACACACTCACAGGTTGTGGGGGTTAGGACATGGACACTTTTGCAAGGGGCGTTATTCTGCCTACCATGCTTTTCCATCCTTTCCATGGCTTAGGTTACTTGTAGACTAGAAGTTAGGGGGAGAGTTTAAGGCACTTTGCTTTCCAACTTGCCACAATCCTTACCTGAGGCAGTAAGCACAGCCTAGGTATTAGAATAGGGTTCAAACGCAAAAGGGGAGGAAGAAATACCAGGACACAAATCAGTTAATATTGAGAAATATTTTCCTCCCTTCCCCCCCACAGCAACATTCTGTGTTTATGAGGACCAGCTGTAGGGTCGTTCTTACCTCCTCACAAGGACTTACTGGGCAATAGTCCTGGTTCCAAGAAGGTCTGGTGTAACGGCTGGGATTCCTATAGACCCAAGTGATAGATTTCTTTATTGTTCCCAAATGCGTTTGCCTAGTCACTTGCTTCGCCACCCAGGGCAAAATCCTGCTCTTAAAAACTCACCACCCAACTCTCTTCCTCCTCACTGCTGTCATCTACAGCCCCTTATAACTGACCTCCCTCTTTATTAAAGGTTGTAGCACCTCACTCAGATTTCCTTTCTACCACAATTCTGACAATCATCAAAGATGATGTTCTATAATCAAAGATTTTACATGGAGCAGATGAACTGACGTTGGTTTTTGAAAGAGAAAATAACATGCTGTCGGAGAACTACCACAACCTTTCAAAACTCAGCTTTACAAACCTGTTTCTGTGCACATCCTTTTTTTCTTCCCTCTTGTTACAACGTTGTCCCCACTGTCAAAGGTCAATCCTTCTACCTTAATCCTCATCCTCTTCCAATTTCTCAGGAACTTCATGCTGGCAATTGTTTTTCCTCTCTACAGGAACTTCAGCCTTTGTCTTGGCGTCCCTCCCACCAGCAAATAAATATTCTTAAGGCCCTCCTTCTTAAGGGGAAAAAGTCATCCTTGGTACAACACTTCCCTCCAGCCGTGGTCCTACTGCTCCACTCGGCTCCTCGTTACCTTCGCCCGCCCATTAAATGATAGATTTCCTCAAGAGGGGTCAAATCTCTCCTCTTTCCACTCTACACTTACTCTTCAGGAAATCTCATCTGCTTCAAAAAGTTCAGTTTTCTTTTTATTTCCAGCTAAGACTAAACTCCTAACCTCTATAGCCTACTGCTTAGTTGATATCTCCATTTGGATGTCTCACTAGTGCCTTAAACTCAACATGCCCAAAACCAAACTTGAGATATTTCCCATCAAATTACCTCCTGCTCCATGTACTATCTTGCTAAACAGTGTTAAAACCCACTCAGATGCTCAAGCCAAGCACCTGGGTGTAAACTTTGATGTGTCTCTATCCCTTCCCTAATTCAATCCATAAGCAAGTATTATTAAATTAATTACCTGAATATCTCTTAAGTTCATTCACTTTTATCGTTCTCACTGTCATTTCTTTGGTTCAAACCACCACCGTCAACCACTGGACTACTGCACATTTCTCCCCACATCTACTCTTTTTCAGATCAAATACTACTTCCCTCTGCATTTGAAAAATGCAAACTGATTTTAAAATCTTTCAATAGCTATTTATTTACTCTGAAGAAAAATCAAGATTCTTAACATTACCTGCACAACTCTGTCTCACTCTTTAACATTACCTCATGTGCCTCTTCTGTCACTTTCAGTCCTATAATACAGGCATACCTCAGAGATATTTCAGATTTGGTTCCAGACTACCACAATAAAGCTAATACCACATTAAAGCAAGTCATCCAAATTTTTTGTTTCCCAGTGCGTATAAAACTTTTGTTTATACTGTAGTGTAGTCTGTTAAATGTGCAACAGCATTATGTCTAAAAAAACAATGTACATACCTTAATTAAAAAATACTTGGGGGGAGGGGGGCATGGGCAATGTACGTAACCATAATATTTGTACCCCAATAATATGCTG
>VBSM01001562.1:33045868-33111570 GCA_008086735.1 Cheirogaleus medius
AAAAAAAAAAAAAAAGACTTTATTGCTGAAAAATGCTAAAGATCATCCTAGCCTTCAGGGAGTCATAATTGTTTTGCTGGTAAAGGGCTTTGTTTCTGTGCTGATGGCTGGTGGTTGCCAGAGGTTGAAGTGGCTGTGGCAATTTCTTAAAATAAGACAACAGTGAAATTTGCTGGAGTGATTGACTCTTGCCTTCACAAAAGTTTTCTCTGGTGTTTGATAGCATATTACTTACAGTAGAACTTCATTCAAAATTGGAGTCAATCCTCTTAAACCCTATCACTGCTTTATCAAATAAGTTTATGGTATATTCTAAATCCTTTGTTGTATTTTAACAAAGTTCACTGCATTTTCACTAGGATTCACTAGATTCACTAGGATTCACTAGATTCCATCTCCAGAAACCACTTTCTTTGCTCATCCGTAAGAATCAATTTTGCATCTGTTCCAGTTTTATCATGGAGATTGCAGCAATTCAGTCACAACTCCAGGCTCCATTTCTAATTCTAGTTCTCTCACTATTCCCAACACATCTGCAGTTTCTTCTTCCACTGAAGTCTTTTATCCCTCAAAGTCATCCATGAGGGTTGGAATCAATTTCTTCCAAACTCCTGTTAATATTGATAGCTTGACCTCCTCCCATGAATCATGAATGTTCTTAATGGCATCTAGCATGGTGAATCTTTTCCAGGAGGTTTTCAATTTTCTTTGCCCAGATCCATCAGAGGACTCACTATTTCTGGCAGCTATAGCCTTACAAACTATATTGCTTAAATACTAAGATGTAAAAATCAAAATTACTCCTAGACCCATGGACTGAAGCATGGATATTGTGTTGTCAGGCATGAAAACAACATTGATCTCCTTATGCGTCTCCATCAGCGCTTTTGGCTGACTAGGTGCATTGTCAATGAGTGATAATATTTTGAAAAGAATCTTTTTTTCTGAGCAATAGTTCTCAACAGTGGGCTTAAAATATTTAGTAAACCATGCTATAAACAGATGTGCTGTCATCCAGGCTTTGTTGTTCACTTCTAGAGCACAAGCCAAGTAGATTTAGCATAATTTTTAAGGACCCTAGGATTTTCAGAATGGTAAATGAGCATTGGCTGCAAGTTAAAGTCACCAGCTGCATTAGCCCCTAACAAGAGAGTCAGCCTGTCCCTTGAAGCTTTGAAGCCAGGCATTGACTTCTCCTCTCTAGCTATGAAAGTCCTAGATGGCATCTTCTTCCAATAGAAGGCTGTTCTGTCTATATTGAAAATCTGTTATTAGTGTAGCCACCTTCGTCAATGATGTTATCTAGATCTTCTGGGTAACTTGCTGTAGCTTCTCCATCAGCACTTGTTGCTTCACATTGCATTTTTAGGTTATAAAGATAGATTCTTTTCTTAAATTTCATGAACCAACCCTGCTAGCTTTGAAATTTTTTTCTGGAGCTTCTTCACCTCTTTCAGCTTTCATAGAATCGAGGAGAGTTAGGGCCTTGCTCTGGATTGGGCTTTGGCTTAAGGGAATGGCTAGTTTGATCTATCCAGACCACTCAAACCTTCTCCATAGCAGCAATAAGGCTGCTTCACTATCTCATCATTTGTGTGTTTACTGGAGCAGCACTTTTAATTTCCTTCAAGAGCTTTTCCTTTGCATTCACAGCTTGACTAACCATTTATCATAAAGGCCTAGCTTTTAGCCTTTTGGCTTTAAATATGCCTTCCTCGCTAAGCTCAATCATTTCTAGCTTTTGATTTAAAGTGAGAGACATTTGACTCTTCCTGTCACGTGAACACTTAGAGGCTATTGTAGAATTATTAATTGGCCTAATTTCAATATTGTTGTGTCTCAGGGAATAGGGAGGCCTGAGAAGGAGGAGAGAGACAGGAGAATGGCCAGTCAGTGGAGTAGTCAGAACACACACAACGTTTATCAGTTTAAGTTCACTGTGGTGCCCCCAACAATTGTAATAGTAATATCAAAGATCATTAGAGATCACTAGTCCCAGATCCCCATAACAGATATAATAATAATAATATAATAATATTGAAAGTTTGAAATATTGAAAGAATTACCTATTTCCCAAAATGTGACACACAGACACTAAGTGAGCATATGTTGTTGGGAAATGGCCCGATAGACTTGTTTGATGCAGGCTTGACACAAACCTTCAATTTGTAAAAAATGCAATATCTGTGAAGTGTAATAAAGTTAAACATAATAAAATGAGGTAGGCCTGTACATGGAACATTGTAGGTGCTCCATAAATATTTTTTTGATGAATGAATATGTTTTTAAATAGTTTCTCAAATGTACCATGTTATAACATGAGCTGATGGGAAAGAATCCTTCACTCTTCTACTCTAAACACACAGTAAAATATGGCTAACCCTTCTTTAGGTATGTAGCTAAGTTTGAAATTAAGACAAAGAGTCCCCTAAGTATCAGAATTAAAAAGGGAACTCTAAGCCAGAGTGCTCAGTAGAATCTTATACCCAAACAGCTCATAGAATTGTTGCAACCAGATATGGGCCTTAAATGCTGGGATTGATTCTAATTACCTCCCTGGAAGGAGATTACAGGCTTCAGGCCCCAGGAGGGAAGCTTAAATTGAGCCATTTAGATAAATCTTGGAGTCATAAAGAATTGTGCTGACTTTGAAATGGAGTCTAAGAGAAGTCTGCCCGTCAGCCCAGGTAAACAACAAGAAGGTTTATTAGTATCGCAGGGCCATGAATGAAAAAATATCACCTGCAAGAAATCAAAACCCCAGGTCTGTGCTACGCACAGATGGGAAGTCTGAAATCACATTGCCTATATGGTGGGACTCAAAGCTGAGAAATCAACCTAAGAAGGGATTCGATTCTTTTACTCAAGTTGACACAAAAGAGGAGTACCCTGCAGGCTACTTCCCCACAGAGGACTCTTCAGTCAAAAATCATAAAACAAACAACTGTGTTTGGGAGTCAATAGACGAAACAGCAGCCAAGGCTTGAAAAGAGTAGAATAACCTGAAAGAATAGAATAACCTTAAAGAGATGTTTTTACAAAGTATGTTTAAAATGTTCAAAGGGGATGAAGGAAAGATTATAAACCATACAGGAAGAACAATAAAAAAAAACCCACAAGGGTTTGAAAAAATATATTAGGAAATTTAGAAATCAGACATCATGTTCTGACCCAACTCAGGCCACAGTAAATCTTTGTCCCTCTGGACACTCAGGCCACACTTCTTCAACTTCAAACTCCACTCATTTTTGTAGTCTCAGCTTGAATGTCATTTCCTAAGGCAACCTTTTGCTGCCCTCTGAGACGTTGATTTCCTCTGTTATGAACTCCCATGGCTTCTTCACCTCTCTCTTTAGTAACACTCATCTCAGTTATAATTTCTTGTTCAATGTGCGTCTTTGCTGGGTGAGGGTAAACCCCATAATGCAGGCACCATTCCTGCCTGTTTCCCACCTACGCACAGTGCCTAGCACAGTGTTCAGCACATGGAATATTGACAAGGCAGCTATACACCTGGGATCATCCCAGCTTACACCTGCTGCCTCAAGTAATTAGTAGTCTCTTTCAGTCTTCTTCACCCAATTTGAGTAATAAATTGTATGACTACCCTAATTGTTGGCTGATTGCTTTATTGAACCACAGTGCCAATTCACTGTCTCCCTCCATTCCTGCTCTTAAAATCTGATTGAAACTCCTGGTTTCTTTGATTCCTCTTGTTTTCTTCTAATTTACAAACTCTCCCCAGACCTCTTTTAGCTTTCTTTCTTACCTTTCTTACCTTGCTAGACTGAGCTCTTTCTTGAAAAGTACCCTAAATCTCACTATCCCCCCCTTTTTCCTGTCCTACAACCATGCAAATTTCTAGGTCTAAAATAATGCACTTGATTTCTTTGCTTATTTGCCTGAATTCATGTATTTTGTGATTTTTCTCTAGCAATAGAGCGAGTTGATGTCACTGCAAGTTCATTGTCTCCAATCTCAGCTGGGCCCTCGGGGCTTCCTAGTAATGCTCCCATGTCTCTGCTATCGCTAAAATCCTGGCAAACCTCAAACGTGGCCTGCCCTAGCACTGATCACACTGTATTGGGATCTGTGTTTGTGAATCTGTTTTTCCCACTAAACACAGTTCCTTGGGGACAGGGCCCTTCTTTTATTCATCTCTACTCCTCTAGCATCTAGCAGATTCCCTAGCACACAATAAGTGCTAGAAATAAGTGCCTGATAAATGAATGAATGAGGACTGGAAAGAGTACAAAGGCATAAATGCAAGAAGCATAAGTAGGAAAAAGGAAGTTCCTTGCAATATTCATATTGTGTAACAAGATTAGCACCCAATTTATAAACTTTTAAAACTATGGCAAAAGAGCAAGTATATATTATGTTTCTTATTTATGAGGTATATAATAAGAAACATAATAATTGAAATTATAGGTACATTATAATAGGATTTAACTGTATTTTTATGCTTATATCTAACTGGCCTCATATGCCTCTGTGGTACCTGTTCTGAGCACCTAAAGGGCATTAAGACTCAAGGATATCTGAAAATTTTGTCACTGGAGGTTGCAAGTTTATGTATTCCAAATATAATGTCAGCCTTATAAAATATATTCAATTTTACTGAGTTGCTCGAGTCTCTACCCTAGGAAAATCTGCATTTCTAACCATCTGGGCCATTACATACAAATACTCATCATAATCCTAATCCTGCTTGTCCAACATCTATTGGCCCTATCCTACCTCTGCTGACTTCCCTGTTCTTGTTTTCCAGCTCTTAACCATTGGTAGTTTTAAAACTATCTGGCTTCTCTCCTTATACCTGTTATCTAGATTCCTAGATGATTCTTAATCTGGCAACCATGAGGCCTTTATCTCTTTGATCTAGATTAATTCTTGTCTGTACAAATCCTAGCCATGGTCCAACTGAGGTATCTTATAGCAATCATAATCCTAAATATCCAGGAAATTCAACAGAGTCAACAAAAGCTTTTACGTGACTATATTCTTTTTTTTTTTTCTGAGATAAGGTCTCAGTCCATTGCCCAGGCTAGAGTGCCATGGCATCATCATAACTTACTGCAACCTCAAACTCCTGGGCTCAAGCCATCCTCCTGCCTCAGCCTCCCAAGTAGCTGGGACTACAGGCGGGCGCCACCATAGCCAGCTAATTTTTCCATTTTTTGTAGAGACAGGGTCTCACTATGTTGCTCAGGCTGGTCTCAAACTCCTGGCCTCAAGCAATCTTCCAGCCTCAGCCTCCCAAAGTGCTAGGATTACAGGCATAAACCACCACACCTGGCCTTGACTATATTCTTTGTCTCAAAATCTAAAAAAAAGAAAAGTACTAATAGTTCACCAAAACATGTTTTCTTATTAGAATTTAGGGTAAACAATTGTCCAGCAACTCAAGAAGTGTGTTTTTTATTGTGGTAATGTTAAGTAGTGACCATCACTGAGGAACAGCTTAAATTCACCCAACTGAAGAGATTCTATTCCTAGATCCTGCTATTCTGCCAGCAAGAAACATAAGCTGGAGAGAGAAGGGTTGAAATTAGAGACTGCCAAGTAACCTTTGGCAACTATGTGGGCCACATCTAGGTGTACTGAGGAGAAGGGCCATTTTTATATGGAACAATGTTCTTCTTACTCAAGTGTCTGTGCTATTATGCTTCTGCATTTTCATATTAAATGTGTATTACTCATATCTAAAATGTGAGAGGCACAGTGATGTAGTGGAAAGAGCATTCAGACTGAACCGGGTTTCTAATTGATTCTGATATTTACTATGTGTGAGACCTTTGGCAAGCCACCAAATTTCTCTGAGACTATGTCTTCATCTGTAAAATGGGAACAATAATACTTCACTGGGTTGTTAGATAGTAAGTTTAAAAAGGTGTTCAAAGTACCTAAGAGAACATCTGGCACAAAATAGGAAATCATTTAAAACAAGTTTTCTTTAAAGTTGTCATTCCATTTTTTGTTTTTGTCTTCTCATTCATCCATATACTTGGTCTCAGCTCTTCAAGTTGGAGAAGGAAGTTAAATGGAGTTTTAGTTTGAGAAATGTAGAATCAGGCTGGTTTGCCAATAGGAATAGGCTATTTAGATGAGTCTATTTGATTTCAGGATGATGTCCAACCTCATCCTTCAGCAGCGTGAGTACTGCTTGTTCCAGAATTGCACTGCTGAAAGACTGGAGTCATACAAAGTCAGGTGTGGGTGTCTGGAGAAATCAATGCCAGGACACAGTTTTGGAAACATGGTCATCTGGTAACATTTGTTGCTCTTCTGTGCAGAGAAACTGCACTAGACAATGTGAAGTGATGCAAAAGAACAGATCAAATAGTAGAACTTCACAGCATCAAAATGTCTTATGTTTGGACTTGACTTCCAAGATTTTAAAATATTATTAAAGATCAGAGTTCAATGCCTTCATTTTATGGCGAAGAAACTGGGACTTCTAGAAATGAAATAACTTACCCAAGTTAACAAAGCCAGCTCTCTTTACTGATAATCTAGTTTGTATGCCCCTAAACCCTTTTGATGACACAATTTCTGCTCCATGTACAAATTTAGGGAGAAGTTGTCCAAATTTTACATAAGGACAACTCGAAAAGATATATAAACCAATATAATCACTTCCAGTTACTTAAAGAATGTTAAATTTATTATTATCAAAGATTCCTATAAAAATGTTTGGAAAGACCACAAGTTATTCTCTCTGATTTGGCTGGGAATTCTTCTTGGTGCCTTGATGGCAAACCTTCCCTGTAGAATCTGGATATCCCCAGAAGGAATGCTGAAGTGATTGAAGTGACTGGACTCAGGGGCAGTGAGTAACAGACGATCTCAAACAAGATCTTAGTCTGGCAGCCTGGATATGAAACCCATAAGAAGTGTCTAAGAGTGGGCTATAGGGATCAGAAAGAGAATGGAAGACTAAGAAGTTAAGAACAGAAAGCAAGTGATGGAGCTGGTAGTAGAGGCTATGTTGCCTGTCCATTTGTTTTCTGAACTTCCTAGGATTCTTAACAAAATTTCATAAAGTCTTCATTTGATATAGGAAAAGAAAACATTTTCTTCTAAAAAACCTTAAACATAAAATTTTAACTTTCAAAGAAAAGTCAAAGAGGCCTAATAGGTTGGCTGGGACTCTAACTGAAATTTGCCGTACTTTCTCAACTTATTACTGCAGAAGGGCAAAACCTAGCTATCCCTCTCAAAATTCTTATGTGGGATTTCTGCTTTCTTTTCTTTCCGATTACTTCATAGGTGCTGGTTTATAATATAGTGGGAGAAATGAAGAAAGAATCTGTATTAATAAGCGTGTTTCTATAACATCCTTGACTTAACTGTGATATTGTGTCTTCTGCCTTTCAAATCTCATTGATTTTGCGTATATTAATATTATGCCAGGATCAAGGGAAAAGATAGGTGTATTGTGAGACATAGGAAAACCAGGCAGTCAAGAGTTAGAATTATAGGTCAGCACACTGAGGGTGAAAGAGTTTATAGTAATGAAACACGTGAGCAAGTGTCAATGGCATATCTAGATTTCGCCAGCCTGTGGGTATAATGCAAACATTACAAGGCTTGCAGCCATCAACCTGCCTTTAGGCCCTGTACTATTTTCTCAACTTTGCTTCTAATGACGCCCCAAGAACAATTCACAGTCTCCTTCCTTAACAGACCTGCCTGCTGCCACTTATGCTGACAGATCCCTCTGCATGAGGTAGATAGTCTCTTTCAAGAGCTTCAGACTCCAGCAGATCCTTGGCTGGTCATGTTGCTCCACCATATGCCAGCCTCTAGGGAGGGGGAACTTTTCCCCACTTGCTCACTCTGTTCTTAAGCAGGAATAGACCTTTCCTTCCAATCAAAAAAACCTAAATAATCTCTAGGCCCATAGAGAAGAAAATAATCCCCACTCACCTGAAAACTAAGGCATCTTCCTAAGGCCCTATTGCCTACCAAAGGATCTGCCTCTTCTTAGAGTTCTTGAAATGGGACTGTCCATTTTCTTCTGAAGAAACCTATAATTTTAGGGTGTGGACTTACCCTATGAGTTCGAGGTAAATGGGGCTCATATAACAAAATGAAATAGTTCAACATCAGAAAATCTTGTTCACTTAAGTGCCACATCTTGAGGGTATGATTGGCCTGGGCAAGTCAGTGGCTTTCAAATTTTAGTGTGTATCAGGATCATCTGGAATATTTATAAAATAGAAATTGCCAAATCTCAGCTCCAGAGCTTCTGGTTCAATAAGTCTGGTATAGGGCCTGAGATTGTATTTTTCACAAGTTTCCAGGTGATACTGATGCTGCTGGGCCAGGAACCACATTTTGAAGACCACTGGCTCTGGTGTAGATGAGAGCTGGAGAAAATCACAAAGAAATGCAACCATCCAACATCAGAAGGTCTGGACCACTCAGTGATACATGTTGCTCCCATAAGTGTCATGTAGTGAGGGTACATTTGGCCAAGGAATGTAAAACTATATTGTAATACGTTGAAAATTCTCTTTATCTCAAAAATTGACATTTTAGACAAAATACCACAGTGTGAGGTGGCAAATCATCTCAGAAACTACCAGGTATCACCATGGCATCAACTGTATTCAAATTTTCACAGAAAATAAAGAGATCTGGATCCACATAAAACAGTGGTGTCTCTTCATCCCATTGAAATACTGTCTTTTCCCCCTTGGACATCAGGGAGAGAATTAAGTATGTTCTTCTTTAAAGGCCCTTTCCTAATAGCTAATCCTAGATTTAGCCCAGACTCTGTGCAGATGTAAGTTGAAATCAGTTTCAATAAAGAGAATAGATAATAATGATATTATTCAATAAATACAGTTGTAGATAATGAAATAGTAAGAAAAATTAGCCATTTATTTTCTTGTCTTACATAGGATGATTACATCACTTAAATAACATCATCGTTTGTTATCATAGATTTGCCTGGTCTCAAAATGATGTCATAGTAATCAGTGATACCTAGAAAGATAAAGTTGGGGAATGAAATGCTTCTGGCCATGTCTTATAGCTGTTAATGGGGCTGGCACTTACTGATGCTGTGTTTACCATTTGAAAACATCCTCAGCCCCTGTTACACACCACAAGTCTACCATAAGGAAGAGACTACAAATGTGAAGCAGACAGCTTAGCCCCAGCTGCTAACCTCAAAGCTCTTCAAAGCTCAAAGACAGGGTGTGAGATCAGAACAATTTCTTTATGACTCCTAATCTTTCCAAAGGGAATTGGTAGAGAATTGGAAATTGGTGATTCTAATGTTGCACTAGAGTGGTAGTTTAGGCCTCTAGGAAAGCAGAGAGCTCCTCAGAGCACAGGGCAAATTCTGGCCTGTGTGTGGGCATAGCAGGGAGATTGGTAACCACAATGAGATTACAAACTGAGAGGTGAATGGGATGTGCCAGGTGACCTGAATATCTCATCAAAATGCCTACTTTGAAAACAAAACAAAACTCGAGTTGGTGTCTCTGTTGCTTTGCTTCTTTCCACCCCAGAAATGAAATCAGATTCCTTCTCTTGGCTGAGTCCCAATACCGGTAATCAAATTACTGAGTGGTTCACTATCTCAAGTAGAAGACTGAGCCTCAGAGTGCCAGTGTCCATTAGCCATCAAGTGACATTGCATCAATAAACCCAAGTAGAGGTATGATATTACACTGCAAATGCATTTGGAGGATTTTTATTATCATTCTAACCTAGTGAATGTGCCAGCATCATCTCTTTCAACCCTAGGTAAACTAAGCTAGGTATTTAGAGAGATTAAGTCTTTCAGAACCAGCTAGGTTGCCATTTAAGGCACTTATGCAGGCAGTAATAAGTCTCCCTCAGTCTTTAATGTTTGTCCTTAAAATGAGATAGATAGATAGATCAAGAAGCAGAGTTCATGCCTGAATGTGTACGTGTATTCCCTAAAAAAGCATAGTATTGTTTTTTGTGTTTGCTTATAAATTTTATACATATTATATAAATTTGTCATTTCACTCAACATTATGTTTTTAAATTTCTTCATGTTGCTATAATTATAAAATAAATTATTTTTTTCTCACTTATGCATGAGAACATGGCATATTCCTCCATTTATTCAGGCCTTATTTGTAACCTTTAATAGAATTTTACATTTTTCTTATATATTTATTGTTGATTCATGTAAAATTTATTAATGGTTTTGTTACTGCTGTAAATGATGTCTTATTCTCTAATTGTCAGAAAGAGGAACTACTACAGATTTTTATACGTTGAATTTATAAGTTCATATTTACTTCCTATTTCTTTTTATTTATTTACTTTAGGGCTTGTCTTTTATTAGTCAGGACCTAGAGTGTTCTTGTAGGTATCTACCCATCTTATAGGTAAGTATCTCTCTTCTTCCTGAATGCCAAATATAAAGGGAATGCTTCTTGAAGAGCTTTTATCATATATAGTTGTTGAACTTTATCAAATTCTTTTTCTACAGCTGTTGAGCTGGTCATATGACTTTTCTCCTTTAGATCTGGCCTTCCTGGCATTAATTCTACTTGATTGTAATGTATTATTGTTATTATTAATATCAGTATTTATAGCATGTCAGATTTAGTTAATTTTTTAGGACTTTTTCATCTATGCTTATATGCAAAATTGCCCATAATTTTCTTTTCTTCTCTTCTCCTTATCAGGTTTAGTATGAAGACTATACTAGCATTATAAAATAAATTGAGTAGCTTTCTCACTAATTGAGTCTTAGGGTTTCTTGTACTCCTTACCTGTAAAATAGTCTAAACTCAGCCAGTATTAGGTGTTTTTCTTTTTTTAAATAACTTGTTCTATTTTCTTAGTTCCTATTAGTCTATTGGAGTTTTCTTTCATCTTAGACAATTTTGAAATTTTATCTTTTTCTAAAACTTGTTTCTGTTTCATCTAGTTTTTCTAAGTTTTACTAAGTTGTAATAATTTGTGCTATTTTTCATAATTAAAAAATTTGTCATTCGTTTAGTTATTGTCACTTACGTTTTTTTTTGTTTTCTTTTTTTTTTGAGACAGAGTCTCGCTCTGTTGCCCGGGCTAGAGTGCTGTGGCGTCAGCCTAGCTCACAGCAACCTCAAACTCCTGGGCTCAAGCCATCCTACTGCCTCAGCCTCCCGAGTAGCTGGGACTACAGGCATGCACCACCATGCCCGGCTAATTTTTTCTATATATTTTTAGTTGGCCAATTAATTCCTTTCTATTTTTAGTAGAGACGGGGTCTCACACTTGTTCAGGCTGGTTTCAAACTCCTGACCTTGCGTGATCTGCCCGCCTTGGCCTCCCAGAGTGCTAGGATTACAAGCGTGAGCCACCATGCCCGGGCCCTATTTTTACTTATTTATTGACTATATTGTTTATTCACATCTTTCTTTTTCTCTTGATCAGCCTTTTCATTCCATTCTAAGTATTTTGAAATTTTCTCCATGATGTTGTCCTCAATTTATTTATATCAGTTACTGAGAGAGCAACAACTAAATAGAATCAGCAAGAATCTCAAAAAAGGCACTCAACATATATATATATGTGTGTATGTATGTATGTTAATATTTTTATGTGCACTTTTTGAAGTTTAAATAATATAGTACTGCATTTCTCTAACCTGATGAGTTGAGGTCATTTACCATGATTATCATTACAGTTATTATTGCCATCTTTTGGGTCATCTTTTTACTCCAGCCATTGCTGAAGCAACCACCTACGTACAGGTATAACCCAACAACACGTTGTCTTAACTGTACTTTGGATCTCTTGGTTTCTACTCCAGAGCTCTGCTACCACTGCCTGGCACACCTGCAAGAACCTCTCACCATTATGACATATGGGCAAACCAAGAAGTGCAGAGAAATTAACCCCCGTGAGTAACCCTGGATCAGTGAAGCATAGGAGCTATGGGATAAATATTTCTTTCTTCCATCCCATGGGTAGATAATTCTGAAGTGCATTCTACATGGCTCCTCACAAGTCTCTAGTAGATTGAATCCCAGTTGCCCACCATGGTGATTAGCTTGACAATGCACCCTTATATTGGCTTTTCTTCTCGGTTTCACTCTTCTCAGTCCCCTACTCCTGTTCCTTGGGATTCATTCCAGAGTAATCTGCCTGCATACAAGACCTTGATTCAGTCTCTCTTTTCTGAAGGAAACTGGGATAAGACACCAGGCTTTCTTCCTTTTCTTTTTCTCCTTTTCTACTGTCTATTGGATAATCAGTGTTCTTCTGCTGTTTCGGAAGTTACTCATTTACTTTTAGTCTTCGGGTGGTTACTCTTAAGTTACTAAACCAGAAAGAATATCTAAAGCTTATAAATACCTCAGTTTTTCCCCCAAACAAATCAATAATCTTAACTGGCTTTTATCACACTTCGATCTACATCCATTTACCCCAATTCCTATTTGTATCATTTAGCATTTTAATTCCAGATTCATATAGATCAAGTGTTTTATTTGTAATAATTTTTCATTTAGACAATAATAAAGTCTACAGTTCTTTACTCATTCATACTTATCATATCTCACTGCCTGCTCCTGGAGTCATCTCTCTTTTTCCTAGATTAGGGCCTGTAATAGTTATTTCAAAAAGAATGCCATGATAAATTTTCTGAAATATTTATTTCTCCTTATATTTAAATTATAGTTAAGCTGGGAAAAAAAGATTTTAAGAGTGAATGTATTTTCCTTCCAAACTTTGAAAATATAATTCCATTTTCTTCTAACTAGTATTGCTATTGAAAAGTCTAATGCCTCATTCTTATTTTTTTAATGTAATCTTTTAAAACATTTCCTGCTTTTCTTTTCTTTTTGCCTCTGGAAACTTTCAGAATTTTCTCTCAACTATTGATATTGTTAAAATTTTGTTGTAATTTGTTTGAATGTGTTATCTTTATTTCAAAATGCTCATATAGCTTAGAAATCAAATTATTTTTCACTTTTAGCTCATCTTAACTCCTTGGATGACATTTACCTTGAACAAAAGCCTAAGCCTTGGCTTATGTTTCTCATAGGGAGTGTGTGTGTGAGAGAGAAAGAGAAAAGGAGAGGGAAAAAAGGGATAGGGAGAGGAGAGGGAGAAGGAAGGAGAGAGAGGAGTGTGTGTATCTTAATCTGGGTTCCATTATTTCCTATTTTTCCTTTCAAGGGTCCACTTTTTCCTTGAGATATTCTTGATCCCTCCACTAGAGATACTGTTAATATCTCAGAGCAAATGCCTTTCTTTGTGATCTCCTTCCCTGGTCAGGAAATGAGGGATGGCAGAAATGGTCAGGGACCTGTGGGTACTACCTCCTCCGACTTCCCACTCCCACTGGATCCAGGCTCCATCCCACTTCCACATGGCTGCCTCCAGTTGATACTCTTTCCATTTCCATGAGATCAATGTCATTGGCCATGTTCTGGATCTAGGAGGTTCCTACTCGTGTAATATATACATGTGCTTGTGTTGGCGCACACCAAATGCCCTGTTTTGAATTTCTATACAAACCTTCAAGCTCTGGTCAAACTCTCAACATTAAATAGAAGAAGCATATACTCGCTCTGGCCCCAGTTTGGCCGACTATGATCGCAGCTCATCCATTTGCCATCATAGGATCCTAGTTTTTGGATCCTCACAGGAAAACGAGGAGGAATGAAAATGGACTCAGAGTCATTAGCACTCTAAGTCTGTGTTATGCTACCATAACAGAATATTAGGTAATATTGGGTAATTTATAATGAACAGAAATTTATTGTCTCATGGTTCTAAAAGGCTGATAAGTTTGAGATCTAGGGGCTACATCCGGTGAGGGCCTCCTTGCTGCATCATCCCATGGCCAAAGGCAAGAGGGCAAGAGAGTACACATGAAATAGCAAGAGATGGAACTCACAGCCTCAATCCCTGTTATACTTCACAAGGGTGGAGCCTTCATGACCTAAATGCCCCACCTACTGACAGTGTGGCATTGAGGATTAAATTTCCAACACATGCTTTTTGGGGGACACATTCAAACCATAGCACATTCTCTACCTCAATCCATATCCCGGTTGTGGCCCCCTGGCCCTCCCCTCCACCCTCACCACCATTTTCTCTCTACATTGAGACTTAAGCTACCTTCAGATTCTTAAAGACCACTCAAAGGGTTTACTTCCATTGCTAAGCTGGGTTGCACAAATTTCCACCTCTCTCTGGTCTGTCCAGAGGTGGGAGGTGGCAGCCTGGGCTTAGTTTCCCATCTGGCCCAGAACTGGTTTTGCTTTATTCTTAAACTATTCTGTGGCTATTTAACTTTCTATGGGTGTATTTAGGCAGATTCACATTTTTTCCCCAAGACCCATTACCTAGTCTACTGAATGGATTCTAAAACTAGCCCACTATGGAAATAATAACCTCAAGCTAGAAAGAGGCAGTATAGCCTAGTGACTGTATGAGCGTGTGGAGTCAGGTGGCCAAGCCTCAAATCCCAGCCCACGAGGCTCATCAAAGGTGTGACTTCAAATGAGTTACTTAATCTCCTTAAATTCCAGTTTCCTGATCCCCAAAATGCAGGAGGCTGATGCAGATCTTTTCTCCCTGTTATTTTTCTTTGCCAGGCAGGCTGTATAATGGACCTTCCATTTCATGCAGGTGGCAGGGTGGCAAAGTGTGGTGGAGCTGAAATATAGTGGCTTTCTTAGAGAAAAAAATATAAAATTGCAAGTACTAAATTAGATATAGAACCATGGAAGAATCCTGTGCAAGTAAGAACCCCTGAGGCCTAAGCTTCATGACCTTCACTGCAAATCTCCTCTGCTACAATAGGAAGGATAATAGAATCCACCTTAGTGTTATTCTATAGTGTTATTATGAAGTATTTTTACTTAATATAGTCTATGGAAGATAATAAGTGTACAACAGGGTTAGCTTTCATTATTCTTAGAGAAAAAAAGTAGGGTTCTGTGTTGAAGTAAGTGTGAAATTCGCTATACACAGTCTTTCACAGTCTTTCACTCTTAGATTGACAATGCATGTTAACATAATTCTAACACAATAAATGTGCAGGTAACTAGTAGTTTCTTCACTTTGTAGCTGATCTGGTCTTCTTCCCTTGCTTGCCCCCCACTGCTTAGAAAAACAAAACAAAAACAATGTCCAATCCAATTTAAAGTTCTATCCCATATTTTAAATAGTTCTTTTAGGTAGTGCTCAGGTTCTCCTGTATAAAATACTGGGTCTTTTATCTAGACTCTCGTTCCCCCAAGAGGGCCAGATATATGAGGAGAGACGTATGTGGCTTGTATGATCTGAAGATATGGAGGGAAGATGGGTTCCTTGGATCCATGGCAAGTGTGCTACATTTGCTGTCTCCTTTCTATACTGGGCAAGGTCTCCTTTTTGCTTGGTTGCTGAAGTAGCTGCTGGTACTTTCTGGATCAGGCAAGGCTTCCTGTGGCACTCAATGACTGACTCAGCCTTTTAGCTACAGCTGGTGCCATAGACCAGGGCTTCTTGAACTTCAACATGAATAAGGATCACCTGGAGTGCTAATTAAAACACACATTCCTAGGCCTCACCCCACCCCACCACGAGATTCTGATTAAGTAGGTTTGGGTAAAAGCTCGTAGGTGTTGGTGATGCTGACGCTGCCCAGCTGGGGACCATACTTTCAGTTAGCAAGTCTCCCCTGCGAAGCCTGTGACTGCCACACGAGCCTGCCTGAGAAGCCCAGCCTGTAGCCGCCTCTGGTTCTGTTTTATGGCCACCTTGAGAAGATTTTCAGCCAGACCCTGGGTAAGTTCTGGGTCCATTCTCTACCACCCAGGATTCAAGGTAGCTAAGGAGAGCTAAACCTCTCGGCCTCCCTCTGTCTGACCAGGCTACATCGACATGTTTCCTAGATGCAGCTGCTCCGTATTGGTGTGAGGACAGCTTGAGGGAACGTCTTTCCAGAGAATGGACAAGAGCTGCTTCTCTGCCTCTGGTGTTTCCCTGGCTTCTTGAACACTCTTCCCTAAGCCAAGAGAGCAGAAAGTGGTTCATATATCTGTTTCTGTCACTCTTTACCTCTGCCCCTGCACCTCCTTCCCACTAATTACCAGGCCCGAGAAAGAGAAGGATATTCTTCCATTTCTCCTACACCATAATCCTCTGCTTAAAATCTTCCAGTAGTTTCCCTCCTCACTCAGAATAAAAGCAAAAGTCCAGAGGTAGGCCTATGCGATCCTGCATGGCCTGGGCTCCGGTTCCCTCCAAGCCTGCATCTCCATTTCTGCCCATGTTCCTCCTTTGGTCACACTGGCCTCCTTAACCACTTCGGTACGGCGCTCACCGGCCACGAAACCTTGCCCACAGCCGGCACTCATAGTCTGTACGATAGTTTGTGCTGTGCATTGACGACGAATCCGTTTTGCTTTTGTGTGATGAGGAAAGCTTTAAAGCACTGAAAGCTTGTTTTACTTTACAGGCAGCTTTAGGAAAATAACTATAATAACTCCTACTAAGGACTTATTAAAAGGTCATAGATTCGTAGTCACTTATTAGCTGAATGTATACACTGCAACTGCAGAGATAAAAGTAAAAGCTTTTGGCTGTCAACTAAAGTCAACGCTCGGCTGTGTGCCTTCATATCACGGCTGTCGGCTAAAGTCATCACTCGCATTCATCTGTGTCTGTCGACCATAGTCGATGCTGGTACCGAAGTGGTTAATGCTCCTTGAACTGCCCTGCCCTAGGGCCTTTGCCACAACTCTTAACAACTTCTTGGGAACACAGTTTGGAAAACACAGACTAGTGAATAGTTAAATATTCCTCAAAATATGAGATACTGTCACTTTGTTAAACTGAAAAGTAAAAGGCACATCTTTAAAGGGAACACAAGTACTTGTAGGAATCAAAGGCAACTCTCATCAAAGCAATTAAAATATTAAGACCTGAGTCTTAAGTCTAGAAAATTTAGGCTTGAATTCTAGTGCTTTACTTGCAATATAACATTGGAAAAATTACTTAACCTCTTTAGTCTTCCTTATACAAAAAGTAAGTACAGGCAATGCTCACTTTGCACAGTTCTGAAATGTACATAGTTTAATATCATGGTTTAATTAAATATCTATGTTGTGCTGCAACAACACAGTTCACATTTTGGCTATCTTGGTATATTAACCGTGAGTAATTACATTAAAAAGAAACTGTTACTAGCTCTTTAGTCCTTAAATCACTGTGTAAATAATGCCCATCATGATCAGTGACCAATCACATCACTTTTTAAAAAATCTGTTGGTGATTAGTCACTGTGCATCTGTCATTGAGTTCATACTGAGCAAAACATATAGTTGTGGTAATTCATTATCTCCCAGTAGTAAACTCATGTGACATTTTGAAAAAAAAAAAAGGATAATCAAAGAAGAAATTGGCCAAAAAGATGAGGTACAGTAAAGAAATGAAAAGTAGTAATACTTGAAATGAAATTCAAATTGAACACAAATGGAGTTATAGGAGAAATAGTAGTAGACTGTGGGAATGTTGACATTGCTGCCATGTGAGAGACCCTAGATAATGTAACCAGGGGAACTTAGTGTAGGAGGAACACAAATGAGGAAAGCAGTCGTAATGAAAAAGATGAAAATGTCTCAGAGGAAGTCATTCTGGCCAAAATACTTCATGTAAAAGGAAATCTTGGAGATATTTCATGACATTGAAAGCACAAAGGATAAAATATGGTAAGCCGATTCAAACTTAGAAAGGAGTATAACATTTTGCAAAGGCATAAAAAAGACACCTGCTCTATATTGTGAGTTATATGACAGGAAAAAGGAGACTGGAACCATTCAAACTATTTTTGATTAGTTTTTTTAAAAGAAATAAAACACTTTAATTCCCTGTTTTTGATGCTTTAAATTACAGAATACTAACTTATTTTACAAATTTTAAAATTTCTTTATACATTTATAATCAATAGTTAGGGAGAATTTTTTGACAAATTTTTTTTAAAGTTATAGAACCATTGTAATTTTTGCTAGTGATTGTTATGATCTCTTTACACAGTTTTAGCTTGCACAGTCAGTTTTAAAGTCCTAAACTACCATGCAAAGTGGAAATTGCCTGTATGATAAAAGAATTTACCTTACAGGATTGTTGGGCAAATTAAATGAAATAGTGCATGTCAACACCAGTATGAGATCTGGCATGAGGGCTCTTCCCAAGTGTTATGTATTTTATGTGACTATTACCAGTTGCTTTATGTTTTAGGAATTTGGAGGAGTTGGTGTGATATGTATGACATTTTAAAATTATAACTGGATAGTTTATTAATGTTAGAAATTATTTTCAAAATATATTCCAAACTAAAAATCTAAGTATTTTCTTCAGAAAAAAAATTTTTTAATATTTCAATAAATTTATGGGTACAAGTGGTTTTTGGTTGCATGGATGAATTGTATAGTGGTGATGCCTGGGTTTTTAGTGTACCCGTCACCTGAATAGTGTACATTTGCACTCAATAACAGAAGAAAAATTTTTGATAGCTATCTCGAACCTCCAAAACCCACAAAATTTATGAGCCATTCCTGGAAGGGAAACACCACTACATTTATGGGCACTTCCATTAGAAAAGTATTGAAAATTATTCAGGTGCATTGCAAATAAGACATTATTGCTTCATCTCCTTATTTTATTTTCATCTATTTCTAGGTTTTTCCCTTTAACAATAAAAAGTGTTGAGTTCCTTTAAAATATGCTTTTGGGGATTAAAGAATAAATATTACATGAAGCTCATTTGGGAAACTACTAGTAGAAATACCTATAATGATTACAGAGAGGTGGACTTTTCAGAGGAATCAGCACAGCAAGGCTAATTCTTGGTCTTAGGACCCAAGGAAAGCAATGAAACAAAGAGAAGAGTAGTTATGTATGTATTACTTAAATGTTGGTCCTATATTGAAACTAGAGGTTTAAAATACCCACGGGATGATTTTTTTCACTACATGATCATATACTTTGCTGATGTGATGAATGAGAACTTTTTGAGGGGCAATTTGTGAGTTTTGATGGTCTTGAAAAACAATGTGCTGTGGAATAGGTAGGCTACTGAGCTGATCGGTAAACTGAGTATGGCTTGGATCAGCTTTTGTCTTAAGAAAGAAGTCAAATTTGTTTAACCATTAAAATGGCAAATTGCTTGCGAATGGATTTCTATTATAAAAGAAGCAATTGAGCTAAGACTGCAACCTAGTGGTGAGTTTGTTACTGAAAAAAAAGTAGCTGTGTTCATTCTAGGCCACTGATAAATGGAGCATTTGAATTTAAAGTGAGAATGAACACGAAGGAGAAATGTGTTGTGCCTTTCTTGTGAAAATTGATCTTCAGATTATGTTGGAGGTGGGATAAAAATGAGGAAAGGATGGCTGTGACCAGATCCTTGAAGCTGTTAAATTTATATAGTACTTTCTACTCTCTCTGAAGCTTCTGCTCTCTTCTGTTTCTTTGTCTCTTGAAAGGTGAAGAACACTATGGCTTATCTTCTCACACTAGTTGCACTAACTTATTATGTTTATTTGTTTAATGAGTTCCACTTTAGGGAAGATTTTTATTTGCTTTTATTTTTGTAATCAAACCAATTCAGATTATACTCTTATTTAATTCAAGTAAATTTTTCATATGACATTATTCTAAATGTCATTCTCATTATTATTTGACTCAATAGTAGCATTTGGCTTTTTATAGTTTGATGTAGACTATATTCCTTACAAATGTTTATTATTAATACTATTGACTACTATTTCACAATACATTGTATTAATATGAAAAATATTACTGACAAAGTAATACTCAGGCTTTGTTGTTTCTAAGATAATTACTTCTCTTACATTAAATATAGAATATTCAAGAAATATCTCTGTATAAGAATTTGAATCTTTTAATTACTGTCTATGTTAATCTGATTTTTAAAATCTACTTTTATCTTATCTTGATATTCCTCATTTCTTAGCAATCCTTTTAAAGCATATACTTAAAAATTAGTTTAATCAATATTTCTTGATTTTTGATCAAATCATCCTTGTTCCCTAGAAATCTAATTTTTATTAGTTAGTTTATATTAACTTTCCTTTATATTGCTTTATTTTACCTGCAAAAGTACATGTGACTTTGTTTCTTTGTTTCCTACTCCCAAATCTTTTTCCCTGGCAAAGCTTGTTATTGAGGTGTGAAAATTGGTTATTCTGTATGCAGTAAAATCCGTTCTGTGCTTTCATACAGATTATCGAAAGGTAATACTGTTAGTTTTTAAATTCTTTCTCTACCTCAGGTTTTCCACATTAAATTCAAGTGCACTTTCAGAAAATATCTTAATTCTTTCTAATTTACCTACTTCTAAGTTTGGGAATGTGTGACTCTATAGCATTGCCAAAGGCAGATAGCTCATGATTGCCAGACTCCCTGCAGTGAATTGACTGTAGGATGCCCATCCCTGTTGGTGAATTGGTGCTCTGGGGGTTAATGTTAAGAGTCAACCTGACTGTATTAAGAAATACCTAGAAATCTGGTAAAGCATTGTTTTTAGTTGTGTCTGTGAGGATGTTTCCAGAGATTAGCATGTGAGTCTGAGCAGATTTAAGTGCAGAAGATCCATCCTCAATGTGGCAGGCACCATCCAGTTAGCTGAGGACCTCGAGAGAACAACATTGGAAACAGTCAAACCTGTACAGCATGTTACTGTACTGACTAATGTGGGCAATTATAACACAATAGTAAGTATTTGTGAATCTAAACATACCTAAATGTAGAAAAGGTATAGTAAAAATACAGTATAATATAAAAAAAAAAGGTATACCTGTCCAGGGAACTTTCCATGAATGGAGCTTGCAGGACTGGTGGCTGCTCTGAGTGAGTCAGTGAGTGAGTGTGAGTGAATGTGAAGGCTTTGGACATTGCTGTGCACTGCTGTAGACTTCATATACATTGTACACTTGAGCTACACTAAATTTATAAAAACCTTTCTTCTATAATAAATAAACTTAATGTAACTTTTTTACTGTATAAACTTTTAATTTAAAAAAAATTTTTTTGACTCTTTTACAGTAACACTTAGCTTATAACACAAACATATTGTACACTTGTCCAAAGATATTTTTTTCTTTATGTCCTTACTCTATAAGCTTTTTCCTATTTTAAAAATTTTATATTTTTTTATTTTTTAAACTTTTTTTTATTAAAAACTAAGACACACACACATTAGCCTAAGCCTACACAGAGTCCGGATCATCAATATCAGTCTTCCACCTCCACATCTTGTCCCACTGGTAGGTCTTCAGGGCAGTAACATGCATGGAGCTGTCATCTCCTGTAATAACAATGACTTCTTCTGGAATACTTCCTGAAGGATTTTCCTTACGCTATTTTACAGTTAATTTTTTTTATAAGTAGGAGTACGCTCTAAAGTAACCATAAAAAGTCAGCGCAGTAGGTTTGTTTACGCCAGCACCACCATAAAAGTGTGGATAACCATTGTGCTACTGATGTTACAATGGCAACAACAGTCATTAAGTGATAGGAATTGTTCAGCTGCATTATAATCTTATGGGGCCATTGTCATATATGCAGCCCCATTGTCATATATGCAGCCCCATTGTTGACTGAAATGTAGTTATGTGATGCATGACTAGGTATGTGTGCTATAGGTTCTCTCTTTCTGGAGAACCCTGATATGTATGCACTCTACACAATTCAGAGGATTGTCTCCAGTGTCACCCTCATGAAACTGTTTTAGATCTCTTGTGGTCTTCAAAATAGCTTTCTACAAAGTATAAGTTTTTGTACTTGATATAAATGGGTGAACCAAGAAATCAGCCACTCTATAATCAATGCAGAAATCAATGCTGGCATAGCAAATTATCTGAAGAGCTTTCTTTTTTCCTACCACACCATCTATGAAAAAGAGTCTGAGTTTGTTTGGAAATCTCTCACACAAAGATAATGGTAGATGACATGGCACTCTACAGACAGTTTCTACTAAAATAATAGTTAATGGAGCAAAATGCCTTTTAATAAATTCATGAATTTATTATTACTGAGGGAAACAAATCCTCTCCCCCACGGCACACTTAATTAGATTTTGGAAGGATGTGGCAAATTAATAAAACAGCATGGCAGGTCTCAGAGCTATACATTTGCAACAAATTATTTGTATAAAGCTATAAAAAATATGGCATGAGATATTTTTAATGACCCTTAACATCCTTTTAAAAACAAAAATGTTTAATAATTCAGATTTACTAATTATTCCAGAAGTAACATATTGACAATGAGGCTACATTGTATACTGGAAAGTATCACTGTATAGTTAAAATTTTATTGACAGAAAATTGTGTAAATATACATAAAATACTATAATGATCTGAAAATATCCTTTATAATGTCTTTAGAAAAAATAAAAAAGGTTGATCCTTGAATAATGCCCTGATTCTCACATACGAGAGAAACCAACAGGGTTTATTTTTCAGGTCTCAAAGAGTTATTTTATCTGGCATTCTAAAAATATATTTCAAAAATATAAGAAATACTATTCTATTTTATGTTCTTTAATGACAAAATCTTTAAATCTTCAGTTGGTGGTTAATTTACTTATCCATAATAAGAATTCCTGGATACATAATTGTTTAAGGGCACATTAGTACAAGTTATAGAATTGGGACTTTAGGTAAGGGAAGGTAAACCAAACAGGTCTTGGCCCACAAAATCACAGATTTGGGGAAGGCAAGAGTGATAGGAAAAAGTAAAAAAAAAAAAAAAGTAGGTGGTTTTCACTTAAATGATAGATGTAAATAAAAGACAATCAAAAAATTATGCTCCCTTTCTTTTTTTTAACTTCATAAGTTTAAATAGACTATAGATGCCTGAAAAGAAAATATACACACTCATCGTCCTCAAGTTTCTGATGTATTTGGCCAAGGACATACAGTCTTAGTGGCAGCCAGCTGGCCACATGTCTTGGCATATCTCAGGGAAGCTTCCTTCGGCCACCAAAGCCCCCAAAGACAGACATACAGCTGTTAACACAAACTACACAAGGTAAGTCTTTCCAGGCCTGGGAAGCTTAATTTTGTTCTGTACTCTTTATACCAGGGATATAAATTGCTGTTTAGAAAGAGCTTAAGCAATATGTGCACTTATTGGGAAAAAAGAAGAAAAAGAACTGGGACTCCTTGGTTCTCAAGCCAAACTTGGCAGCAAGCTTATTCAGAGGGAAAAGCAGAATGAATGCCCAGATATTTATGAGTGGTGTCCTGACTCTGGCTTTCTAGGGTCTTGGAAAGTCCATTTCCACCCACGTAGTCTTTCCTCCTCCAACCCCATTTCCCCAAATCACTAACCAGAGCAATAAGTCCATGGGATGTAGGAGAAGCAAATAATGACTTTATGGATAATAAATCTTAGACAAGCTCAATACTTGTGCATATTTGAGAGGTGGTAAGTCTTAGAGCTATCTAAATGTAGCTCTTATCCTACTAAAAAATAAAAATATATGTGAAAAAACACAATAAAGTTTATTAGCCACTCAAAATCTATAAGAAGACATTATACACAGATATTATATTAGAACATGAGTAATGTGTAAATCTAAATCTGAGTCAAACCATACCAAGGAAGCAATGCTTACTACCATTGGACTTATTTTTTAAATTGAGTTATATTTTTTGTAAACTTATATCAATATCATTTTTGTTTCCTATCATTTTTATTCCTCCCTTCTCTAGCTGTTCCACCTACAGACCCATATGGCCTTACACAGTGTTTCCAAAAGCAGGGCGCATACACTGCTGATGGCATGTGAGATGGTTTTATGTGGTAAAAGGAGGTTTTAATTTTTATGGTCAATTACTTTCAGTGAATTAGAAACAGTATAATGAAACACATCAACCTGTGACTTCACAGGTATAAAACTTAAATAAATGCATTTATGCAAAACAAAGGAAGTCAGTATAATATAATATTAAGGAAATAACAGTAGGGCTGGTGCTCAGAGGGGAAAATGTGAAGGTGGCACTCAGTGTAGAAAATACTCATTTATATTATAAAGAAAGCATCTATGATTCTTAGTATGAAACAAGTATTTGTGTCTTTTTCCTCAAGTGGCGCTAATGTCTCTTAAAGAAAAGTGGAACAGCAATTTGCATTGGGGTTTTAGAGAACATTATATAGGGCTTCCACAATCCTTATCAAATCAAACTGGTAAAACTCTACTGAGAGGTCAGAAAAGAAACCAATCGGAATGTACAGAGGGTATTTTTACAGAGAAACTAGACGTAGTAATAACCGAAAGTGTTTGGTTGGCCAAAGATGGATTAATCAGAAATCTCTTCAGAAGGCATAGAAGGAGTCCAGCCTCTACTCAGCTAATGTACTGTCCTTATACAAGGCAGGGGCTACAGGAACTACGATGGAGAGGGCGGGTGAGTGCAGTGGCCCTGAGTTCCAATGCTGGTTCTGTCCAGGATTGGTCATGGGAACTAAAACAACCCATTTACGTCAGTTCAGTTTAAACACACAAATAATACGTGTGATTTATGGGATGTCTTCAAGGAATGCTTTATAAATGTATTCTTTTTCCTCCCATATGGATTTGTCATTATGTATTTTTAGATTTATGGATTTAGCCACTGTTAACAAGAATGGTCACATGGCTGGATACTTTCCAGACAGCCCTTGTATGTTCATAAAATTCATGTGATATATACTCTACAAAACAAAGCAAACAAGAACCTTCAACGTAGAAGTGTATAAAGAAGAAAAGTGAAAGTCCTTAATAATATAACCACCTAAAGGAGACATACCAAGCTGTCTTTGTAGGATTTCCGTGTTGCACATCACTAGGAGATGCCACTCAATCGATTATCACAGTAGACTATGAACAGTGTCTCCTTGAATTGTGCAGAAAACAGCCGACCAAATATGGCAGCCCTGATTCTGAACTTGGACTTTTTTTTTTCACTAATATGACATAACTATACATTAAGTTATGCATAATGTTCTACAGCTGGCATACATTTCAGTTTCTGTAGAAATCAGTACATATATATCTCAACTGGCATATATTTGGCTTCGGTACAAATCAGTACATGTGCATCTACCTCATTTTTTAACAGCTTCAGAGCATTCCATTTTATGATGGCACATAATTTAATCCCTTATTTATGGATTTCTGGATTCGATCTAAATTTTTGCTGTAATAATGTGGTTGCAACAGTGAACAGCTGTATGTTGCAAAGTTTCCCTCTTTTATGCTGGCAGATTTCCATTAGAAAATTGGACCCATAAATTATTTGTGTAATTAAAATGCATTCACAGACAAAATATAAATAGCTTTCTGAATATCTTTGTAAAATGTTTGATAGCTACAATCACTCCCAACTCTTAACATACTTATTTTTAAAAATAAGTAAATACTTGCTATGTACCAAGATTATGTTAAGTTCTTTAAATAGATCAGTCCGTTTTAATTGGTTATTTTTTTCTTTTTTCGAAACAACCAGCCCAAAAGTGTCAATACAATACTGAAAAACAAAAGGTTTTCTTGATGAGGGAGAAAGTAATTCAGGTATGCATGTGTGCATAGTATATTCTAATTTTAGTTCTTCTTGGTGGGGTACAGCATCTAATAGAGAAGAAAACAGAGGCAATAATGTTAACAAGTAACCAAATCAGACAAGTAAAGAAGTGGAAACATGTAAGTCTTGTCCCTATACAAATAGTCTCAAAGATAGGCCTGCCCAGAAAGAGAGCTGGCTCTAAATAAGATTATGGAGCTGGTGAAACAGACTTCTCAGACTTCTCTGACTTTCCTCTTCCTCTTAGTGCCCCTCTACCCTGAGACATCGCTTCCCATCTGGGCCAGGATGTTTTCTCTCTCGCTGTTGCTTGGCTCTCAGGCCCCTCTGCTACCCACATTTGTTCTTTTAGACAGGGTTGGGTTCTGGGCCTCAACATACAGAGTGCTACAACAGGAATAGAATTCTAGTCCTCCCTGAACTAAGGGAGGTTAAGTGACCTATCCCAGGTCACACAGAGAAAATTTTAAAACTATTTAAAATACTCTATCATCCATTCCAGATATTTTTTTCTCACCCTTCTGCTGAAATCACGTCTCAGTTTCTCACATAGGAAGTGGAACAATTGATAACTAGGTCTTAAAGACTGGTAACTTTACAATTGCTGATTTGTAGGCTGGTAGCATAATTGTGTCTCTCTAGGGCATTTGAATTTTAACTGGGAAAAAGGCTTTAACCGGGACATTTTCCAATAGTGGAATTGGAATTTAGATGTTGGGAACAAATAAGAAGGAAACCAGTTGGAGACAGAGACCATCCAATCCTGTCTTTTCATTTATCAGGCCAGCCATTCTCAAATGTATCATTTTTGTTAGACCCAAGTTTCTAATTTGTTTATAGTATTTTAGTAGATGAATATAGCAGTCATGATGAGGAAAAAAAAAAAGATAAATCCTGCTGATTTTCTTCTCCTGGTCCTGTTTAACATTTTGTTTGTATTCTGGTGAAACCTCTGGTGTATGATGGGCCATACAACCTTCTCATGGTCTTCGGGTGACAAACTCAGATAATTTATTCGGCTTTGTGCTTAATCAGAGTGTGTAAAGGGTGAATGTGAGGAAGTTTTCATCCATTTTTAAATTGACTTCAGGATCTTCTTTAGAACCCTAATGAGGGCCACAACCCTCTGGGCGGGTTGCTTCAAACCTAACTTCTCAAAGCCACCTGACACAGATAAGACCCATTACAGACATGACTTGGAATACTTGATGCACACTCACCATTTCTCCTGAAGGTTTTGGTGCCTCTCATTACAGTAGTTCTACCCACCCTCTGCCCCCAAAAGTATTCATTGAAACCAGTGCTTGTGCTGAAGGTTTCAACAGAAAAACAGAAGACACATTTAATGCACTCCATTGCTGATTCCCTTTTCTTTCCAGTTCTACCTTTTCTTCTTCCCCTTTTCTAAGTTCCCCATATTTATTATTACCTTGTTTCCTTCTCTTTTCTTCCTCTAAAGCACAAAACAGGGTCCTTTCAAAGACAATGGGAGATTTTAGGGTGAAAGGGGGGTAATGGGACAGAAACCATGTGGTGATGAGTCCAGACCCTTAGTTGGTAAAAAGGAAACCAAAAATGTAGAACTGTTTTTGTAGATACTTAAATGATTGGCAACATTTTGAAAGGAAGGCAAAGGAGAATTTGTTGAAAAGTAAACAGGTTTTAAAGCTCCTACAGTATCAGGATTTTCTTCTAGGGTTTTAAAAAATTTTCCATATTTATATAATTAAATAATTTAAATACACAATTATTTTTAAATGTAATGTGTTTAAGGAAAATTATGGAAGTTAGAAGGGAAAAATTTATACCTTAGTCTATCAGCCAAGCCATGTATGTTACGCTTTTGGGAATTACTTTGCCAGTATTTTTTCTTATGCATAAATTTTTTCTTAATGATCTATAATATGTGTTAATTTAATTGAAAATGTATAAATAAGGAAAAATGGAAAGCTGTCTCTTAGCCTTTTATTTAAAATGTGGAATTCCACGCTGTTTTCATAGAAAGACTAAAAGTTAAAAGCCAAATTGAGAATAAGAGATAAAGCAAAAGGTATATACTTACTTAGATAATAATTTTAAATTTGCATTAAAGGACCAGAAGTTCATGACATATTGGCAATATCCAGTTATTTCCGAATACAGACAATGTGAAATATTGAGAAAAAAGACCTAATGTATTTGATAGAAAGAATGAGCTAGATTTGTCTAAATGCTAACCCTCTGTAGAAGCTGTATTTAAAATTCTTGCCAATTGCTAGATGAAAATGGCATTGTTCCACTCCATTCTATTTTTTTCTCCTATAATTTCTATTAAATGGACTTCTATTCTTCTGAATTGAGTTTCTACTCTATCAACTCTTCTTTTATATTTTTTCTCTTTATTCTTTTGTGTTCTAAGTTCCTGAGCCCAATTTTCTGCTTTACTCATTTGTTCTTTTGCTATGTCCATCAAGCTCTTCAGGCTATCTATTGAGTTTTTATCATTTTAATCAGTTAATTTCTCAGTTTTAGGATCTCTGATTCATTTTGTTTAATTCTTTTTCATGCTGTTGACATTCTCCATTATTATTCAAGGATATAATACTTAAAAGTGAAGTCTTGTTCCAAGTGTTCAAAAATGTATTTTCTTCTATTTGGGGTTGTGACTTTTTTATAACATGGGGATGACTTCTCAAATATTTGATGATTCTTAACGGTGAGCTTATCTTTGTAATTAATAGTCCCTGCTAAATTTTCTGGTGCCTCTGTCTGTTCTGTCCATTTAGATGAGTGAGAGGAGCAAATGCTAGGTTTGCACTCACTTCAGATCTCAGTAAGAGAGAGATGTTAAGGTGTGCCTCTCTAATTGTACATTTGGGCTTGGCTACTCTCTGTTCATCCAGAAAACAGCCAAATGCCTATGGCTAAATCTTCTCCAGGTACTATGCCCACCTGGAGATGAATACTCCTATTGCAGGGCCAGTCATAGAGCATCCTTGGTTTTGTTGTTGCTGTCACTTTTTGATAATAGTTTCCTAAAGGCTCTTGCATATGTTCTAGGCTGCCATTTTCCTCTTTGACCAAAGCCTATTTTCAGTCACTAATAAATTCCTTCCAGTTTTGTGTTCACCAAGATTTCCCCTTTGGTTTTCAAGTATGACTATGTAAGTGCCTTATTGTTAAGAGTGCTTGGTCTATCAATAAACTTTGTATTATAACTTTAAAAGTTTATAGAACATTCTCCAGAATATATCATATATGAGGTTCCCCCAAAAATCTTAACAAATTTAGGAAGATTAAAATCATATGAAGTATATTTTCTGACCACAATGGTGTGAAATGGTCCCAGCTATGTGAGAGGCTAAGGCAGGAGGATCGCTTGAACCCAGGACTTGGAGGTTGCAGTGAGCTAGGCTGACGCCACTGCACTGTACCTAGGGTGACAGAGCAAGACTCTGTCTCAACAGCAACAACAACAAATATCTTGAGACAAATGAAAGTGGAAATATAGCATACCAAAACTTAGGAGATGCAGCAAAGAAGTTTTAAGAAAGATGTTTATAGCAATAAATGCCTACATCAAAAAAAAAAAAAAGAAATCTCAAATAAACAACCCAATGTTATATCTCAAGGAACTAGAAAAGGAAGAACAAACTAAGCCCATAATTAGTAGAAGGAAGGAAGTAATGAAGATCAGAGCAGAAATTAATGAAATAGAGGGTAGAAAAAAACAGTAGAAAAGATCAAAACTAAGTGTTTTTTTTGAAAAGATAAACAATTGGCAAACCTTTAGCTAGACTAAGAAAAAAAGAGAAATGACTCAAATAAATAAAATCAGAAATGAAAGAGGAGACCTTACAATGGATGCCACAGAAATACAAAGAATCATAAGAGACTTCTATGAACAATCATACACTGACAAATTGGATAACCTAGCAGAAATAGATAAATTCCTAGACATATACAATCTCCCAAGACTGAATCATGAGGAAATAGAAAATCTAAACAGATCAATAACAAGTAAGGAGATTGAGTCAGTAATAAAAAGTCTCCCATCAAGGAAGAGCCCAGGACCTGATGGCTTCACTGATGAATTCTACCAAACATGCCAATCCTTCTCAAATTTTTCCAAAATATTAAAGAGGAGGGAATACTTCCAAATTCTTTTTATGAGGTCAGCATTACACTGATACCAAAGCCAGATAAGGACACCACAAGGAAAGAAAATTATAGGCCAATATCTCTGATGAAAAAATCAACAAAATACCAGCAAATTGAATTTAACAGCATAAAAGGATCATTCGCCATGGTCAAGTAGGATTTATCCCTGGGATGCAAGGATGTTTCAACGTACACAAATCAATTAATGTGATACACCACATTAACAGAATAAAGGACAAAAACCATATGATCATTTCAATTGATGCAGAAAAGGCCTTTGACAAAATGCAGCATCCTTTCAGATAAACCAAAAAAACTGCCTACACATTGGGCACTGAAGGAATATACTTCAACACAACAAAGGCTTTATGACAGGCCCAGCTAATGTCACATTCAGTGATGAAAAGTTGAAAGCCTTTCCTCTAAGATCAGGAAAAAGACAAGGATCCCCATGCTCACCACTTCTGTTCAACATGGTACTAGAAGTCCTAACACAAGCAATTAGGTAAGAGAAAGAAAGAAAACACATTCAGTTTGGAAGGGAAGAAATTACATTGTCTCTGTTTGCATATGACATGATCTTTGTGAAATAATAAGAGACATTTGTATTGGTCTCTGCTCCTGACTCTGGCACAGAGCTCCTAAAACTCTTATAATTTCCTGAATGATAGGGGAGCTAAGAGAATCTTTTGTTCTAATATTTAGTCCTTGATCCCACTGCTGATGCCACATGTGCTATAGGAAAAACTAAAATATTTTTCCTGCTCTCTATTCTCACAAATGACTAAAAATAAACTGCTGTCCCTGCCTTAAAAGAGGAGGAAATACTGCCTTTTGCAACCACATTGGATAAACCTTAAGGACATTGTTAAATGAAATAAGCCAGGCATAGAAACACAAATACCACATGATTTCACTTATATGTGGAATCTAGGAGAGTCAAACTCAGAGAAGCAAAAAATGAAAGGGTGGATGCCAGGGGCCTGGGCTTGGGGGAAGGATTTGGGGAAAATGTTGGTCAAAGGATACAAATTTTCGGTTATGAGAAACAAGTTCAAGAGATTTATTGTACATTGTGGTATCTATATGTAGTAAATTGTATATTTGAAAATTCTCAAGAGAGTATATTTTAAGTGTCCTCATCAAGATATATATATGTGAGGTAATGCACATGTTAATAAACTTGATTTAGTCATTCCACAATGTATACATATTTCAACACATCATGTTGTATACCATAAATATATACAATTTTTTGTCAATTAAAAAAAGTTGTAACATTTGGAATGATTAGTGAGAGTGTAAAAAATGAAATCCATGAGCTAAAAACAGAAATAGAAGACACTGTAAATAGAAGGAGTAGTCAAACTTACATTGGGTCTCATTCTTTGAGAACATCAACTATTATTAAATATTAAAGATGAGCTCTGCTAGAGTTGCTGTTACTCCTAGGATCAGGGAATCAATAATTGTATTAAATGATGCTTTTTGGATATAGCCATAAAATAAACTATACAAATTGGGAAAGAATTAACAGAGAACTGGTTAGCTTAAATTTATCAATTATTGGTATCTTATCTAGTGCTCTTAAAAATGTATTTAGAACATAAGAGAACACAAGTACTTTTTAGTTTGTTACTTAATATCATAAAGTTATAACCATCACACTTTCTTTTATAACTATCTACAGAGAAACCAGTGATAAAACCTTTAACTTATATTTTAGAAAATTCTTAAATTAATAATGATTGAGTGGCATAATAAAATATGATGGATTTTAAAACAAGAAGCTTATTTCTTATTTCTAGGTCACCAATGGTTAATTAAGTCTCTTCAGGAAAGTTAACTTTAAATGCATATGTTTTAACTTCTCCTGTTGAGCTACATAAGATCTATTAATCTATTTGTCCAAGGGATACATTTGACTATTTCTATATTATTATTCAACATTGTTAAATATTGAAGTTGCTTATAGTTGTTTATAAATGATTATGAACAATGATAAGCATCAGTGTGTATAAATACTATATTCAATGTATTTATTTAGGATATAGTCCCAGAAGTAGAATTACTAATAGAAAAACTCTTCTGAGCTACAGGATAATTTAAATTTTTTGCAGGAACTTTCAGGATTTAAAATTTCATGGAGGACAGCTTGTCACTACTTTGATAATCAAAAATATCGTAAATGTTTTTATGTTTAATATTTGGATTACTAAAAATGATTTGTTATGTATTTCAGCATGAATAAATTTAGGGCGACTGAAAATGCAGTAGGTTTTTTCCCCAGTAACTTGTCTCAGTGACATTTTCCCCTCATACCCACCACGCTGGATGCACTGCACACAGTCAGTCAGAACTGAGTTCTGGTCTCTGCTAGCATTTCTTTGTTCTTGCTACTCAAGGTGTGGTATGTGGACCAGCAAAATCAGTATTGTGCCAGAGCTTGTTATAAATGTAGAATCTCAGCATTCATCCTATACCTACTGAATTAGAATTTGCATTGTAAAATATCACTAGGTGATTTATATGCATATTAAACTTTGGGAAACACTGCTTTACGTAACTGTCAGCAGGTCACGGAGTCAGTCTCTCTCCTTGGTTTCTCTTCAGTCAAATTATGAGGTTGGCCTAGATAATATGGAGGAATTTCAAAACTGGAAGGAGCCCATAATAAAGATCATTGGTTTAGAGCATGGATTCTGAAACCGGTGTGTCTGGGTTTAAGTTCCAACTCTGCCATTTACTGTGTGACCTTGGGCAGATTATATAGACTCTCTGTGCCCCAATTTCCTCATTTGAAAAATAGGGATTATAATAATATCTACTTTGTGAAGTTGTTATGATAATTAGATTAAATATATGTAAAGTATTTAGATTTGTGCTTGGTACAGAATAAGCACTGTACAAGAATTACCTCATTATGATTTAAGATTCTTGATTGAATAGCATTCTAGAACACATGAAGATGCCAATGTACTGACTTGAAAGACACTATTTAGAGCACTCTAATATTAGTGTGAGTTTGAAGAATTGAGGAAAGTCCGATGGAGAAAGTAGGTATCTACAACAGTTTTATGCAATAACTAAATTTGGGAATGATTAGAGCCAGAAGCATTAAGGGCATTCCGGGTGAAATAGACTGAGAGGCAGAAATAAATAAATATATGGGGGTGTCTACCATGTGCCGGGAATTTTGAGGAAGACACAGGGTAACCAGAGTTCGAAGGCTTATTAGGCAGTTTAAGGGCTAAGATTGGATCCTCTTAATTCCAGACTAAAATATTTTAGCTGTAACTGTGAGAAATAAGGAGTGATTTTGTTTTGTTTTGTTTTGCTGACAAATAGGATAAAGTAATACAGAAAAGCATTAGCAGACAGAACAGCTTAGTAGAAGAGAAAGCAAAAGGAGTAAGAACCAAGATTTGGTGATTAGGTACTGGAGAATATGCAGGGGAAGAAGCAATTACGGCTCCAGGATTTTAAGTCTGAAAGACCAGGAATGTGGTGGTGCTTTCGGCAAAAATGAGAATATGGGAAAAGCTGCTTTCAGGAAAAGATGTTTGATTTTGGAAGTATTGAACATAGTACATCCAATAAATTTGTCAGATGTAGCAGAAAGCGCTCCCTTCAAATCAGAGCCAAGCATACTTTTACCTTTTTTGTATTACTGAGTATATTACTAGCATCAAATGTATAAAATGATCATACTATGTCCTCCATATTATCAATAAGCTGGGCAACCAGCTTCACTTGGTCCAAATAATGTCAATTTAGTGCAGAAAATGGTTAAGAATCTATAAAAGTTTGAGCCTCAAATTTATGATGAGCAGTTAGGAAAATACAAAACAAAGGAAAACCTTAAAATTCTGGAATGATATATTTGTTTCCTTTATATATTTCAAATTCTCAGAATCTGTCTACTGAGTATTTTTTAAATGAAGTTAAATTAAATGATTTGCAGTCTTGGTTTTTCGTGAACCAAGAAAAGAACTTGAAAGAGAATGAGTTCCATTATTTCATTATTCTTGTCCCTGAATAACATTTATACTCAGCCTGAAAGAAATTAAGAACAAATGAAATATATAGCTTTCAGACCTTTCTAAAGTAATCCTAGACCTAGAAGACAAAGATCTTTATATTTTTGTCCAAGAAATAGCTTAGCACAATTCACTGTCCCTGAGACTATTAGACATCGTAAATAATATTTACCAGAGAACCTTGCCTTTAAAGGAAACAGGAGCAGAAAAACTGATTGGGATGTGGCATGTGTGTTATCATAATACAGATCATTGGGTGAAAAGTGCATTTGTGAGCAAATCTAGTACTGCCTAGCAACTGTTTCTAGGCAAAGAGTGGCTAGGAGCCAGCTGTTGTTGCCTTTCAGGAGCCATTGGCCTATTTCTACACTTTACATCTGTTTTGGATTATTTGGATTCCAGTTGTAAGGTATGTTTTTCTTAGCAATTCTTAATACAGTACTAAATATTTTGATTTTTATTGATTGACACAATAAGCCTAATATTACTTTTTACCCATCTATAAACAAATATAACATCTGTGTAACAAATATATCGATGTTTAACTATGAAGGAATATAATGTCTGAAGTCACCATTCATGTCCTTTCCTTTTAGGCCCAAATCCTGCCACATTCTTAAGTGGTCTAGGACTATAACCAGATTTATACCCACTTCTGAGAGTATAAGATGTGATATTAAACATACTTCCTAAACTTTTAACTCATCTTCTGAAAAATCTATCCCTGGCCTCTTTGGTTTAGTCACTACCTCTACTTCCACTACTGATCATGATTTATTTTCTTGCCCCTGGCCCTGCAGCAGGGTATAGTTAAGCTAACAGCAGTAAAGCAGGAGGTTCTAGAGTATCTAAGGGCTATGCCAGAATTTGAAGAGGAACAGATAGGCCATATTAGTGGAGAAGCAGTCTCTCTGGGGAGAAGAGAGCTCAGATAAACTGGAAGAATGCAGTATATATTACACACACACACACATATATGTATATTAGGGTACTATAGCCCCACACTGGTTGAGTGCTTCCTGATGCTCGTGAGCAGTTCAGTCCCTCCAATTCTGTTTGAGCTTCTAGTTCCCAGAGTCCCCCAATACTTCCCAAAGTGTGCAGCTGCATTCAGCCAGCCATCTATTCATCCTTTTATCCCCACAACTGCCGGGCACTCTCACCCCCTCTCCCTGTTCATCTTCTTACTGCTGTCAGTCTCTTAACTCATTGCCCTGGATCCTCTGAAAGCCCCATCCTCTGCAAACCCACTTCCTCTGCACCCTCAACCTTCTTACAGAATATTCTAGCACATCATTATTTTCATTGAAACCCCAAGGACCTTACTTCATTTTCAGTACCCTCAAACAGAGCCTGCTCTCTGGCCACACCTCATAAGCCAGAGCCAGGAGGTAAGTTGTCACCCTCCTTAGCTCCCTGTGCTACTTCCAGACCTGCTGTTATTATGAGAAGCCTCTCTTCATTTGGGAGACAATATGTTATTTAAGAGCATAGGATTTGGATGTGGACCCATATTTTGAGATGTTGGCTAGATCCCCAAACCTTTCTGAGCCTCAGTTTCCACACCTGAAAAGAATATTGCAAGGTTGTTATGAGGATTAAATTTGTTCATTTTTTTACAAATCTTTACTGATTACTAAGTTCCAATCATTTTTTTTAAGTATTCAGCAAAACAAATAATTCCTATCCTCATGAAGTTGTAGTCTCATGGGGGAATAAAGTCTTCTTTAAACAAGTAAATACATAATTACAAAATCTGATATTAAAAAAATCTAATAAAGGTTTAATTGGAGGTATGACTTAGATAGTGGAGAAATGGTTGGGAGGAAAAGTTTAGTTAGGAGGGGATAAATAGAATTAGGCAAAGGAGCAAAGGATAGGAAGGGCACTGCAGACAGAGGGCAGCTTGACACATTCCAGAGACTGAAAGAAGGCCATTGTGAGAAGGCAGAGGGTGTCACAGAGGACGGTTAGAGATGTAGGCTGGGGGCAGAATTTGCGGGACCTGCATAAGCAGGCCATATTAAGGAGTTTTACTTTCATTTTAAATTCAATGATTTTAAGCAAGAGTGTGACTCATTTATGCATTTAAAAGATCTCTGAGGACAGTGCTTGGAACACAATCCTTTCTTTGTAAATGAAGTTATATTCACATGGGCCTTGCTCTCCAATATTTATTGGGTGTAATATACCTGGGTCACAGTTTTGCTCTATACCCCAAACTCTTGCCACTAGCTATTGATTAGCTCAGCCAGCTCTCCTACTTTGGAGCTCCTTGACTTCTCCAGAGTGGTAAGAAATAAAGATGGAAAGATAGACAAGAGCCAACTTGTGAAGGGTTGCTTTGAGGCTAAGGAGCTTAAACTTTATCCTGTAGAAAAAGGACATCAACACTGAGCTTTATAATTCCATAAATATGCTGTGGCACATGCTGTTCCCTGTGCTTAGCCCCTCTTTCCAGGATCACCTTCAAGTTCATAGTCAGCCTGCAGAGCCTCGCTGGGCTCTCTCTTCTAGGAAGCTAGCCCTGGCAATGGAAATAATCACATTACATATCATGTGTAGCCCTTGGTGTTCTCATACTGTATAATCACATACTTATTTTTTTTGTCTGCCCTATAAGTCTGAATTCCTTGAGAGCAAGAACTTATATCCTTATTGTACCCTTAGTACCTGAGGATAGAGGATTTTATCAATTTTTTTGAGTTCTCAAGACGCACTAAAAAATAAAGTACTCTAGGGCTGGGCACGGTGGATCACCCTATAATCCCAGCACTAGGGGACGCCAAGGCAGGATTGCTTGAAGCCAGGAGTTCAAGGCCACAGTGAGCTATGATCATGCCATTGAACTGCAGCCTGGGAAACAGAGTGAGACCGTGTCTCAAAAATAAATAAAAAGATAAAAATAAAGTACCCTAATAAAAGATTGGCAAATTGATTGTAAATGATTGGCAATTTCCCTATGTAATCATCATCTAAACCACATCACTTTGCTGGTTTATTCAGATATCTTTGCTCTAAAAATTGGCACTAAATTCTAAGAAAACATTCTATTTTTATTCATTTTAATTCTTTGATTCAAACATTGAAATATGGGCCAGGCGTGGTAACTCATGCCTGTAATCCTAGCACTTTGGGAGGCCGAAGAGGTGGGAGGATCAGTTGAGGCCAGGAGTTCAAGACCAGCCTAAGCAACATAGTAAGACCCCATCTATATGAAAACTAGAAAAGTTAGCCAGGTGTGGTGGCATGCACCTGTAGTTCCAGCTACTTGGGAGGCTGAGGCAGAAGAATCACCTGAGCCAAAAAGTTTGAGGTTTCAGTGAGCTATGATCCTGTCACTGCACTCTAGCCTGGACAACAGATTGAAACTGTGTCTCAAAAATATATATCTATATCAAAATATAAGAAAAGAATATACAGAAGTGTCATTCCTATCTGTGTCTTTCCACCCCTTTTCTCTCTAGCTGCTATAGAGTACCATTTTTATTAGTTTATTTTTTGCCCTCCTAGTATTTATGTGAATATAAACAAATATAAATGCATTGTTTTCTCTCCTTTCTTATATAAAAGATAGCCTAGAATATACACTGTCTTATTCTTTGCTTTTTTTGGTAACATAAAAATTTATTCTAGAGATGTTTCCAAGTCAGTAGTAGATAGAAATCTTCCTTATTCTTTTTTGCAGAAGTAGTTTTCTATTGTATGGATATCCATGATTTATTCAACCAGTTCTAGATACTTGTATTTTAATTTTTTGCTTTAGGAACAATGCTGCAAAGGATAACCTTGCACAACTGTCATTTCATAATAGCACCAATACTATCTATTTATCTAATTAGTCATGTGTGCTGCATAGCAATGTTTTGGACTGCGTGTATGACGGTGGTCCCATAGGATAATAATACCATATTTTTACTGTGCCTTTTCTATGTTTATATATGTTTAGATGCACAAATACTTACCATTGTGTTATAATTGCCTACGGTATTCAAAACAGTAACATGCTGTACAGATTTGTAGCCTAGGAGCAATAGGCTATACCATAAGGCTTAGGCATGTTGTAGGTTTATGTAGGTATACTCTGTGATGTTCCCACAATGACTAATCACCTACCAATGCATTTCTCAGAATGTATTCCTGTTATTAAATGATGTGTGACCATATATATATATATGTGTATATATATATGCATATGTGTATAATAATAAGAGATTCCTAGAAATGAATCAAGGGCAAATGCATCTGAAATTTTGGAATATATTTCCAGAAACCCTTTCTTGATGGTTATTCCATTTTCTATTCCTACCAGCAATGTTAGAAAGTGTCTGTTTCCTCATAGCCTCTCCAACAGTGTGTTACAGGACTTTTGGATTTTGTCAGTCTGATACTTGAGGAATTGTATCTCAGTGTAATATTAATTTGCAGTATTATTGGTGAAATTTAGCATCATCTCATGTTTAGTGACTATTTGTATTTCTTTTTCTATAAACCATTCATAGTATTTGCTTACTTTTTCATAAAGTTGGTCTTTTTCTTCTCTATTTCTAGAAGTTTTTATATGTATTGAGAATATATATAAGCACTCAGTCTGTGCTATGAGTTGCATATGTCTTTCCTATTTTGTCACTTCTGATTTGATTTTGCTAGTGGCATACTTTTGACAGAAGTGTTTGGTTTGTTTGTGTTTACTTTTAACTGTTAGTCTTTCTAGATTTTGAGTCATGATTAGAAAAATCTTCCCATAGTTATAATAAATATCATCTGTTTTGTTTTCTAATACTTCTGTGGTTTCATTTTTACATATTTAAATCTTTGATCCATTTGAGCCTATTTGCTTGTCCTGATACATAGCATGAGTATAGAACCAGTTTTCTTTTTTCCCAACTTGCTATTCAGTTTTCCCAACACTGTTTATTAAAAAGTCTTAAGTATTTGATTAGGCATGCGATCTTTATTGCACACTAAATCTCCATGTGTATTCAAGTCTATCTCTGGACTTTCTATTCTGTTTCATTCGTCTGTCTTTTCATAAGCCAATGCTAGACTTTAAATTATTGATGCGTTATAGTATGTTTAAATATCTGGTAAGGGTAGTACCCTTACTGCTTTTCTTTATCAGAATTTTCCAGGCTATTCTTCTTTGTTTACTTTTTTTTTCCCCATGAGAACTTTAAAATTTTTGGTTCGTCTGGTTTCAGGGGAAAAAAAGCTGTATTTTTATTATGATTGTTCTTCAATAATTTATAAATGTAACACAGCGCAACTGCTTTATGATAATAACTCTTCCTATCAAAGAACAGTCTATATTTGTCCAAGTTAACTTTTACATCCTTTGAATTAGAAAGTTTCTTTTGGGGGTTCTGCATATTTCTTATAAGTTCCGAGTGTTTTGTCTTTTGTTGCTATTGAAATGAGGTCTACTTGTCCATTATTTCTAAATCATTGTTTTCTAAGCTCTGTGACAGTTCAAACAGCTTTAGAACTACCTACTCTCTAAAGATTCCTCTGTGAGACTAGATATGGTACTTTTTTGTGGTGGAGGAGGTATTTGCAACATACATAGACAACAAACTAGTTTTCAACCACTTCCTTAGGATTTTCCTCAATTCTAACACAAAATTTTAGTATTATCTTACAAAGAATACCTTGGTATTCTTAATTATGCTGATGCTTCTACAACCTAATTTATTAATTTCTATAATAATTGAGCCCTATAGAATTTTGAAATCTGCTGAGATGAGTTTTGGTTGATTTAATTTTCCTGAGAAATTATCCATTTCATCTTCTAGATTTTCAAATTTATTTGTGTAGAATTGTACAAAGTATCTTCATAATCACCTTTGTTTCTGTGACTATTTTCATCTTCTCATTTCTTGATTTTTTTTGACCATTTCCTCTGTTTTGGATTAGAAAATAAATCAGTGTGTCCTATTTTTTATGTTTCTGCCTGTTTCTCCTTGTGTATTCTATAGTTTTTACTTCATGAAAGTTATTCCTGTTACTTGGTGCACAGATATTCATAATTTAATCTTCCTTGTGAATTCTCACACTTAGCATTAAAAAAGTCTTTTATAAATTGATTTGGGGTTTGATTTCTATATGCACTGGTATCAAGATCACTGCTCATGGTTTCTTTTACTTCATATTTGCTCATACTTCTATTTTTATCTTACTGAATTGCATTGTCTTAGGAGTGTCTCTTGTATATAGCACAGGGCTCAGTTTTGTTTTATGATATAAGTATTATATGACTTGTGTCATGCACACAAACCCCAAAGGTCCTATCTTATGTTCCACTGGCCAAAACAAGTTACCTGGCTGGGTCTAGATTCCAGGGGTAGAAATAAACTCCCTTCTTAGAGAGAAGTTACAAATACTGTGGCCATTTGGGTAGGGAATGGTGTCTACTCCAGGCTATGAGGTAGACTGCCTGCGTAAGAGCTACCTGGGGGGTGTAGAAGACATCTGTGCCTGTAGGCAGCTCTCCCACCAGAGTGAAATGTGCAGTGGGCAGACATAACCACGACTTAGCCAAGGCTTACTTAAGAACTATACACGCACTGGAAGTGAAAGCCAGCATTTGAACCTGTGCTCTTCAGAGTACATTCCTGGCCATTCAGTGCTAGCCACAGAAGCAGGGACAGCCAACACAGAGGACTGCAACTTTCCCCAGTCAAGGAAGGAGATATTTTCTCTCCTCCTCTCCCCCACTTTTGCCCCAATTACAGAAGAGCTAAAGAGAAGGTGAGGAGGTATCTGGGAGCCAGACCCTTGCCCTTCCTTCTCACTCTAAGGTGATAGAGCTATAGGTTTAGCCTAAATCAAAGAAGGGCAGAAGAACTAACAATCAGAATAATATATTTCTGATGGCTGAAAATGGCTGAATGGTTATAGAATCTGGTCAAGATGTCATTAAAGGAGCCTCTGTACGAGAAGATAGAGGAATTTAACAGAGCACAGAGCATAGACTGAGGAAAAGAAAGAAGATACAGAGGTGGTAGATGCAGAAGACATGATTAATAGAATATAACTAACAGAATAACTAACAGATCAGAATAGAAGAGGGGGCAAGGTCCTGAAAGGATTGGGGCCAACAGAACCTGGGCTTGAACAGGAAGAAACAAATTTTATCTTCTAAGATTGGAGGAAAAGGTATTAGGAATGGGTATGAACATTGGTTATTGTGCAGACAGGACTCTGGAAAGCTGATAACCTCAATTTTTTTTTTTTTAATGAAGCAGGAAGTAAGGATGTCTGTAAAGAATGAGGGCAGCTTGAACAGTGAGGAAGTTTAGAATGGTCATTGGAATACTAATGTTGAAATTGACCTAACATGGATAGATAAAAATAAATTACTTTTTTTGTACTAACAACAAGCTATAAAAAAGAAAAAACAATTTAAAAGGACCATTTAAAAAAATAATAGAACATTACATAAGGACATTAAATAATATCTATTTCAGGTATATTTAATATCATAAAAACATGAATTCTCCCAAAATTAAGTACATGTGATACATTTCTAATTTAACTATGAATAGGGTTTAGGGACAATTGGATAAAGTGATCTTAAAAGTTATATGGAATAATATAAAAAAGAAAACTAATGAGGACCGACTTGCCTCACCAGACTGAAGCATATCATGACCTCCTTATTGGCTTTGGTTTTGGCTTAAAAAAGGCAAGTCAGAATAGAAAACTCAGAAATAGATCTCCGTACATGTAGACACTTGATATATAACAAAAAATCGTATTTCAGTTAAAAGGGGAAAATGGGTTATTTTAAAAATGTGGCTGATCCAACAGCCCATTAATCTGGGGGAAAAAGGAACCAAGAGAAGCAAAACCAAGAGTAACCAAGAAACCAAAAGTAACCAAGAGAAATTCCAGATTGATTAAATAAAAGAAAAAAGAAATAATAGGTTTTATGTACACACAAACATCCTGCAAGACAGGATTAACCAAGACAAGACCGAGAAGCTATAAAGTAAAAGACACACATAACTTAAAAACCTGTGTGGCAAAGGATTTAATGTAAATTGAAAGGAAATGAATGTTAAGCTTCAATAAAAACTTTACTTTAAAAAAGGAAATAATAAATTAGGGGACATTATTTATTGGAAACACGTGACAGAGAAGATCTGAACTATACAAAAGTTCTTATAAATGGATGAAACATAAATAACCAAAAAGAAACAGTGGGCAAATGGGATTTGCAGAAAAGCAAATCCAAATGGCTAATAAACATGAAATCATACTCAATCTTGCTGGGAGTTAGAGACATGCAAATAAAATGACAATGATATTTCATAGCAATTAGCAACAATTAGAAGTGAAAATTCCTGCTGCTGAAGAGATTTGAGGAAAAGGTACTCTCATGGATATGAAAATGTAGGTTCAGCCTTTTTAAAATGTAATCTGGAATTATCTATTGAAATTAAAAATACATTTCGCTATCCCATTCTTAGGAATCTATCCTGTGGAAATAAAATCACAACTAGGTAAGGTACACACACAATTATGTTTATTGCACCAGTATTTATACTAATGGGAGACTGAAAACAGAGTGAGTGTCCCTCACTAGACAAATTGCTCAGTGTACTCTATTATAGCACACTCATGTCATTAGCATCATGTAGCCATTAAAATAAATCAATTAGGTTCTTACTAAGCACTTCCCCTGAGCTCAGCCCATTTTTGATCCTCACAACAACCTTATGAGGTAGGTGGTAACAATTTTACAGGGAACGAAACTGAAGCATGGAGAGTTTTTAAAAACTTACCCGAGGCCACATAGCACTACAGAATCACTACATTTTCTCTTTATGCCAGTTGACTTGGAGAGATTTGTATAATATACTGTTCAGTATGAAAATTTTAATACAGAGAAGTACATAAGATCACATTATTATAAAACCAATGACTCCCTAAACTATGTATACACACACATACATACACATATAATAGCATGCTATATATCTAGAATATGTTTGTATTCCACAAGATTATAGAAGGTTACACATGAGATTTTTAACACTGGTACTTAATGGGACAACTAAATTTACTGTTCATGGTAAAAAAAAAATTAGTATATAATCTCATATAGCCATGTATGAAAGAATGGTCACCTTTCATGATGACCAGAGGGAAGGGGTAGATTTTATATGATTTTTATTTTTACCTTGGTTTTTAATTTTTTAATTGTATTATTTTTTAAAATGAACATGCATGAAGCAGGAAGAGGAAACTGTATTCATTGTGGGAAAAATTTATATTAATGGGGATATAATAATGATAATTATTCTATAAATTCATCTCAAGACTATGTCTCCCATGTCGCTAGAACTTAAAAAAAAAACCTCATTCTAATAAGAGAAGGTATAGTGATTACATATAAGACTTGAAATGTAAGACTCTAAACATCAGGTCATGAAAGCAAAGATTTTTAGCAGAAGTAAAAGTTAATATACATTTTAGCATATGCAGAACCTTCAAACAAGCAGTTTCCATTTTCAAAATGGTGACATACTATTTCTGACATTAAATCTGAAGTAAATTAAACAGTATGTTTCACCTATTGAACAGGAAGCAGTAAGATTTGTCTTTACAATCCTATATTTAAATGAATTTTACTGTACGCAATCCATAATCATGTTACTTTTAATGTTACTGGTTAAATGATAAATTCCTGAGGGGATTCACAGTATTGCATTATCATTAAAGAAGTTTGCCATCATTTTTGATTCTGATCTCCATGGCTTTCATCATCTCGGCATTACACAGACACTAGGGTGGAGAGGAAGAGTGGACTCAGGTCCCAAAGTTAAGAGGCACATATAAAAGGTTAATGAGGCAGAACAGAGATGATCACAAGGCAGAGCCTCTCAGAGGCAGGGGAAACGCCCATGTTTGGAGAGCAGAGGGGACAGGAGAATCCCCTGTTGCTGTCCTGCAGAGAGGGCTGTCCTCATATAGCGCCAGTCTCCCCTTAGGGCCTGGAGGCAGAGAGACTTCTAGGACAAGATGAGGATGTAGGAGGTCGATTAGAATTGCAATAGGATTTTGCTGTCTGTATAACTACTGAAAATTAAAAAAAAAGGAAAAAATAATAGAATTGGATTAGGATTCAAAGGCTGCAGTGGAAAGGGCTGCAGTGCAGGATAATGGGGGGCTCACCAAGGCTGAGGAAACAGGGAAGGGTCTGGGGAACTTGAGGAGGCAGGGGTCTGAGCTGGAATTGAGCATTTGCCTTTCTCCCGGTAAATGAAAGTTATGATCAGCAGTGATTGGCCTCCACCCAATTGGGTACAAATTATATTGGTACCGTAACTGCCTAAGGGTCTCAGGCAGTCAAAGCTGTCTCAGGTATTTGTGGACATGGGCCTGGTGACAGTGGAGGAACCTAAGGGCAAGATCTCCTAGGAGGTTCATGGGAGCTCTGGGTTGATGGGTGCTCTTGTGCTGAGCTGTTGTATTCTCCCTTTCTACATAAATCACTATTAACAATGGCATTTTTGTGAGTATAAGATATCAACTCTCTGATTATGAGCTGTACTATTTAGACTCAATAACTGGGGATCTTTGGTTTACTTCACAGAATTCAGGACATGCCCTATTCAACTTATGAAGTAGAGCGGCTAGTGTGTTGTGGTTCTGTCATATTTTGGCTGCGAGTGGGACTCATTTCTTTGAGCTTTCTTTGTTTTGTGAAACTCTGTGTTCCAAGTTCTCTTGTCTCTAAGGTCCTTGGCTGATGACTGCTTTGTAACCACATCTTTCTAGCCAACATGACGTAAAGTAACAGAGCTTGCCAGTAACATTCAGTATCTCAGATGGAGATCACTTTAGAAAAAAGCTGAAGTCGGTGACTCACAAAACCAGACTTGTGGCATACATGGGAGGGGAAAATATCAAGAAAGTCAATGAAGAAAGTATGTGAAAGATTGTAGTTGCAACAATTCATTCTTAAGAGCCATTGTTGGCCCCTTCTAAATTTCTGTTCTTCAACTTTTGAAACTGCTGCCTTTGTATCTGAAAACGTTAAGCTATTATGAACTAACATTTGCCAATGCCAAAACTAAAAGTAATTTTATGAGTTTAGAATTTCAATGCAAATAAAACATTATTAAACACTTTCTTTCAATGTTTCAGTTCTGAGTTAAGACATTTCTTTAGATCCAGACAGTTACACTGCCAGGGAAGGTTCATATTTTTAAAAAAATTTTTTGAAAGAGAGGTCTGGCTGTGTTACTCAGGCTAGCCTTGAACAACCGGGCTCAAGTGATCCTCCCGCCGCTGACTACGGGCACACGGCTGCTCCCGTCTCCATTTTTGAAGATATAATCATGAACTTTTTAAAATGGATAATCAAGAACCAGTTAAGCTTTTCATGGATCTAGTTTTGATGTGACCTTCAATTTCAGGTTTTTTGATCTTTTTGTTTTCTGTTTCTTAAGTTGCTTTACAAACAACTACATATTCAATGGTCTCAGAGTGGGTTAATGATATAGTCATTTCATGGACTGCTATTGGACATTGTTCTATAATCCCCAAGCTGTACTCCTATCTTATCTACTGTTTCCTACCTGCCTGAATGGCACTAGGCTTAGAAAAAGACTTTTTTTTTTTTTTTTTTTCAGAAACACGGTCTTGCTCTGTCACCTAGGCAAGACTACAATGATGTCATCGTAGCTCACAGCAACCTCAAACTCCTGGGCTCAAGTGATCTTCCTGCCTCAGTCTCCCAAGTAACTGGGACTATCAGCATACACCACCACATCTGGCTAATTTTTCTATTTTTTGTAGAGATGGGGTCTTGCTCTTGCTCAGGCTAGTCTCACAAACTCCTGGCCTCAAGCAATCCTCCTGCCTCGGCCTCTAAGACATTTTTTATATGGTCATAGGCATATCAGTCCATGCTTCTTTTTGGTAATCCCTCACATCAAAATGCAAAACCCAGATATTAGTCTCTTGGCCATTTATTTACAGTTCTTGTGAAAATTGCATAACTTATCCTGTGCAGAAAGGATAAATGCAGGGATTTGTTTTCTCCTATGATGTTTACAAAATATGACTAAATGAAACTCATGTTTTAACTCATGGAATGGGAACCAAATTGGAATATTAGGATATATTTCTTTCTCATTTAATGCAACTATGTCTAGACTTTTGTATTTGACCCAAAGTGACTCAGTAATGTTAAGGAAAATGTTTTATTGTAATTAGCTCTCTTTATTTGTTTTTTTTTTTAAGAGGGATAAGCTTTGAAAAATTAAAGACAGATACTAAATATTTACTACAAAATGATTTCAGCATGAGGGATGATAAATGTTTGAAAGATCTAAGACAAATAAAGTATAAAAATTACATGAATAAGTAACTTTTAATGCTTAATATAACAGTGACATTTTCTTAATGATGCCATATATCCATTTAGAGTTACATTAAAGTCTAGTTATATTTGCTTGAAATAAAAAAGAATATCATATATCATATTATTTCCTTGAATGAAAGCATGGTTTTGGTGACTATAATATCTTATGTTGGTCTTAATTTGCACTTCTGAAGTGACTAATAAGGTTGAGCACATTTTCATATATCTATTAGCCATTTTGATATTCTCTTTTGTTAAAAAAAATTGGAGGTATTTGTTCTTTTCCTGTAGGGGTTCTTTTTAATTAATACATGAGTCCTGTGTAAAATATCTTCATTGCAAATGCCTTTTCCTGTGATATGGTTTGCATTTCCGCTCTTAATGGTATCATTTAGTAAAAAAGTTCTTAATTTTAACTTAATACTATTTATCAATATTTTCTTTATAAATATAATTTTTGTGTTCTATTTAAGAAATATTTACCTGCCGTGTTTCCAAGAAAATAAGACAGGGTCTTATATTTATTTTTCCTCAAGAAGACACCCTATGGCTTATTTTCAGGGGATTTGTTACTTTTTTTAGGTATGGTACAACAAGCTACATTTATTCAAATATAGTTAAGTCATCTTCTTCTGGAACATCATCATAACTCTCCAAATCCCGAATTCTATCCTGAATTTCTTGCAACTCTATTTCTTTTAGAACCATTGGCCCCAATCTCTCATGTCGAGCAATAGAGCTCTCATGGGGCAGATGAAAAGGGCTGCTCGTCGTCTTTACTGCTCCAGGATGAAATGCACAGGTTGTGAAGATACGCTGCGTAGCCACGCCCATCACTAGGTCTTATTTTCGGGGTAGGGCTTATATTGCACAAATGCTTAGAAATCCTGCTAGGGCTTATTTTATGAGTAGGTCTTATTTTCGGGGAAACACGGTAGCAGGGTCATTACAAAATACTAATGTTGGCAGGGGTTTTATTGGTCCTTTAATATTGTCATTCTTTGTCTTTTAGCTTTCATCAATTCTGTTGGAAGGCAGCTGACCCTCCTCTTGCTTCTCCACTGAGGATGAGATAGGTCCCTTTTTCTTCTGCTCTGAGATTTTCTATTTGTTTTCAGCAATTTTACCATGATCTGCTTAGCTGTCATCTTATTTGAATTTATCCTGCTTGAGTCTCATGGTGGCTTTTGGATCTGTGGCTTGACACCTTTCATTAGTTTTGGATAATTTTTGGCCATTATCTATTCAAATATCACTTATCCCCTATTTTCTCTCTCTTTTTATGGGACTCTAATTCTACATATGATAGAAATTTTCACCTTGTCCCACATGTCTTTTACATTGTTAAATTATTTTCCATCTTTTTAAAATTTCATGACTTAGTCTGGATATTTTGTTGTCCAGTCTTCCTCTTCACTATTCCTCTTCTTAACTATATTTAGTCTGCATCCTACTTATCTGAGTTATCCATTTTAGTTATTGCACATTTTGGTTCTCAAATTTCCATTTGATTTTTTTTTAAATAGAGTCTATATGAAATAGTCCATTTTGGAACACTGAAAAATAGTTATTTTAGAGTTTGTACCTGAAACTCCAGTATCTGGATCTCCTTCTGTTTTTCTCTTAGTCTTTGGTCTTTTGTCTTCAGAGTGTATGTGGTAATTTTTAATTGAATGCCAGACATCCTGAATTGAAAATTAGAATAATAATTTGAGACTCTGCTTTTGCAGCCAATTAGGTAGAGAAAGATTACCATAATGAGATTGAACTAATCAGAGACTAGGTTTCAATCTTTGTGAGAGTTGATTTATTTCTAGTTTATTCAGGTAATTTTTGGAGTGTATCTCTTCAGCAGTTCCAGCTGAAAGCCAAGGGTGTTTGTTTGGGCCCTTTTACTTTGTTGGGTCCCGAACTAATTTTTTTTTTCTCCCCAACTCCATGAGATGGCTAAAAGCCCTATTCAGCTTCTCAGTCTTTTGGCTGTTGCTTGTAAATTGACAAAGGTCTCAAGTGAACATGCTGCACAAGATAACAAACTCATTTCACAGCATTTCCACTTATGTAGGTTCCTTCAGTCTTGGCTCCCTTGATAGGTCTTGGATACCTTCACTCTGATTTTTATTTTTTATTTTTTTACATTCTATCCAAATTTTATAGTTGTTCTCAGTGGGAGAATTGGTGTAATACAAACTAGTCTGCTATCATTGGAAGTGGAAGTATCTTGTTATTTATTTTTTCAGGAAGTATTTTTAGTGCTGACTGTATGCCAGGTACTATTATTTGAGGTGCTAGTAGTATAGCCTTTAAACATTGTATAATGTTATTCTTTTCATGGGGCTCACATTCTATAGAACAAGGGTAAAATATAAACAATGTGATTTCAAATTGTGATAAAGGCTATGAAGGAAATAAGCAGTGTGGTGTGTAAAAGAGTAGCTGGTTATGGGGAGAAGGTTACTTTAGGTAATCAGGAAAGTCTCTTGCAAGGAGGTGACATTTGAACTGAGATAGGAAAGATGTGAAGGAGATAGCCAAGTGAAAAACTAGGAAAAACAGGAAAGTATGAAGGCCTTGCAGTGAAGAGGCAAGTGTGGTTAGGACTTAGTGGGAGAAGGAATTAGTGGGATAAGACTGGAGTTAGTCCAGGTAACAGCTAGTGCGCTATATATAATGGGTGGAGTAGAAATATAAATGGAAGAAACCAAAAATGCCCCCTAAGTTTCTGACTTGAGCTACTAGTTACCATTTATTGAGTTGGAGAAGACCAAAGGAGGAGCACATTTGGAGAGTGGGTATCAAGAGTTCTGTTTTTACATGTTAAGTGTGAGAAGTCTGTTAGGCATCCAAGAAGGGTTAAAGCAAGAGATTCAAGTTTGGGAGTTACTGGCAGAAAGATGATATTAAAGCAATGCAAATGGATAAACTCATGTGAAGAAATATTGTAGAAAAAGAAGAGAAGAAAATGTATACCAGACCCTGGGGCATGACACTATTTAGGGATAGCATGGAAGAGTAGGAGAAGCTAAAGGCATAGGAAGAAAACCAGAAGAATACAGTGTCATATAAGCTAAAAGTAGAAAGTGTTTCAGGAAGAAGGGACTGGTTAGCTCTTATGAATACACTAAAAAGTAAAAAATATGGACTAAGAAATGTCCATTGAATTTGACAATACAGAAAACATTGGTGACTTTGATGAGAACAGGCATCTTAGAGTGGTGGAGTTAGAAGCCAGACTAGAGTGTGCCAAAGAACAAATGGGGACTTCTAGTTCTAGCAGAATGGTACTTCAAATTCTGGATTTATTCCCCAGTCTAGCTTATGGATTTGCTTTTCAGAGTCCTCAAATAGCTACATGCAATCCATAACTATATGCAAAACTTTAGAGAACCAAATATAAGGAAGAATATTAAAGCAACTAGGGAGAAAAGATTACATACAAAGAAATTGAAGGAATGGAGTAATATCTTCTGAGGGGTGGTGAAGCTGTGGCTGGCCTCAAGGCCACATGTGGCCTTCTAGATCCTTGAGTGTGGCCTTTTGACTGAATTCAAATTTTACAGAACAAATCCTTTTATTAAAAAGAGGCCACACTCAGGGATGTGGAGGGCCACATGTGGTCTTGAGGCTGCAGGTTTCCCACCCCTATGCGGTAGCCCTTATTTAAAATATGAATATGAGAGAATAAAATGAACAACTTAATGCTGATAGATTTTAAAACTTAGGAAAAATGGGAAATCTTATGGAAAAATACAAATTTCCAAAACTGACTCAAGAACTATGAAACTTGAATATGTGAAAGAATTTTTTTAGATCCACCAGACCCTTTTTTTTTCACTGAGGTCTGGTAAACTTTTGTGAAACATATTGTTCTATCTTATATAACCTGCTCCAAAGACTAAAATAAATGGAAAGCTTTCCAACTCATTTTATAAAACTGTTATAACATTAATACCAATACAGGAGAAAATTAAAATTATAGGCCAATATCATTCATGAAGATAATGCAAAAATACTAAGAAAATAAACCAAATCTTGCAATGTATTAAAAAAATTATAACCAAGTTTGATTTATTCTGGAAATGAAAAAAAATGGTTTAGCACTTGAAAATCTATTTATATAAGTTATCACATTAACAGATCAAAGTAGAGAAACCATTTGATCATCTCAAAAGATGGAAAAAGCATTTAAAAAAAATGCATCACCCATTCACCAAAAAATCTCTTAGAAAACTAGAAATAGAATGGAGCTTCCTTAATCTGTTTTTTTTTTTAACTGCCAAATCCTACAGCAAACATTGTAAAATGTAGAAAATTCCCTTTAAAATCAGGAACTAAAGAATGCTGCTATTGTTACTACTATTCAGTTATAGCCACCAAAAAAGACAAGAAAAATAAATGTTATAAGGATGAGAAAGAAAAAAACATTTAATCAGACTGGACATGACTGTCTACATAGAAAATCCAAAATAATTTACAGATGAACAATTAGAATTATTGAAAGTTCAGCAAGTTTGGATACTACTTAACACATGAAAAGTACAGCATTCCTGCATTATCTTCTGTCTCCTGCAGCTCAGGCTGGCGAGGTGGTTTGAATGTGAGGGACTCTCTCACTAGGTGCACGAGGCAGTCTAACAGATGTGGAAGACCAGGGCCTGACCTTCTCAGTTTCACTGAGAGCACAGTGACTAGTTAACACTTTCTGTGATTTACAGGATGGAGAAAAGGCCCAAGGTCTGGACATTAGAGGTTCCCGGTAACTGTCTTTAATTGGAGGCTAGTCCTTTTAAATTGAGATGGTCATTTAGTTCAAAACTGGAAAGTACATTCTAGTTCTTAGGAGGACCTCTGGGAAGCCAATCACAGAATTTCAAGCAACTTACCTGCTTTTATTTGGAGCATAGATTTTCTATAAATTGCCTCTTGCACCAATAATTCCATTCTTTATTACAAAATGCAAATAAAATAGAAAAATGGTAAACACAGTAAACTTCTCATACTGTTTATTTTACTGACAGTAAAGGAAGGCCTGCCTGAAAATGAGGCCAAATGAAGTGGTAAAACTGCACTGGTAGCTAATTCCCATCCAAGGAACCCTTAAAATAATCATGCTTTCTTAGAGGGATTCCAATATTTTATATTCAACTTTTCAAAATGAAAATTACTTTGTATTTTTTCTGATTACAAATATATTCAATATTCATTGTAAAAATTTTAAAAGTTCTAAAAATATAAGCCTTTCCCTTAAATTCTTAGTTCCCTCAGACTCAGCTAATAACCTTGCCTTACTTTACTGAGCAAACTGAGGTGATTCCATTTTTCTTCAATTTCACTCTATAAATGTGTAATTGGTCAATACTACTACTTCTTTTTTTTGGCCAGAAAAAATTTCCTATTACTTGAAATACTTAAACTCAATGGACAGTGGTTCCATTACATTTTAAGAACTTCAGATCTTGGTAGTTGGTGGCAAGAATAACCACAGGTAGACTAAGTTTATGGGGGAAAAATAAGTTGCTGGGAAAAACATCATCTTTGAATTCTTTTTTATTTTTTCAGGCATTGTAGTAGGCCAAGTCATTATATTTTTTCATCTAGACTTCTGCAGCACAATTGGTTTGTGCCAGTAATCTCTACCCATGTGCTCAGTTGCCAGATGAATCCTAAATCTATTCAAGAACAATTTTTGTTACCTCATTTTTATAATTTAAGAACTTTCAGTGGGTATCTGTTACTTCTCTTAATAAACACCCTAGCTTGGCACTGTGCCTTGCTAGCTTATACTCTCATAGATTCATTTCCTTTCCATTCACATGTGTTCTATGTGTTCCATGCTCAGTGCCACCCCTGTTCTTTAGCATAGGCTATATACACTCATTCCCTTCTTTCAACAATTTAAATGCTATGATTGTCTCATGGCAAATCTCACCCACTTCTCATTGACCTCTTATTATTTGCATTTTATAGTATATTCTGTCTTCTCCCACTATTATGCATTTATTGGTTAGTTTGTTTATAGCTCTATAATTACCTTATCTCTAAGGCTGACTCTATATAGGGATTGCCTGTGTGATGTAAAATATAAGGTCCATGGGATAGTCCTTGCTCAGAAATATAGAAGCCATAGAAAATATCATTGTTCAGAATACTTTATCACCCTGTTCAAGCCAAATATTCTACCATCAGAGGGTCGCCAGTTTTGGAAATAATTCATCTTCTTTCCAAATTTCAGTATTGCCTGTAAGAATTAAGGGATTAGGAGTTGGATAGGAGGACAGCTGCCTAGATCTAGGGCCAGACTTAACAAGCCATTGTGAGGACAGCTGAGAGTTTGGAAAGCAACATAGAATAATAGAAAGATTGGCATTGGACTGAGACCTGGTTCAAATTCAAGCTGTATCACATATTAACAGTTACCTTATCTTTTCCATTTCCTCATATTTAAAACAGAAATTATATGTATCTCATAGTGCTATTGTGAAGATTAAATGAGATAGCATGTGAAGAGTTATTATGGTTACCAGCACATAGTAGGTAGATGTTCAATAAATAGTACTTATCATTATCTCTAAGCTAGAGTAGCTCTCCACTCCATCAGATGAAGTTAACAGTTAAGTGAAATATCACAAGCCATAAAAATTCCTACATGGATAGACAGTGTCTTATGTTGAATTAACCAGAATTCTTCTTTGAGTACCAATTTACTCAACATTTGGCAGTTGATTTGCTTTCTAAGGAAAAATCTTAAAAAGATTGAAATCAGCCAAGGACCACAGCAGGACTCTGTCCTTGTAGGGGCATACACAGTAAGACATCAAGATGATGCCCATCGTGCTGGGATGAATGTAGTCCGAAGGCCAAGCACACATGAATTCCTATTGCAAAACAACTCCTCCTAAGATTATAGAACCTTGGCTTTGGAGGAATTTTACTATTCTTTTTAGAAATCTTCATTATAATGTCTCAGATCATCTAACTTCTGGTTGAAGGGGAAATTCACTATTTCACAAGCCAGGCCATCCTGTTGTAAGTTATAACCAATAGACAGTACTCGCTTAATTCAATCCAAAACTTCCTGCCATGACTACTTCCCACTGGTTCTAGTACTGTACTACCCATCAGAGCAATGTAGATTAGGTGTAGTCCCTCATCTGTATGAATACTTCTCAGATATCTATTCTAATTCCTCTTAACTTCTCTAGAATAAGCATCCTAATGTCTTTCGTTACATAGCTATATCAGTCAAATATTTGGCTTTAATTTAAATTATGAGCTAATAAAAATGTGAAAATTCATAATTCCAGAGGGAAGCTGAACTATTTTCATCAAATTGAGACAGATTGTTTTTAACAACCAGGGCAATGTGACAATGGAAAGTGAGTCACATCGAAAGGCACATATGCCCTAAGTGAAAAACAAAACATTCAATACAATATGACATTTGAAATAGTAAATTTCAGAGCAATGGTTATTGCAGTATTTATCTGATTTTTAACAATGTTTTATATTCACATTGCATGTAAAAAAAAGTTGGCCCCATTTTAATGCCAAAAATGGTTATTAAAATAAATGTAGATGAAGATTTATAGAAGCTTGAATCTCATGGGCCTAAGCAGTAGTGTTTTTCTCTGTTTAAACTGAAATGAAATTCTATAAAGCACCAAAGCAGAGAAATAATCTTCAACTGAACAAACATTTCAAGCCTTCCATATGCCAGGTACTAGAAATGAGTCATAAAATACATAAAGTACATAGTTCCTATCCTCAAGATGCTCAGAATGTGTAGGGCAGGGGAATAAATATAGGTAACCATAACAGACAACACCAATAACAACAAAATAAAATGCTCATTTATTTCTAGGCATTTCTACCTCTTTGAAGATTGTTAAATTTACTTACACAAGAGAAATATAGTGTCTATTAATGGTGACTTAAAGACTTCAAAGTGTATTTTAATGTAAAATACAGATCTTTTGACAGATCTTGTATAGACACGATGAGGCTTATTTACTGATAATGCACATCAGTAAACTTAAAGACCAAAACTTAACACAAAAATGCATGCTGAAGAACTATAAGGAAAAATGAAACAAATGAGAACAGACTGATGGTATAGTTGACAACCTATATAGTTGTTAATCTAACAAACAGATTGGATTACATAATATGGGATCAGGAGATATTGTTCCAAAATACTCTAATGTTCTGCATTAAACTCTCATTTGGAAATTTTCCCCAGTTTGGGTCTTGAGACATTTAATTACATTTGGAGAACTAGAATGGGTCAATAAGTGTAAGTAAAAGAAATTCTGTGAGGAAAAAATTAAAGAAATGTTTTTCCTCAGAAACACGAAGGTTTGAGGGGCGATTTGATTCTTGTCTTTCACATACGGAAGATAATATCGATCATTTCTCATTTCAGTGACATAATAAGACTAGAATGGCCTCAAGTACAATTTGGAAATTTGAGTTTGGGCATAAGAACTTTTAAACATAGCATGATATACTTTAAAATATTATAATGGAAAACTGCTATTGTTTGAATGTACCCTTTAAAATTCAGGTGTTGCCAATGTGATAGCATGAAGAAGTAGGGCCTTTAAGAGGTGATTAGGCCATTAGGGCTGCACCTTCACTAATGAGATTAAGACCCTTTTAAAAGAGGCTTCATGCAGCATCCAGCTAGCGTGCCATCTTCCCCTCTTCTGCATGCCAGCATACAGCCTCCCTCCCCTGCAGAGGATGCAACCCCTAGCAGACAGCCGAACCTGCTGGTGCTTTGATCTTGCACTTTTCAGGCTCCAGAAGATAAATTTCTGTTATTTATAAATTTCCCAGTCTTAGATAAAATGGACAAGAACAGAAACTGTCCTGGTAAATTTACATTTTCATCTGTTTGGCTGGTTAGGTAATCTGAAGATTTGCTCTTTGTTTCTGGGAAAGTGTTAAACAAGAAGAGATCTTCCACACAGTGTGGATAAGGTTCGCAACAAGGTTTTGAAGCTTGCTAGGGCATAGGAGCAATTGGGAGTAGTACAAAAGGGACATCTCAGGAGCAAAGGATAAGACCATTTTCATATCCATAGCTAGTTCTTTTTTTTTTTTTTTTTTTTTTGAGACAGAGTCTCACTTTGTTGCCCAGGCTAGAGTGCCATGGCATCAGCCTAGCTCACAGCAACCTCAAACTCCTGGTCTCAAACGATTCTTCTGCCTCAGCCTCTCGAGTAGCTGGGACTACAGGCATGCGCCACCATGCCCGGCTAATTTTTTCTATACATTTTTAGCTGTCCAAGTAATTTCTTTCTATTTTTAGTAGAGACGGGGTCTCGCTCTTGCTCAGGCTGGTCTGGAACTCCTGAGCTCAAATGATCCACCCACCTTGGCCTCCCAGAGTGCTAGGATTACAGGTGTGAGCCACTGTGCCCAGCCCATAGCTAATTCTTCATCAAGAAACATTTTAGGTATCTTGAGCTACAGAAAGTGTTAAAGAATCTACATCATTTCTGCTTCTGATTTTTAAAGCTTTGCATCCTAAAACCCCTAGTCTCAAGCCTGACATGAAAATGTGTCTGTCACCTACTCAGAGAAGATATCTAGGTCTCTCAGCCAAATCCAAATAAAACCTTAGCACATACAAGATTAAGTTCACTGTTTTGGAGAGACCATTTTAGTTTGAACATATAAAAAATAGTACTCAAAACCTGGATCAGTGAGAAATATATGTAGGAAATAGCCATGTTTTCCAATAACCACTAAGAGTTTTCTTTTTCCTTAGACCAGTGGACTATTATATGGGAAATGAGAAGGTAAATCCCAAAACGAGTTTTCTCATAGGTCATACCTATGTGCTATTCTATCAGGGTTCATAGCCCACAGTGGTATTTTTTTCTGTCTCCTCAGTAAGTTTATCTTGGTAGCATTTAAATTTTCCTCTACCTGCCCATTTGGCTTTGGCGTCTTTTTCATAACCTGAGGTATTTTCTGGGGGTGAGAGTGGGTGGCCTCATTTTCTATTCTAAGTCTTTTCTGTAATTTTCATACCTCTCTCTAGTGTACAGTATGCCGTAGCCTCCATGTGCGTGAACACGCACGAATCATTCCATCTACCTATCCAGTCCTCACCACTTCATGATCAGAAAACAAATGGAGACATTTGACTCTGATATGCTAGTAAGAGCCCCAGTGGCAGACAAATGAGTCCAGGGCCCAGATCCCTTCTGACAGGGTCACAGCATTTCACTACTGAGAGCTCTTTTAGAGAGGAGGTTCCTTCTGCCTCGCTGGCATAACCTCCTTTGCTTCTCCCAGAGGTGCAATCTCTGACTGGCCTGCCTGAAGCAAAATGGAAGTTAAAGGTGCTTGTTGTTTAAGTAGGGAACCAGTGAAGGGAGCTTGCTGTCTACCTCTCTGATTTGTCATGAGTGGAAGTTTTACGGGCCTCAGGGTAGAAATGGGAATTCTTTACAGGGCAAAGGGTGTGGGGGTGTCTAGATTTAATTCTATTAGTCCTAAATTTATTATTTGGCATACAATCCTCAATCCAGCCCAATACTTCTTTCCTATTAACAGCATGGGCTTTGGGGTGAGACAATTTATGTTCAAATTCCAGTATTTTGTCATTACTATTTTTATTATTTTTACTTTCTATAACCTTCTGGCAAAAAGAAAACCATAGTTCAGGCACCCCACCCTAACCACATTCACTTCAGGCCATCTCTGGGGGCCTTCCTCTTCTCTCTCACTTCCTTCTTGCTTTTGAAAAGTTGTATTCAGCGCTCTCTCAAAATACTACTGTAGGTCTCTGCCACCACCAGTTTGAGCAGCTCTGGGTTCCCACCTCCACATCCACGTTCAAGCCCAGGTGAGGGGATGGCAGGAAGGCAGAGATGCTGGCCCTGACTCCCAGTTGTAGGCTGCGGTGGCTCTGAGGAAAGCCAGCCTTTTGGAACCCAGCAGCAGAAGGTGCCACATTTCCTCAAAGCATCTTCCCTCCAGGTATTACCATGGCACCATCTCAACCAGAGTGCAGCCTGCAGTCCTCAGGAGAGAGACCAAGGCTCTTCTTGTGGCCCAGCTAGCGAGGACTGGTCCTGAGGGAGGCCCTGCAGAGAGGGGAGAGGGCTACCCCAGAAGGGTGGCAGTCAGTCTCCACTTTTTGCAGCCTGCACCCATGAGGGTAGGTGGCAGTGGCCCCAGACACCCTCCCTCAGCCACCCTGCCAGACCTGACCTGGGCCTCCCCAGCTGGCTTGGCCAGACCCAGGGTGGTGAGGAAGGGTCCAGCCTGGGCCTGGCAGGAGCAGCTTGACGCAGTGTGTATGCCAAGATCCCTCATCGCCTGCTTTGTTCCAGACTAAAGCCTACCCAGAACACTTGGTGTGTTCTTGGAGTGAAAGAAAGTATTGCACGTGTGTACGTGCGTTGCTCTTTCTGGTGGAGGCCACAGGCTGATTTCTCTCCCGCTTCGTCTTTCCTTCTGTCCTGGTAATTGGGAAGCAAAACCCGTCATATTTCTAAGTGTTTCCCCTGCCTAGAGCACATCAAGGACTGACACCGATCTCTCAATGTGGAACCCAGAGGTCTCCTAAGGATGGTGGAGCCTTAAAGCTGGGGAAGGGAGAGGGCAAGCAAGGGACATAAGTGAAGAATCAGGCCTAACAGGGGAGCCTTGCCTTTGAGCATAATTATTCAGCATGGTATGCCTGAAATATAGAGAGCTTAATATTTGTTTTATCTAAGTTTAATCAATTTGTATACATTAAAATTGATACTTATTGGACAATTCAATGTAAGTATACTCATTCTATGACTGTCAGAATATACCCACTCCAATTCCATTAATCACAGTAGCATGAAGAAAAATTACATTTCTGGGCTACTGTGTTTGTATGTAACAGTTACCTTAGCTAATTTAAGCATAGTAAATAAGAATGCTTGATTCATTTAAAATCTAAAAGATTCTGAGCTAGATTTTGTATGTCTTATGTTTCTCAATTCCTCTGCAATCTAGGTTTATTCCTTACTATGCTGTGCCTTCAAAGAGCGAAGTCTCATATGTTAGTGTACAAATTGTGAGCTTTTTAGGTTCCAGTCTTTTTCATGTTTATTTTTTCAGTCGGACTCCGGGCCTCATCTGTAACGAGGAGTCAAATGAAGTTATCACTAAGGTCCCTTCAAGCATGAATTTTGCATTGACTAATCCATTGTAGAACACAATGAACATAATGGTTCTTTTGTAGTTCTCTTGGGACTTTTACTATTGCTAGGAATCGTGCTGGGCAGATGCCGGCATCACATGGAATGTGTGGCGAAGTGTAACTGAATAATGGCCATGTTTTGAGGTAGTGATGTTCATTGTTTACAGAGTGAGAAAATGGTCTTTCGAAATAATGTTTCAAGGAGAAACAAGCTTGAAAAATATTCTTGAGTATTTTTGGATAGAAAAGTACAAAATGGATGTATCCTTTAAATGTTTAAGAACTTCAAGCACTTTTGCTGTGTATACTCATGGTGCAAACTAGTTAGGAAGGGCAGAGTCCCTGGCCTAACTCTGCAAAGCGTGGGGTTTGCGGTCAAAGCAGGTTTGGCTGCTACGCCTGGCCCGGAGCGCCAGAACCCTTAGCCCGGAAGGATGCGGGGAGGCTGCGGAGCTCACCTGCACGCGGCCAGCACCTGCCGTCCCCAAGGCAGGCCCCGCCCGTGGAGAGGCCTTGGAGAGCAGCTCCTCCTCTTACCAGGGCAGAGCTCAGGAGAGTTCGCAGCCCAGGTGGCTCAGACGAGGGGCCAGGGGCCAGGGACCAGGGCAGTGAAGGGACTAGCTCGCGTATGCTTCCACTGCACTTTTTGGGGTCTAGTTCCCGTCGCGGAGGCAGCAGCGTATTGGGATGGGCATGAGGGTGAAGCCCAGACCTACCCCTCTCACAGCCCAGTTCCGACCCCTCCCCTCCCCCTCGTCTGAACTGTGATCCTGGCACCTCTCTCTCCACGGTCCCAAATTCGCCTGCCGCCCGCAGAGGGCGCGCCCTGGAGCCGGCGTCCCTTGATTGCCACCTGCGGGGCCGGCCGGGTGCGGGGCGCGAACCCGCGAGGAGCGCGCTGCTGGCGCGGCGGGGACGGCGGGAGGAGGGGCCGTGAGCCCGGAGCGCCGCCGAAGGACGCCCCGTCCTCCAAATGCTGCCACTCGACTAACCCGGGCGCTGGCAGGAAGGCGGCGCCGCTGCCCTTGCAGCTGGACCGCACTTTGCCCTGGCCGGCCTCAGCGCCTGCCCACCCTGACGCCAGCAGCCCCTCCGGAGCAGCGCCGGCCCCGGGAGCTTCGGGGACCGGCCAGGGCCTGACGCCCGCGGGCGCCGGATGCCTCCTCGGCCCCCACGGCCGTCCCGGCGAGGTGTTGCGTAAGTGAACACCTGGGAAGTGGGCGACTGGGGGGTGGGGGCGGTCTGTCTGTCGGTCTTTGCTTGTCGGCTGTGCCTTTTTGATTTTTCAATGGCAGAAACCTGTGAGTTACAGGACGCTTTAATTAAAACAGACATTTCTCGGCCAGCTGCCTTCGATAGAGCCTCACAGCTCCGTCCCCCTAATTGAGAAGAGTTAGCCCCTACTCCTTCCATCTTGTTCTGAGCCCCCAAATTAAAGGTATTCCATTATGAGTTGCAGTTTCATCCTGCTTCTTACCTGAAGAGTCGATGAAGGTTTTCAGGTAAAAGATTTGCCCGTGAACATTTTATTTGTATGCCAAGCTGTCAGAATTGTGCTCTGAATGGCATATGTTGCGCAAAGTATTGGCTCTTGTGCTAGTTGGAGCTGTGGGAGGCTGAATCTTGAGGTGAAATAATGCAAACGAGAAATAAAGTGGAGTGGACGGTTCGATCCTCAGCCATTAGCCAAGGGATGTGAAAAGCAAAGCAGAACAGTTGGGGTTGTTTCTCTTTCGTCTCTCGTCTGCCACCAACACCCACCCCCAACTTTATATTAATAGAAGTAGGTTAACAAAATTATAAACTAGTAAATGTTCTCATCAAAGACTCCATCTTTTTAGAATCTAGTGTGTATGGTATTTATCTTAGGGAAATTTTAAGATAAGAATTCAGAGGAATAAGGAATCTACTTTTATTATGACAAAGTATAAATCACACCAAGATCAACAGTTCCTTTTTTCCTTTGGATTGGGTTGTTTTCAAGTACCTGATATGGCTATCATAAATAGATGGGAAATAACATTGAATATTCAAGCAGAATGGTCTGGAAAAATAACTTGAGTTTTTAACTTTGTTTTGCCCACATTATAAAAATTACTTATTTAGGCCTGCAATCTTATAGGAAACGGATACTTTAAAATCATAGACCGACCTCCAATCTATTTTAATATCTCCTATGTAACATTCCTGAAAGACCAGCTACATTTTGATTGAATACTTCAGTGATAGGGAGCTCACGTTTTGAGGTATTCCTCCATTCTGTTAGCAAGTCCTTGTTTACACCAAACGGACAATTGCTTCCTTGTACCTTTCTCACTAGTCCAATTTGCCAATAGCCCTCCAACTTGTGAAATTATAAGCAGGATTTTTCTGCAAAAAAGATCTAAAATTTTTCAGAATCTGAAAAGGGTCCATGACCAAGAAATAGTTAAATGAAAGGTCTAAAGTGATACAAAGTAAGATTTTTGTCTCCTTCTCTTGATAGCTTTTCAGATCCCTGAGCCTTGGTTTCCTCCTCGGTAAAATGGGAATAATATACTCTTACCTACCATTGAGTTATTGTGAGGATTAAATTAATAATCTTTGTAAAGTACTTAGTATAGGTGCCTAGAAGTCAGTAAATGTTATCTTCGATAAATAATAGTTTTATGTTTACTTCCTTATCTAAGACCCTTCTCTGTGCTAAAAATCCTTAGATCAAAATTTAATGCAATAAATCAGTCTAACCAGAACAGTGAGGAGTGCAATGAGTTCCCATCTTCAAACGAAAGCATCTGTTGCTTAATTGGCTTTTGTAGTAAACACACCAAAGTTGACTAAAAACCTCAACCCCCTCCCAACCTCCCAGGCTTTGCTGTCAAGGTAGGGGTTATTAATTGTTTTATTATGCAATTAAGCATTTCTTGAATCTGAGCTTTTTTATTCTGTTGGCTTGTATTACTTAAAGCCTCCCTCCCATTTCCAGTTTGTTAGATTTGTTTTAGTCTTGATTGTGACATACATCATGTTAATTCTACTTTCTGGTTTTGTGTCACCTGCACATTTGCTCAGTTTATTCACCATTCAAATCACTGATAATATACGGGACAGGTCATATTGCCTTCATGGTGGCACATCTAGAAGCCTGTGGCACAGCAGAAATGGCCCTGGATTTTTAGAGCCTGTGTTTAGAGTTTGGACCTGACATCTACTAGCTTTGTGACCTTGAGAAACTTCTATATCAATAAAAGGAGGTCAGTAACATCTACCTTCCAGAGTGGTGGTTAAAATTCAAGGTAATGAAAGTGCCAAGTATAATACTGGTTGGAAATATAGTTGGCCCTCAGTAGATATTGCTCAAATTAATGAATTAGCTGGATTCAGCCCTGTCTTTCTTATTTAGCAAATGATTCTAGTCCACAGATCAGTGTTCTCCATAAGGACAAGAAAAATTTTAATCAAATTCCTTGCTAAAAATAAAGATCTTAAGTATTCCCTGATATACCACAAAATTAAATGACATTAGTTTAAAACTGAATTATTCTTCGTGAACTGCTAGTTCCTAGAAATCTCCAATCTTTTTACCCCCTAATTATTCCCTATTTAATGATTAAAACTTGGATGTTGTCAGAGATTGATGTCAAACTTACTGGTCTGTAAAGCCTAGGAATTCAAATTCTTTCCTTTAGTTTTGAATATTAAAAATAAAATAAAAACATCAGGGGTTAAAAAATTATGTTTGAATCTCTAGACTCTTGAGACCTCCACCCTTCTCCATGTTTTTCTAGAGATTGTCAGAATATTTCTCTACTGACATCTGCAGTTTCTCTTGGTACCCTGGAATGTAATTCACCATAACGTGAAGATGTGGATTCTTATAAAGTGACCTCTTCTTATTGTACCTTAGTTAGTTGCTAATGAGGTTTCTATCCTTTCTAGTTTGAAGATAATTTGCCTTTAAGGAACAAAACAGTTGCTGAGCAGTCTGTTTTCTTTCTCTCATTAATTAATATACCATCTGCCCTTGGATTTGAGAATTTTCTAACCGGAGCCTCTTTTCCATATAGTGTACTGTGTGTACTGTGAACAACATGCACCAAGGTGGTGGTATAGAAATAAAACCACTCATGGTATTATGATGTTGGAAGTTTTGGCAGTAGTAAATAACTCTAGTCAGTATCTGATAAGGGGAGAGCTTTGTATTTTAAGAATTAATTTATTCCGTATACATTTAGAGTTGTAAAATTAAGTGTTTCACAAGAGGCTGAGGGTAACATAAATTAGTGAAGCTGAATGGGTGCCAGACGTAACAGACCTTGGACTAGAGTGAATGACCAGCTTAGGGATATTCCAATTCCGAGCAGTTTAAACACTGCACTAGCCAAACAAAAACACTGGCCAAACACTACTGCAAGTTTGTGGCCTTTGCATGTAAACACCCTGAAAGAGGCAGAACTAGGTAAATTTTCTTGTTTTATTCCCAACATCTAACACATTGCAGACACATGGATGTTTGATAAATGGCCAAACTTTAATAAGCATTCATTAATTGCCTTCATGTAGAGAACTGTTCTGTGCAAAATAATAAAAGAAAAAAATGACTCCTGCCCTCGAGGAATATCTAATCTCATTTGGGGAGATAGCATTTATAAATTAAATAGAATAATCAGTTCAAGAAGAGGATTCTGAGTAAGAGTTGGAGGTATTCTGGGAAGTCTGCGTGAAGGAGATGGGGCTTCCCGTGTCCTTGAAGATAGTACTGTGGTGTAAGTAAGGAAGTGGGAAAAGGGTGCTGGGTTGGAGATAAGGGGAAGTGCTGTGTTTCAACTTAGAGGGGGCTAGAAGGAGGAAACGAGTATGAGTGTGGCAAGGAGACTCACTTGATGGGACAGGAAATTTCCTTGGATTACTGAGAAACGAAGTCCAATGGGTAAAAACAGGGCTTTAAAAAAATGTTTAAATTAAATGTACCTCTTTTCTCCCCAAAATACTATACCATCAGCCACAGAGAATAAAAACCCTACAATAACTCCTTAAGGAAAGAAATGTAGTATATGTACCATGAAAGAATTACTAAACTTTAAATAGCAAAACTTTCTGAATTTTTGATCCTGTGACCTAGAGTCTAAGTGGAACACTATATTATTCTTCCATGTCTCCACATCAGAGTAATGGTTCTTTTCAGTGCTCAGGATTACATCAACTGCTGCCTAGAATTTAATGTAGTGCATAGCACTTAACATTCCTATTATTTATGTCACTTGCTTGTTCTAAAATACGTGAAGTGGTTTTACTACATAACATAAAGACTAAAATTGAATTTTTAGGAGAGGAAAAAAGCTCTTCTCTACCCTACCCTCTTAGGTTCAGTAATTGGGCCCTGTGAATCAAACTGATAAAAGAGTAACGGGATAAATAAAACAGATTAAATTACAGGAGTTTGCAAAAGAAATGTGATTCATGGAGATGGTTAGAATTTGGGGCTTAATACCACCTTAACAAATGGTGATAAAGTGTGGAGAGGTTCTAGATCAGGTTTTCTTAACTAGTTGGTCAGAAGCTACTTTTCATTTTCCTGTGAGGATTTATATTATGGTGCTAGAGGAACTGCTGCAGATTGAAGTTCCATATTCATAGTCATAAATAGGAGTGGCCAGGTTAAGCCACATAGCACCCAAAGTAAAGCTCAGAAGGGCTGAGGGACATGCCTGCTTGTGGGTTGTTTGGTTTTTTTTTCCCCTCCACCTGGAGGTCCTGGTAAATGAGATGAAGTATTGATACCTGACTTAAGAAAGCTATCATCCGATTCTAACTTTTCAAAATCCGAAATGACTATTGGCATTCTTAGATTATACTAACATTCCTTAATTATAATCTTAAGATATAATAATTAAAGCAAATAAAATAATTAATAATTTGATCTTAGTAGGTTTAGAAGACAATCTGGAGAATTAAGGAAATAACACAGAACACCTTCCATGTTCCAAGGCAGTTCTATTTTTTTTTTTTTTTTTTTTGAGACAGAGTCTCACTCTGTTGCCCAGGCTAGAGTGAGTGCCGTGGCGTCAGCCTAGCTCACAGCAACCTCAAACTCCTGGGCTCAAGCAATCCTTCTGCCTCAGCCTCCCGAGTAGCTGGGACTACAGGCATGCGCCACCATGCCTGGCTCATTTTTTCTATATATTTTTAGTTGGCCAATTAATTGCTTTCTATTTATAGTAGAGACAGGGTCTCGCTCTTGCTCAGGCTGGTTTCGAACTCCTGAACTCGAGCGATCCGCCCGCCTCGGCCTCCCAGAGAGCTAAGATTACAGGCGTGAGCCACCGCACCCGGCCCCAAGGCAGTTCTAGATGCTTCTCATAGAGAATGTCACTTAATTTTCATGATGACTATATGAGGTAGAGCCCAGTTTACAGAAAAAATCATATCACACAGCTCTACCCAGGTTTATTAGAATTTCAAACATTGTCCTTTCACTTATCAATGCTATTTTCTCTGCCTCTCCATTGGGAAATTTTGGCCCCAAGTGTGACCACACGAAGAGTCATCCTGAGGCTGAACTGTTGGTGAGCAGTTGCACACTGTATGTGTTCTGTGTGCCTGAGGGTGAAACCAACCACTCAGGTCCTAAGGACCCTACAGTAGTGTTCTTTTGGTGACCTTCAGACTGACCAAAGTCATATTTACAGTATTTCCTAGCTTTTACTTTTTGGTAGAAGAGAAAGAATATTAAATTTAAATTGAGTCCATTTCTGTTTGCCTGTTTGGTGTCATTTGATCCTTATGAATTTAGTCCAAGTCAGTGATTCTCAATATTCCCAGTACAAATACCTCCATTTATTGTCCAATTGTCACAAAGCCCTACAAGAAAGTATACTCTTAGTATCATTAGAGAACAAATAATGACAAATATGCTATTAGGAACTCAGTTATAGGTATATTTTTGTTGTTCTTGTTGTTTTTTTGAGACAGAGTCTTGTTTTGTTGCCCCAAGTAGAGTACAGTGGTGTCATCATAGCTCATAGCAACCTCAAACTCCTGGGCTCAAGTGATCCTCCTGCCTCAGCCTCCCAAGTAGCTAGGACTGTAGGCGACACCTGGCTAATTTTTCTATTTTTAGTAGAGACAAAGTCTTGCTCTTGTTCAGGTTGGTCTGGAACTCCGGAGCTCAAGTAATCCTCCCACCTTGGCCTCCCAGAGTGCTAGTGTGAGCCACCATGCCCAGCCAGTTATATATATTTTTAATGAACTCAGTTATGTTTTTAATGAATCGGCATTTTTATTAATCGCATCTACACTGAAATTTGAAAGATACTATATATATGCGCATAAGACTTTTTTAACCACTTCGGTACCAGCATCGACTATAGTCGACAGCCACAGATGAACAC
>VBSM01001562.1:33111670-33175052 GCA_008086735.1 Cheirogaleus medius
TCATCACACAAGAGCAAAACGGATTCGTCGTCAACGCACAGCACAAACTATCGTACAGACTATGAGTGCTGGCTGTGGGCAAGGTTTTGCGGCCGGTGAGCGCCGTACCGAAGTGGTTAAAAACTATAACATGGTTTTTAGAGAGTTGCATTAATTCAGGATAGGGCCCATTCTAAGCCATAACTTGAGGTATAAGGCATCTTAGAAACCTGTGTTTACAGGCTTATAAAATGGGACAATAATAAAATAAACTGCCTATATTGATCTAGTATTTAAAATGGACTTCCAGGGATTTAGTAACCTGTTTGTTTACAAAGCAGATTTTAGAAGTTTTGTGGGGTTTTTTTGCTGGAGCTTTGTGTTTGAGCCTAGCCCATATCCAAGTTAAGGCTTTTTGTGATACTTTCCCTGGCATATTCCCAAGGAGCTTACTCCTTTTAATGACACTGCACCCAGGATGGAGGACCACAGGTCCAAAATGAACTATAAATAATGTGCTACAGGAAATCACATTATCTCTTTGAAGGACCCAACAGAAGGCCCAGTAGTTGCTAGACCCATTCCTGAGGGAAATGCCAGGCCTGTGGCCTGCTGCACTTTATATACTTAGTGCTTTGAGGCTTCAAACATTGCAACATATAAAAGGGGCTTTCTTTTCCTCATGTATGACTGTGTGATGTGTATGTATGTGTCTATGCATTGGGAGGGAGAGGGAGTGGTGGGAGGAAAGGCACTGTTAGATTTTATTATGTTTAGCTGGCAGTGGCATGAACAATTAGCCACCTCACCTATTAGGGCAAAGATTAAACAAATTAAAGACCTTCTCTGGGCATCTACACTACTTATAGCCTACATAAGTTCTCATCTTGGTCTTTCTCTGTTTTTTATTTTATTTCATTAAGTAAATTTTGAAAGCACTTATATTCTATGGACATAGGTCCTGAACACATATTCCCACAACATGGACTGACTGGATGGTTAAGGATGTTCTCACTAAAAGCTCTATGTATCTTGAGATTATATGCTAAGGCATAAAAGACATTGATTTAAATATTTTTGAGAAATTTTATTTGTTTAAACATTTTATATTTCTGTAATCAGCCAGTTAAAATGACAAGAAAACCGAAATACTTTTCCTGGTTAACATACAGCATTTAATGTATCATGCCTTCAACTGATGGCCATAGTAACTTCCCACTGACAAATGAATAACAGAATAAAAATTAACTCAGGATAGCTGATCACATCTGCTCTCCTAAGGTTAATCATATATCTGCTTAATCATTAACTTGCATTAATGGTTAACATTGTTGAAACTTTATTTCTTCTTTATGAATCAGCTATGTTATTAGGGGATAGTGAAATTATATAAAGCATATTTGTTCTTCAGTGGTGTACAGGCTTGGATTGTAATTGCCTTTAAAGATTCTAACAAGTATTTAAACAGCTGCTACTATGAACAATAGATGCTTCACATAAAACTTTTTTTCCCCTTTAGCTCTGACTTTAAAGATCATACTTTCTCATTTATTATAAATCTTAAGAGGCTTTTCTGGGATGCAAACTACAGACCTAAAATCTGATTGAGTTAACAAATATGTGGGGCAGTTTACTAATCCCATTCTGTTAGAGTAACTGCAACTTCTCTCAGCATGTAATGAGCAATTCCAATAGACAGCTAGTTAGTGGAGCTGTTGATTACCTAATGACATGAATATATCAGTGTCATTTTACCCAAGACAGAACCCAAAGGCCAGAGTTGACAGCTAGTCCTGGAGTTGTGCCCACAGACCTGTTTGGGAGAGCTCTAGGCCATAATGTCCCTGATGGTGGTCAAGAGACCAGGTCAAGGACAGGGGCAATGACAAGACAGTAATAAGAGACCCTGGGAAGGAGCTGCCTTGGTCTTTACTGGCAAGAATTAATGTCAAAGTTGGGGTGGAGGTTCTATTAATATAAATTCAAGAAGAAGAGGAAGTTTAACACTTAAAAAATAATCTGTGACTGGAGAAAGTATCGTTGGAGCAACTGTTATTCCAGGAAGAGTCTGGAAGTAGCAGCAGGAGGTCCATACTTACTTGCCATAAGAACTTTCTCTGGGTCAGTTTCCTCTGCAAGTGGAAATAGCCAGGCCTGTCTGTCTATTTCATCTACTAGTTGAGAAGAGGTGGTAAACATAGTCAGCAGAAGTGATAAATAACTGATGAACAGTCATCTTCTATCATTGATAAAAGCACTATGACTAAACCAGCTGAAGATTGACAGCATAAATATTTTACTAAGTATTTTGAGGTCCTATAGACAATCTAGAAATATCATCAAACTAAAGGTGGGGGGGATGAAGTATTATTAAGCTAGTTCTTTGGATAAAGTTATATCTCTCTCTCCCCACTCCACACCTCACAAATTCAGAAACAGCACCATAAAGGACAAAGGACTCTCACATCCAATTTCCAATTCGGTTTCTCTTTTATTGCCATCAATGTAAATCAAAGCACTCAAGGAAGTGAGAAATAAAGACAGCCCTTGAACTGGCAACTGGTGGTAGGAGTAGGTGTGCTCTTCTCTAGGTCCAGAAGAATATGACCACTGGGTTTGGGCTGGTTTTAGGCCAGCGTACAAAGGAAACAGCAGCGAAGCATGTAGCACAGTGAGCTGGTCTGCGCTCTGCATGCTGCCCAATCTGGAATTTTAGACTAATTTTAAAATTCGGTGTGACTGATTCAAACAGGCAGTCTTTTTAAGGTACAAATACATTAGTCCCCTGGATTTAGGTGTCCCAGAATGTTCTCAAAAACTGAGCTGTACATTTTATTAAAGTAAAAATTATAGTGAAATATAGTGTACAGATGTTAAGGGTATAATCTGACAAACTTAAACATATACCTCATGTAACCAACATCCCAATCAAGGTATAGAATGTTTCCATCACGTAGAAAGTTCTTTCATGACGCCTTCCAAGCAGTCCTTACCACCTCCCATCGAAAGGGAACCACTATTAGGATTTCAATTAATAGGGTATTGTCCAATCTTGCAATTCACATAAATACGATCTGTCTTTTGTATGTGGCTCAACATGTCTGTGAAATTTTGGGCAAAATGTTTGAGATTCATCCATGTTGTTGCATGTATCAATAGTGAATTCCTTTTTTATTGTCAAGTGCTATTCCATTTTAAGGCTATCTCCAAATCATTGTTTATCTCGTCACCTACTGATGGGCATTTGGGTTGTTCCTATAAATAGCTTTGGTTATTATAAATAAAGCTGCTATAGACATTGGTGTACAAGGTTTTTTTAACAGACATATTTCCACTTGTCTTAAATACCTAGAAATAAAATGGCTAGTTCACAGGTTAAGTACATGGGTAACTTTATAAGAAACAGCTAACCAGTTCTTTAAAGTGGCTGTACCATTTTACACACCTACTAGCAATATATGCATTCCATGTCCTCAACACCAGTAGGCTTTTTAATTTTAGCAATCTTGGTAATGGTATTGTGTTTTTTGAAAATATCTTTTTTATTTTTAACTTATATACAGTAAAACTGACTTTATTTTGGTGAACAGTTCTAGGAGTTTTAATACATGTATAGATTTGCTATAGCTATCACCACAATCAGGATAAAGATTACCCAAAAAAAGCTCCCTCCTGCTGCCCCTTTGTAGTCACAATCTACTCATACCTCTAACCCCTGTCAGCCTCTAATGTTATCTGTCCCTTAAGTTTTGCCTTTTCCAGGATGTCATATAAATAGACTCATGTAGTAAGAATAACCCTTTTGAGACTAGCCTCTTCAATCAGCATGCCTTTAAGAATTATCCATGTTGATCAATATTGTTGTTTCCAACATTTGGCAATTATGAATAAAGCCATGATGGACATTTATATAAAAATTTTGGGGGGGGGAACACAAATTTTCCTTTCTCTAGGGTAAATAGGAGTAGGATTGCTGGGTCATATGATAAGTGGTTGTTTCAACTTCATAAGAAACTACCAAACTGTTTTCCAGAGTGGCTGTCATTTTGCATTCCCACTAGCAAAGTATAAGAGTTGCAGTTACTCTGCATACTCACCAGTACTTGATATTATTTTTACTTTACCCATGCTAATAGGTATACAGTGGTATCTTATGGTTTTAATTTGCATTTCCCTAATGGCTGTTAGGATGTTGTGCATCTTTCATTTGCTATTGTGAAATGTCTGCCTAAATCTTTTGTCCATTTTTTTAAACTGGGTTGTTTTCTTGCTATTGAATTTTGATTGTTATTTATATACTGTGGATTTAAGTCATTTATAGGATAGTTTGCAAATATTTTTTACATTTATCTTTTCATTCCTTTAGCTGTGTTTTTTCTAAAGCAAAAGTTTTCAGTTTTGATTTAGCCTACTTTATTAATTTTTACTTTTATAGTTCATGCTTTTGGTGTCACATATAAGAACTCTTTGCCTAACCCAAGATCATGAATATTTTCTGTCTTCAAGTCTTATAGTTTTACATTTTACACTTAGATCTATGATCGTTTCGAGTTAATTTTTGTATAGAGTATAAGGTATAGGTAGATTTTTTTGTGAAGGAGGTGGGTATATGAATATCCGCTTGTTCCAATCCCATTTGTTGAAAGATTATCCTTTTTGCATTGTTTTTGCACATTTGTCAAAAATCAATTGACCATATTTGTATGATTCTCTCTTGATTCTATTCTGTTCCATAGATTTGTGTTTAGCTTTTGTCAATATAGCATCACCTGATTACTGTAGTTTGATAGTCATTCTTAAAATTAGGCATATGAGTACTCCAACTTTGTTCTTCTTTCTCAAAATTTTGGCTATTTTAGTTTCTTTGTATTTCCATATACAATCTATAATCAGCTAGGATTTTGATTGGAATTTTAAAAATCAGTTTGTCACTGTCTACAAAAAGGCCTGCTGGAATTATGCTGAGTGTATATATATCAGTTTGGGGAGAATTGTCTTAATATTATCTTCCAGATCAAGAACAGTGATTGTCTATTTAAGTTCTTTACTTTTTCTTAGTAACAATTTGTATTTTTCATGTATAACATACATGAAATATACAATGTAGTTTTTTTCATATACCTTAATTTATCCCTAAGTGTTTATATTTTGATGCTATTGCAAATGGCAATAATCTTATCTTCTGTTAAGTATATAAAAATAAAATTGATTTTTGTATGTAACTTTTATATGTGAAACTTTGCTAAAATTACTTATTCTAGCAATTTTTTTATATAATCCTTAGGATTTTCTACATATACAATCATGGCATCTGCAAATAAAAGCAGTTTTCTTTCTCCCTCAATCTTGATGCTTTGTATTTCTTCCTTACCTCTCTTTCCTTCCTCACACTGGGTAGGACCTCCAGAACAATATTATACAAAGAAATCATGAGAATCAACATCACTGCCTTGTTCCTATCATAAGGAAAATGTTTGGTCTTTCACCATTAATATTAGTTTGAGGAAGGTCCTCCAATTAATACTTTGAAAATTTTTATCATGAATGGGTGTTTCATCAAATGCTTTTTCTGTTTCTATTGAGATCATCTTGTTTTTCTCTTTTTTATGTCACTATAGTGAATTACATTTACTCACTTTCAAATATTATATTGCATTCCTTTTATTTCTGGTATAAATCCCACTTGGTCATGATGTATTTATTATCCATATTCGATATGCTGGATTCAATTTGCCATTTAAAATATCTGAGTCTATATTCATAAGGGATATTGGCCTGTAAGGTTGAGCTTTGTCTTTGGTCTTGGTAATAGGGTAATTCCAGCCTCATATATAATAGAATGACTTTGGAAATGTTTCTTTCTTTCTTTTCTGAGGAGTTTGGGTAAGACTGATATTACTTCTTCCTGACATGTTTGATAGAATTCTATCGTGTAGCCATTTGGGCCTTGGAGGTTTCTTTTTGGAAAGATTTAAATTACAAATTCAATTTCTTTAATTGATATAGGGCTATCAGGTTTTCTTTTGTCTTGTGCCAGTTTTGGTAATCTGGTATTGGCAAAGTTGTTCATATTATTCCTCTGTTAGCCTTTTAAATATATCTAGAATCTGTAGTAATGTCCACTTTTATATATCTTGAAACTATGTGACTTCTCTTATTTTTGTATAGAGATTTGTCTATTTGAGCTTTCTAAAGAACTGGCATTGGTCCCATCAATTTTCTCTACTGTTTGCTTCATTAATTTCTACTCTTATCTATATTTCCTTCCTTCTACTTACTTTGGGTTTACTTTTCTTTTTTAGCTTCTTAAGGTGAAAGCTTAAACTGTTTAAACTTTTCTTCCTTTCTGTTACAAACATTTAAATCTATAAATTTCCTTCTAAGTTTTAACAATGCATTTCAAAATTTTGATGTGGCTTTTATTAATAATTTCCCTTGTGATGTCTTCTTTGCCCATGGGTTATTTAGAAATATGTTTAGTTTCCAAATATTTGGGGCTTTTCTGAATATTTTACTATCATTTATTTCTAATTTAATTCTGGGGGGTTGGAATATATACTCTAAGATTTGAAGCCTTTGAAATCTGTTGAGACAATCATATAGTCAATCTTGGTGAATGTTCCATAGGCACTTGATAAGAATATGAGTATTATAGTTAGTGGGTATAGTGTCTTATAAATGTAAGTTAACTCAAGTTGGATCATAATGTTGTTTAAAATGTATATTACTTGTTTTTTTGTTTGGATATTCTGAGAAAGTATTGTTTAAATTTCCAACTATGCTTGTAGGTTTGTTTCTCTCTTCAGTTCTTTCAGTTTTTAGTTCATGTATTTTGAAGCTGTTATTTGTTACATACACATTTATGTTTAAAGCATACCCCTTATAGATAGCATATAGTTGGTTTATGTTTTTTTAAAAATAGACTTTAGAGTGGTTTTAAGTTCACAGAAAAATGGAGCAGTAAGTGCAAAGAGCTCACACACATCCCCCCTGTGTGTGTGCATGCATGGACACAGCATCCCCCACTGCCAACATCCCACACCAGAGTGGTATATTTGTTACAACTGATGAACCCACATTAATATATCTTTATCGCTCAAAGTCCACGTTATATTAGTCCACATTCATTCTTGGTGTTGTATTTTATAATCTATGGGTTTTGATAAATGTATAATGATATAAATTTACCAGTATAGCATCATAAAGAAGTCATAAAGCATCATAAAGTTTCCCTGCCCTAAAATTTGTCTGTGTTCCACCTATTCATCTAACTTTCCTCCATAAACCCTGGCAACCACTGGTCTTTGTACTGTCTCCAAAGTTTGGCCTTTCCAAAATGTCATATGGTTGTAATCATCATACAGTATGTAGCCATTTCAGACTGACTTAATTTAGTAATATGCATTTAAGATTCCTCCTTTCTTTTCATGGCTTGATAACTCGTTTCTTTCTAACACAATAATATCCCATTGTCTAGATGTACCACAGTTTATCCAACTGAAGAACATCGTGGTTGCTTTTAAGTTTTGGCAATTATGAATAAAGCTGCTATAGACATCCCTGTGTAGATTTTTGCATGGATGTAAGTTTTCAATTCATTTGGGTAAATACCAAGAGGCACAATTACTGGATCATATGGTAAGAGTATGTTTAGTTTTGTAAGAAAATGCCAAACTGTCTTCCAAAGTGACTGTACCTTTTTGTATTTCACCAATGAGTTCTGTTGCTCCACATTCTACTAGCATTTGGTGGTGTGAGTGTTTTGGGTTTTCGCTATTATATCACTGTTGTTTTAATTTGGGATTCCTTAATGATATGATGTTGAACATTTTTCCATATGCTTATTTGCCATCTGTATGTCTTCTTCAGTTAGGTGTCTGTTCAGATCTTTTGCCCATTTTTTAACTAGGTTGTTCAAAGAGTTTTGTATACTTTAGATAACAATCTTTTATTGTTAAAAGCCTTGTTTATCAAATAGGTTTTTACAATATTTTCTCCTTGTCTGAAGCTTGTCTTCTCATTTTCTTGACCATGTCTTATGTAGAGCAGAAGTTTTAAATTTTAGTGAAGTCCAACTTATCAATTATTTCTTTCATGGATCATGCCTTAGGTGTGGAATCTAAAAGGTCATTGCCAACCCAAGGTCATCTAGATTTTCTCCTGTGTTATCTTCTAGGAGTGGTATAGTTTTGTGTTTTATATTTATTAATAGGTCTGTGATCTATTTTGAGTTAATTTTTGTGAAGGGTGTAAGATCTGTGTCTAGATTTTTTTTGGCATGTGGATATTCAGTTGTTCCAGAACTATTTATTGAAAAGACTGTCTTTCTTCCATTATATTGCTTTTGCCAAAGATCAGTTGACTATATTTGTGTGGTTTGGATCTTGTTTTTTAACTAGTCTAATCATCTCTGCCTTTCAATGGTTATTTTTAGTCCATTTCCTTTCAAATAATTTTCTTATATGGAAGGCATGCCTGTCACTTTGCTATTTGTTTTCTAATTGTCCCATTTTCTTTTTTTTTCCCTATGTTCCTCCTTTCCTGTCTTCTTCTGGGTTAAATGTATCTAATTCCTCATTGTAAGTCATACTTGCATTACCTTTTTAGTGGTTGCTCCGTTCAATTTTTAAAAACCTTTTCTCCCATTTTTCAGATTGAGTAAATCTATAGATTTATGTTCAAGTTCATGAATCCTTTCATTTGTAATATTCAATAACCCATACAATTTTTCATTTCAGATATTGTACATTTTAGTTCTCAGGTTTCCATTTTTATTTTACAGTTTCCATTTCTCTGACATTATTTGTTCACTATAATTGTTTTTTCCTTTATGTTCTAGTATATATAAAGAGCTACCCTAAAGTTCTATTAATGAAGTTCTATTAAGAAATTCTGGGTCATTTAGGGATCTGTTTCTAACAATTTTTTTTCTTGATTGTGGCTCACATTTTCTTGCTTCTTTATATGGCAGTTTTTTATTGATTTATAGAATCATGAATAATGCCTTGTAGCAAGTCTGGATCATGCTATCTTCCTTTAAATGGTATTGTTTTATTTTTTGTTAGAGTGGGACTATTTCTATTTGAATTTAGTATAATATGGCTCATAGGCTAGCTGGCTGTTTTTGTAAATGAAATTTTATTGGAATATAGCCACACCCATTTGTTTATATATTTTTTGTGGCTATTTTTGTGCCACAACACCAGAGCTCAATAGTTGTGAAGTAGACCATATGTGCCTTAGCCCATTCAGGCCACTGTAACAAAATACCATAAACTAGGTGTTTGTAAACAACATAAAGTTATTTCTCATAGTTTTGTAGGCTGGGAAGTCCAAGATAAAGGAACTGGCATATTTGGTGAGAGCCCACTTCCTGGTTCATAGATAGCCAGCTTCTCACAATGTTCTCACATGGTGGTGGGGGCAAGGGAGCTCTCTGGGGTCTCTTATAAAGGGCACTGATACTCAAATACCACCTCTCAAAGGTCTTACCTTCAAATACCATTATATTTGGGGTTGGGGTTTCAACATATGAACCGGGGGTGGGGGAGCATAAACATTCAGTGTATAGCAATATGGTTCACAAACCTAAGTCATATGCTATCTAGCCCTTTAAGAAAACATTTGCCAACCCCTGCTCTAAGGAATGCTCCTGACTCCTAAGATGGTGTCACATTTCTTAGTAGTAACTAAAAACCTTTAGTGTTCACTGAGATTTCTCCACTCTGGCTGAAACTCCGAGGATTCCCAATACTACATAACTTCTGGTATCGCTGTTCAACTCTAAGTCTCAGAGCAAGTAATTTTTTGCTAGGTCTTGTAGATCCTTATCCTGCATATGCACATCCCAGCCCTCAAACAAGTACCATGCAAATTTCTGCCTCCCTCCCCAAGGTTCTGTTTTCTCTTGAACTGTCTTATAAATTCCAGTTGCTTCAGTAACCCAAACCTCTGCTTCTTCAGCTTAGAATTGCTACTCTCCTTGGGTTCAACCTCCCGTGATAATGCTGGAAGATACCCCCAAGCAGAACCCTAGGATGATCAATTGTGGGATTTAACATCTTGTGTGTCCCTTCTTAGGAATCAGTCCTGTGTTGCCTGTTTCAGGTTCAATGCCTGAAAATATCTGCTGACATATTTTGTCTGGGTTTAAAATTATTTTGGGGTGAAAGTATAAGTCTGGCACTACAGTTAAGAAAAAGCTGCTTTTGCAAAACCAAAGATCCTAGAAAACACAGGATATTCTGATGATTCTACTCACAGCCATTTATCTGACATTCACTGACTTCTTTAACCACTTTGGTATGAGCATTGACTATAGTCGACAGCCAAAAGCTTTTACTGTTACAGCTTTTATCTCTGCAGTTGCAGTGTGTACGTTCAGCTAATAAGTTACTACGAATTTGTGACCTTTCAACAAGTCCTTAGTAGGAATTATTATAGTTATTTTCCTAAAGCTGCCTGTAAAGTAAAACAAGCTTTCAGTGCTTTAAAGCTTTCCTCATCACACAAGAGCAAAACGGATTCGTCGTCAATGCACAGCACAAACTATTGTGCGGACTGTGAGTGCCGGCTGTGGGCAAGGTTTCGCGGCCAGTGAGCGCCGTACCGAAGTGGTTAAGTAAATTTTTCAGGTTAACTATGTCCAATTCCCTTAACTATCCCTCATAGTACAAAATAGATACTATGGTAAGTCATGATATTGTTTCAAGTCCTTTCTTAAGGGAAGTTCATTCAGTGGCAACACCCACTTGGGAAGGTTAGAAGGAACATCACAAGCATTGTAGCCCACTTACATCCAAACATCAAACAAGGGTAAGAATGAGATATTTAGGAGGAAAAAATCATTAAGCCTATTTTATCTGAGCTTTTCATATAATTTCATAGGGAATTAATTCATAAGAAAAAATAGGCGCCTTTGCTATGTCTATCCTGTGTTGTTTAGAGTTGGCACTAGTGTAAAAGCCATCATTTTTTACTACTCTTTGAGTTGTAAATGTGTACTGGGGGACAAAGCCTGACTCTAATTGAAATTTGGAATAGGAGGAAATTTTGACATGCTCATTTCCTTTGGCAGTATAGATTAGGGGTCAGCAAACATCTTCTGTAAAGGACCAGACAGTAAATATTATAAGCTTTGTGGGCCACATGGCCTGTCCCAACTATTCAATTCTGCCACTGTAGCATGAAAGCAACCACAGACAGTATGTAAACAGCATGTCTGTGTTCTGATAAAGTTTATTTACAAAAACAGGCAGCTGGAATTTGATCCAAGAGCTATCGTTTGCTGACCCTTGGTATAGATAAACTTTTGCTAGCTTAGATTTATTTAACTGTTTGCAGTTTTATAAGGTTTTCAAGATCTTTAAAAAATGTTTTCCTATTTTGTAAATTGCCATTTTTGTTGAGTGATTATTTTTCTATTGATAAAGCTGTTGTTACCTCACATTTCCTCCACGTGAAAGGGACTTTTACATGCCACTGAATCGTATGTTATTTTGCATTCTATAACTTCAAAATGAAATCTCCCTTTTCTTGACAGATAAACACTACATGTGAAGAGTTTTGAAAGGAAACATCGATTAGTGAACTGACCTGGAGAGGGAAAGCACTGGTCAACATCACGTGGATGAACTGTCTTGTTTTCTAAAGATGCTGCTGAAATAGTTTTTGCTACTGCTTTCCTTCATTAGTCAAAGCTCTTTTATAACATGGGCTGTATGAAATCAAAGCAAACTTTCCCATTTCCTATGCCCTTTGAAGATGAGAAGCAGCATGAGAGTGGAGAAAGCTTTATGCCAGGAGGGAGACTTCTACCTAGGATGCCTTCTCCAGTTACTGTCAAAGAAGAAGTGATGCAACCCTCGGGGACCAATCCTGTGATCCTTGAATATGCACACCGCCTGTCCCAGGAAATCTTGCGTGATGCCTTGAACCAATGGGCATTCAATAACATCACATACTATGACATTCCATACATCGAGTGTGAGGAGCCTGATGCTGCTGTAGGATGATGACACTTTCTTGACTGCATATATACTTGGTGCTAGCTTAAATACATGAAACAAAAGCAAAAACTGGTGTGAATAACTACAAATAATTCCATCTGGTTGTAAAACATGTCTATGATAATGTCACGTGTGTAAGAATACCTAAGATGAAATATGTTTTAAGCAATTCTATGTTGACAGCAATTTCTCTCTGGGCTTGAAGGGCTAAACGGAAGTCCTATGGTACCCTGTAATCAGCTGTATGTCACAGCACTTTCTTCCTGAGGCAGTAATGATATCACCAAAGAAAATGCTGAGGAATAAGTGTCCCAAGTTCCAAATGGTTAAAGTCATTCCTTTAAAATAAAATTTCTGTTAATTCACACCCCCAAAAAAACCCAGATACAGAGTTTTCTCAAAATGCCTTAGCAAGGGAATGGCACTCAAGCCCTAGTGATCAGCAGTGGGTCTTATTTGTCAAAACCATTTGTGTCAAGGATCTCCACTTCTTAACACAAATGATCCAGCATTAGAAAGCAACCCATGTAGAAGTGGTCTACCTTGAACTCTGTCTTTAATAATTTATTTTTATAGACGAAAAGCATAACCACCACCTTGAACCTCAGGGCCCTAAACAGCTATAGTTGTTACTGGATGACTTAAGACATTGCATATAAAACCATCTTAAAAAGATAATGATTTATAGAAGCCATAACAATATTTATTGCATTGAATTAATAAGAAGCCCAGTGATATAACTATATAAAGAAAACAAGTATGGGTACCTTTTATAAACAGCAATCCAGTAAATCTTAAAAACAAGCAGCCTACCTGCAAAGTAGAAAGCAAAACCTGGCGTCAGTACTAATTGTATATTAAGTTTTACTGCCTCAGATGCAGAGGGCTAGAATATGGCCCAGATAATGCATGAATATTTATAGTTATATTACAAGACAGAACACTCCTTTCAAGGAGAGTATTAATGTATTTATTTTTTTAGTGGTAACACATGCCTATAGGACATTTATAGCCATCTACCATACTATTTTGATGAGTCTGGCTATTTTTTGGGGAAGTCTTTCCTTTTTCTTTTTACTGTTGCAGCACACACATACACACTTTTTAAAAAAATTAAATACTGATTAAAGATAGGTGATTTAAAAAATTGGGGGGAAGATATAACTTGTAGGAAAATTGCGACTGAGTTTCTAGAATAATCATTTCATCAAGATTTGCTACACATTGAGTTTAAATGGAAATTATTTAAGCCTGTGTATGTTAGATCCTTTTATTAATATACCATTGTTATTGAAATCTAAAAGGAGGCAGAAAAAGGCTTGACCTTTTTAATGAGATAAATATGTATATGACATCATAAGCAGGTAGGAATGCTACCTTTAATTTTAGCAATACTTTGAAACCCACAATCAGAGTGAATTCCCTAAGTTACACGAGCAAAGTTATTTGAAATGAGTGATATGCCATCTTTCAGTTGCCTCTGGACACCTCATCATTCAACTTTAATTCTATCTAATCCCAGGATTCATACTGTCCCATCGTACTTTCAGTCTAGCAACTTACAGAAAAGCAACCATTCCTCTTCATATAAAGATCTGAAATCATCAGGCTAAGGGCACAGTTTCCCATAAGTATAAAACATTTCTAGGTCATGAAGAGAAGTTTAGGTTTTTGAGTGTTTATTCAGACAAAAGCCTAGATGTGATGGTTTTTCATTCATTTTATATCTCATGTCAGGATATTTGCTGCAAGGTTATTTGCTGTTTAAAAGATATAATTAGGTATATGGAATAGTAAGTATTATGGTAAGGACACAGAGCCACATAAAGCAGTATGTCCCATTAAATTTGTCAGTATACACAGGGATAGCGACTAGCAGGTGTTGGTTATATCTAAACATTTTAACTTCAGGTTCCTTCTCTACCCTGGGCCCTTATCTCCCAGGGGTGTAACAGGGATGCCTCCCAGATCCATATCCAGCAAGAAGCCTAACACCTGTTGCTACCCTCTCTCAGCAGCTATGCCAGTACAGTTTTGTCACTGAGAACCCACCCCTGTGCCCCTGAATAATATTTTAATAGAGTATATCTTATGTACAATATTTCCAAGAGACTTATCTTTGAAATACATGCTGCACTATATGCCAATGCATGAACAAGCAACTACAAGACTTGCATAATTAGCTAATGGATAAACCAAGTTGGGGGCAAGTGGGAGCTGAAAAAACAAATTTGTACTATATATGATAGTCATCTCATCACAATATGGTTTGGCCTAATGACAAGATGGATGAGAATATCTTTGATAGGATAATTAGCCTTCATTTATATGTTTATATTGAAATATTGGCTTTATTTCATTTTGAAGGTCTTTTATGAACAATAAAAAAGTAGGTCTATTGAGAGGGAAGGAAACATATAGCATAGAAGACCAAAAGAATTTTTAGCTACTGGAAAGGCAAACATTTGGAACATCCAGTGTAAGGGGGCAAGTGACCCTCTACCAGGACAACAAAGAACCTCCAGGTGGCAACTGTAGAAACAGATTATCAGAGAATATAAAAGTGCCAATTCCTTATTTACAGAGACTTACCTAACCCCACGAACATGCTTCACTGCTGCCTCTCCCAGTTGTCTCTTATGTGCTGTTACATTTCAGTTACATGCCTTTGATCCAAGAATTCTCTACTTTTAGTTGCCTTATCAGTTCTTTGCAAACTGCCTGTGATTGTTAGCACTTAAAGCACAATTTTGAAGGGGACAAAAAACAATTATCATCTTAGTCCCACAGGAATATTTTGTGTCAAATTGCCTTATTAGTATTAAAAACAGACACACTGAATGAATAAAGTAGCATAATACTCACAATCCTACTTGATATCACTGGCATTTTATGAGATGAGGGAAGTATACTTTTGTATTACATAGTTTTAAAAATCAAAAGTTAGAGACACTTCGTAAGTAATGTCAAGGAATAGCAATTTAAAAACAAAGTTTTAACAAATGCATCGTTTGCTTAATCATAATGCCCTCCTTCTATATTTGAATGACCAAATAGGATATGTCTTCCTTGGCACCATGGGCTCAGAAGCACTACCTACATCTTAATTTATAAAACTCAAGTTTTGTTAACAGATTCTTTTCTCTGTAGGACTTAGCTATGAAGTGGTATATTTTTTCCAAATATTTTTGTGAAAACGTTTTTTGTAACTGTACAATAAAAGTCCAGTAGCAATTAACTAGCTATGAGTTCTTATTTAACTGATGGTAAATACTTTTAAACATTACATATTATACTTTCAAATATTTTAACATAAAAAAAACATTTTGTGCATTGTTAACAAAAGTAAAAGTGAATAAAAATCCATTTATACAAATAATTTCTTGGATCATTCAGGTCCAATTTAGGAGTTTTAAGAATATAAATGAAAACATGTTCAATATCATGGCATCTTTACTCCAGATCTGTTCCTGAATTTTTTAGAAGAAAAATGCTTCATATAAAATAGATTAAGAACTGAGAAAATGTAAACAAATATCTTCTGGGCTGAAATTTTCTCCTTTATGAGAAGGGTATAGGACATAATCTTTTATGTCTCTTTCAGCTCTGTTGGCTTTTTGTTCTTACAATCCTGAAGTTCTATTAGTTTCTAAGGGGTATGAGATGAAGGAGAAACTATAACAAGTTACAAAATAAATGATTAACTGACCTTTAAAAATTATTCTTACCTACAACTTTGAGTCTATAACATCTTGCAGTTTCTTGTATACCTTAAAAAAAACTTATTTTGTCAACAATACCAATTATTGAAGCTGTATTTTGAACAAGTCTTTTTAATTAATTTTTTTCTCCTGATTTGCACCTTGTGTAAGTACAATTAACTTATCACACATAAGTCTGATGTAAATTACAAAAGCAGAATGTCTCTATCTTAGAGACTGGCAGTTTCCTATTTTCTCATTCTGCCAGAGTAACAAATATTGCAAATAAGAAATAATGCTTTCACTTTTACCCTGGAAGGTAATCTGATTGCTTTAAGAAAGGCCAAGGCTGAGTTAATCATACTAGAGAGATAAGTTCATAAAAACCTTTTCTCTTTGCCCAAGATTTCTAATATTCATAAAAGGAGCTCTTCTGCTACAGTAACCCAACTATTTAAAAATACACTCTTATATGGAGGAAATTCTATAAGGCATTAACACAGTATCCCAAAAAAACCTTTCAGCGTCTTTATTTTTGATAATCTATACCTAAGTTTACTTAATCAACATATAAACCACTACCAAAAGCCAAACATAGTTCCCAATTAGATATACTAACTCAAGAGAACCTTTAATGACCTTTGAATTTTCCCATCTTTTAAAACAGGGGTTGGCAAACTCTTTCTGACAAGAACCAGACAGTGAATATTTTAGGCTTTGTAGGCCATATAATCTTTGTTATAACTACTCAATTCAAAGTAGCCATAGATAATATGTAAAACACGAGGACAGCTATGTTCCAATAAAGCTTTATTTGTGAACACTGATATCTGAATTTCATATAAGTTTCACAAATCATAAAATATTAGTTTCTGATTCTTTTCCCAGCCATTTTAAAATACATAAACCATTCTTAGCTTGCAAGCTGTATAAAAACAGGCAGCAAGCTAGATTTGGCCCATATGCTGTAGTTTGCCAACCACTGCTCCAAAATATACCTGGAAAAGGCCAGTTGCCTCAAAATTTCAAATCACTGCTTCCTAGAGACTTAAAGTGATTATTCACATCTTCATCAGTTACTTCTTTTAGATCAGCTGGTTTCCACTTTGGACTCTGGTCTTTATCAATTAAAACTGTAAAGAGAAGATGCAGATGTCAGTACATTTCTTTCTTGTATTACCAGATTTTAATTACTGAATTGACAGAAACTACCTTGTACTAGGCATATTTTTATATAGCACTTTTTTCCCCCAAAGTTTTTGCGTATGTTCTATTTTTCTTCTAAATTAAACCCCCAAGGAATTTGTATAGATAGCATTATGCTTTTCATGATTGGTGTGAATATTTTCTAACTTTCTAAGCCTCACATCTAGCTTTAATAAAGCCTACTTAACTAATCCAGTAGTTGAAACATTAGAACTCTTTATTCTTCTTCAAATAAAATCGTAAATGAAACCTCCATGTTACAAAACAGCTAAAACCAGAGTTGGTGTGGTTTAAAAGGAAGGCAGGGGAGGGCAGAGGTCCCAGATATGCCAACTATCCTTCTCCACACATTGGGTTTTGGGAGGAAAATTAATCACTTAAGGTAGAGAGAAGGGGACTTTATGCATAATTAAACGTGGATATTGTTGTTCTGCTGAATCCTCCAGTTCAGACAGCTCTGAGTTTAAAAATCAACCACCTTCAGGTTATCACAAAACCTTTTATTTCTCCTATTTCAGTGTAGTCATCACTTAGTACAGCCACATAGTATCCCCACAGGATTGTAAGTATGAGACAGTTTGTAACCTCTCTTATTACAGGGAAGGCAATGTCCATTTCCTGGTTGTGAAAGTATAATGTAGTTATACAAATGTTATTTTGGAAACGAGGTGGGGGGTATGCAGGATCTCTATATTATTTCTTACAACTGCCTGTGAATCTACAATTATCTCAAAACTTTTTTTTAAAGGTATGCTTGTAGCAGCAAATTTCCAACCATGCTTAAAATGTACATAATTCTTGTGAAGAATGGAAATATTTAAATATGCAAACACTATAGTGAAACGGGAAAACCTAATTTAGCATTCAAAGGCTAAATAGTTAAAAAGCAGCAGTATGGGACCCAAGGAAGACTGCCTTGGTAGGCAGAAGGAAGCTTATATGCAGTTAAATGTGGATACTGGAGGTTTTTAAGGTTTGGCTGCCTATACTATGAGATTCTGGTATTGGCTCAGTGGTGATATTAAACACTGATGTTCTGATCCCTACCAATTTGAAAGTTTTATATATTCACTGGACAGTGTAAACAAAGAACAAAGGACATTCTTTCTACAAGAATCTCTTCCTCTTTAAGTGTTCTGGCCAATACGATCTACCTCCTTGAGATCCCACTGAAGAGCAAAAGGAAAGAGAATATTAATCAAATCTATGTTATTTTATTTCAAGCAAACAAAATTTTTTTACCTAAAATAGATATAGCTTAAGCTCTTGCCATGTAGGCAGCTCAAGTTTTTCAGAAGGTCTCCTGAGATACCCACTCAAACTCCATTTGGTAACTAACTAGGCTCTACTAAAATAGCCCATTTTCTTCTATAACCAGAAGTAGTTTGCTGTAGATCTTAAGAGTAAGAATTTTTAATAACTATTTCCCTAATTTGCTAGCTTATTTTATCTAATATGCTAACACATTTTTATAATTAGCAAATCGTAGCAAACATTTGATTATGTAAGAACACTAAACAGTTTTACCCAGGATATTGCTTTCTGAATAAACAGGCTATGCTGAAAGAGGTGGCAATATATTTTATCTTCATTAAAAAGTAGCATGGTAAGCACTTGCTTTATGAATCAGAACTTTGATGCTGCTTGGTTTCAACTTTTTCCTTAAAATAACTGTTTACCTAAAAACAATACCTTTCTTTATTAAGAAGCGCTGTTATAACATATAATGAATACTTTAGCAATATAACCCAAGCAGCATACAGGTTCCCTAAAATTAGAGGTCTAGGCTATAATCTACATGCATCAAGAATTTGCAGAGATTAGTGGGAAAAATGCATATTTTACTTTTTCTGTAAAACCAAGTAAAATCCAGCCTCTGACTCAACCCCATGTGTCTTCTAAAAGGGTTGGAATTAAGTGCTTATTTCTCATATATCATGTGATTGGTGTTCATCAAAGCTTAGAGCTCAGAGAACATAACCTTTTATTCAGACAAAAAAGTATAACCAGAGTCTGTACTATATTAATATGATTAATAAAAACATAATTAAATTAGATATGCAAAGTGCATATAGAAGGAAATAACTTGCTTTATAAAACATAAATAACAGCTCTATATAGACATATGTGTTATACATAAAAAGGAATTGTTGCAAGTTTGCTAGAAAAAAACAACCACTTCACTTGCTTTCTCTAAATATTCTGACTTTGGAGATAAGCAAAAGTGGAAAGTATTAATAAGAACATTAGGCCGCACACGCCTGTAATCCTAGCACTCTGGGAGGCCGAGGCGGGCGGATCGCTCGAGGTCAGGAGTTTGAGACAAGCCTGAGCAAGAGCGAGACCACGTCTCTACTAAAAATAGAAAGAAATTAATTGGCCAACTAAAAATACATAGAAAAAATTAGCCGGGCATGGTGGCGCGTGCCTGTAGTCCCAGCTACTTGGGAGGCTGAGGCAGGAGGATCGCTCGAGCCCAGGAGATTGAGGTTGCTGTGAGCTAGGCTGACGCCACAGCACTCACTCTAGCCTGGGCAACAAAGTGAGACTGTCTCAAAAAAAAAAAAAAAAAAAAAGAACATTAGGAAATGTTACTAATTATGTCATATGTTTTTTCCCCAGCAATGTTTAACTGCTCAAGTACAGGCAAGAAGGTGGATAATAGCATTTGACCACTGCTTGATTTTGCCAGGCCAGGACAAAACAGGGAGGAAGGGTAGGGGACTTGAGGGCTTTTTGTAGGGGAATAAGTGCATGTTTGTAGGGGAATAAGTGCAAGGCCTCGGCTGCAGGATGAGTTCCCAAGTTTACACTGCACTTATCAGAGGTGACTCCATGACTATAGGAGCAGAATTACCTCTTAGCATATAAATTACAGAGCAGTGCCACATTATGTGAATTTTTAAAAATAATATTAGTTTCAAGGACTGATCTTGCCTTATATCCCAGATGGTAATATTTTTTTAAAAAAACACAATTTTGCAAACTTTATAAAGGTTTGATTTCACTAAAAATAATTACATGTTGATTACCCCTTGTCCAAACTGCTTGGGACCAGAAGTGTTTCAGATTTTGGAATATTTGCATCATACTTATGCTCCAATGGGCATGTCCTTTGAGTGTTACATCAACACTCAAAACTTTTTGGATTCTGGAGCATTTAAGATTTCAGATTTTTGGATTTGGGATGTGCAACCTGTATCATCTTTAATTAATAGTGTATGCTCACAAATCTATTTCCCTAATAGCCAGGAAAGAAACACAACTATTTGTCACTTACCAGCTCTAACGCCTTCACCAAAGTCATGACCTCCCTGAAAGAAAATTGAGATTAAAGGGGGATAATTTCTAGGTGTTCTTATTCCTGGTGATCATCTGTCTCTTCCACCCACTTCAGCCTCCCACTCTCATGGCCACAACCTGAACCATGACATTCAGAGACTGGGCCACCTCTGATAACCCACTCTCTGATCAGCACCTCCTGATCTTATATTTGTGCAAGTTATCTCCACTGCTGCAAATCCTTGCTCTTACTGAGGTCCACAGATCCCATGACTTTCTCCCCATCTCTGCTGGCTTCACTTTGCTCTTCACTCAGCCCGGTTTCATCAGTCCTTTAATATGGTCACTTTCTTTGAAAATGTCCTCATCTCCCTCAAACCTCTTTCTCCTTTATACAAACCTGGCAAAATCCCGGCACCAGCTGAACCCTAACATGTACCTCTGCCTACATTTAAGCAGCTAAATCTTGCTACAGAATATCATACAATTGTGACTGGTTTCATTTAAAATTCATGATCACAAATCTCAAACAGGCATGGAAAACTGAACAATCCATGATCCCTTCCACACTCCCCAAGATAATGATTTAAACTGTTTTCTCTCAAACTCTACCCCTAGAGCACACTCTACTCTTACTACAAGATACAAAGTCTTGTCTTCCTACCACTAAAACACCTGCAGCCAACTGCACCTGTCTTCCCTTTCATGACTATGGAGGAATAAACCATTCCCCTTTCAAAGGCCAGTCTTCATCTGCCCTCCAATTCCCATCCCCTCTTGCCTCCTCAGGGGGTTATCCACTTTCCCTCCTTTTCCTGGCATCATCAATGTAGACAATATAACTGAGCAGCTGAATGCTTATAGTTCAAATGCCTGGATTCACATCCTGGTTCTACTACATATTAGCCATGTGTCCTTGGGCTAGTAGTTTTGCTAACCCCCCGTTTCCTTACATGAAATGGCAATATCAACATCATCAGATTATTTTAATCCATACCCCAGTACAACGTCCGACACATAGCAAGTGTTCGGCAAATGTTAACTATTATTATCAGTCTCTACTGGAACATTCCCAAGCATTTACAATGATGTTCTGGTACTTTCCATCTTATAAAATAAAAAAGGAACCTCACTTGATTCCATAGTCCCAGCATTTACTCCATTTCTGTTTTAAGAGGAGTTGTATACACATACTGTCTCTACTTCTTCACATCCCATTTTCTCACTTCCTCTCCAACTTACTGCACTTGAATATCTGCCCCCACGACTCCTCTAAAATGGCTTGCCAACGACACCTACAACTTCAGTGTCAAGTTCAAAGGACATTTCTAACCTCATAGATACTTTGGCAGTATTCAACTGTTCATCACTCTCTCCTCCCCAAAACATTTCTCTCCTGCTTTGTGACACCCATCCTCCTTGATTATTTGTTCTTAAGATTTGTAATTATATACTATATATCTTATGTATTTATCTTTTTTACAGTCTATTTCTCCACTATACAGTAAGTGTTCCATTAGGGTAGGGGTCTTGTGTGTTTTGTTTACCTATGTATTCTTGGTCTAACAGTGCCTAGCACATAGTAAGCACTCTTGTTTAGTAAATAAACTCCCAACGTTTTTTTTTTTTAATTGGTGCTAGTGTCTTTCAGACTTAATCTCTACTTCATACCTCTAAGCTCCAACTCCTAAATGTATTCTTTCAATTCTATCTCTATTTATCTCAAATTTATTTCTCTCCATTGCCAGCATGCTACTCTAGTCTAAACCACTACTATTTTACTCCTGGGTCACTGCAGGAAGCTCATGTCTGGTCTCTACATCCACGGTTTTTGTTGTTGATGTTTCAGACAAGGTCTCGCTCTGTCACCCAGGCTAGAGCACAGTGGCATCATCGTACTCATTGCATCCTCAAACTCCTGGGCTCAAGCGATCCTCCTGCCCCAGCCTCCTGAGTAGTTGGGACTACAGGTGTGTGTCACCACGGCCATCTACTCTGATACATCTACTCTTGAACCCCTCCCTATCTCCACTCAGCCATAATTACCTTCTTAAAGAAAATCAAATCAAATGAAAAATCAAATCACTCCCTATTAAATCCAAGAGGCTTCTCAACATACTCATTTCTCCTCCTTTAGGTCACAGATATCAAAGATGTCTTCCCTGACCTACTTAAACCAGCCTCTCCTTTGCCTCCCAACTCCCTCCTATCCCTGTGTCATTCTCTTCTATTACCAACCCTGTGTGTTTTCTTTAGAGCACTTACCACAATTTATAATTATTTTATACTTATTTTGTTTACTTGTTCTTTACAATCTCAGTAGACTAAACACCATGAAAACAAAGGACTGTTTTCTTATTTAACAACATAACTCTAACACTTAGCACAGTGCCTGGTACATAATTAACATGTCTGCTGAGAGGATGAAGGAAGGAATCAACCAATCTAGGCAATGCATTAAAAGTGCAATGGAAACCGTGGACTGACTGTGTGAGGTATGCAAGAGAGTGGCCAAGAGCACTGGCACTAGAGTAAGACTGCCTGGTTTCACGTGCCATGTCTCTGCCACTTAACAGTGCATGGCCTTAGGAAGGTTACTTCTCTATGCCACAGTATCCTCACCTGTAAAATGGAGACAATAATAGTACCTATCCTTCTAGAGCTACCATGAGATTTAACAAGAGAATGCATATAAAGTGGCTAGCATAGTACTTGCATATAATAAACACTCAATAGACTTCAGCTGTCATTTACATCCTATAAGAGTGAGTTTAAGACACTGCAAACAGAGCTTTATTTCTAATTAGATGAAATGCTTTAAATATCTTAATAACTATTTCAAGACATTAAAGACATTAAAGTGTATTAGGGGGCTGGATGTGGTGGCTCACACCTGTAATCCTAGCACTCTGGGAGGCCAAGGCAGGAGGATCGCTTGAGGGTAGAAGTTCGATCCCAGTCTGATCAAAAGTGAGACCCCATCTCTACTAAAAATAGAAAAAATTGGCCAGGCGTGGTGGTGTACACCTGTAGTCCCAGCTACTCGGAAGGCTGAGGTAAGAGGATCACTTGAGCCCATGAGTTTGAGGTTGCTGTGAGCTAGGCTGATGCCATGGCACTCTAGCCCTGTGACAGAGTGAGACTCTGTCTCAAAAAAAAAAAAAAAAAAAAAAAAAAGTATATTAGGAATGTCTGCCTGCTGGTTATTAAACAAATATTCCCTTTAGTCTGTAAGTTTATTAATCTAAAGGCTTAATAAAAATCTGGGTAGCAATACTTCCACACACTTAAAGCTAACTGGCCTGTTGTGTTTTTGTTAATTTACAGGTATTACAATTTTTAATGTTCATGTTTATATTGAATGTATTTTACATGTTCTACAATGAACACTTACTACTTTCATAAAAAATGACAATTAAAAAAAAATTCTTACCATACAAGCCTGACTTAGCCGATACTCCATAGTTAATACTTCCTGCAAGGTCTTTGAAGACCCCTCCATGAGTTGCCTTAGTGTGATCTTTAGAGAGGTTGGAGACATCTTATTAATTACCTTTTGGAGGGAAAAATACTAGTTTTAGCCCAGCAGCTCCTTTATTGTCTATAATAAACTGTATTTCCACATAAATCATATTAAAATATGCCCCTTAATAGTACTTTCATATGCCAAAGTCTCATAAAAGATTATACCTCAACCTAATCCTGCCAAATCACCAAATAAAAGTTTTCTAATCTATTACAAAAACATTATTCCACAAATAGAATAAATTCTGTCCCTATAACTTAAGCAATAAAATAAACCTGCATTTGTAGTTTACCTGGCATAAATTATGATCCCAACTAGCTAATAAATAAAATCTATACACACCTTACAAGCTACTCATATTCATAGAGGATATTTAATTTTACAATGTAAAGAAGGTGAAGGAGTAGAGAAACAGTAGCTCTTCCCAATTTGTGGCTATGAAGAAATGTCATAACTCTAGTCTTCACCTAAAAATAAATCTACTTACCTTGAAAGGAGAGAAAAGAAGTTACTGTGAGACATTCTTCTATGGTATTTAATTATTTAATAAAATAAGAATTACAGATTTGCCTCCTTGGCTACAATGCTATGCGCCACTCCTTTTGAACATAAAGATGTTATCACTAGTTCCAAAACATGTGTGTGACTGTAATGTCAACAGCTGCCACAAGAGGTCATTACATGCTGTGTACATCTGATGCCTGCCCTTTCCTTTGTAATTTCAATGCATAGTTTTCAGGCTTATTGTTGAATGGTCTCAAAGGCTTAGACTTTACTTGAGTTCAAACAATTCTCCACTTCAAGATTCTGTATTCCTGTGTAGCATCCTTAAGTCTGGCAACCGGATTCAAGGAACAGACTGAATGGACAGGACAGTATCTTACCTAGCAGTTGCCAGAGATTAGACGACTACTATACAAGAAAAATTCAGAGGTTAGTATCCCACCTATAGCCGCAGTTCTGCTGAAGAGATGGAAAGAAAAATGATTAAGGGCTGGATAAAAAACAGTTCTTCATGGGAACTCATTCTCTGCTCTGGGTGCTTTACGGACATTATTCCACTTAATGCCCTTGAGAACGATCCTGCTCCATGTTCTCGCCTTTCTTGTTGCAGGCCTTGGGGATGCAGGGATAATGGCACCTCTGTAGCAGTCTGTACATTGTGCTAAGAGGCCCCTCCCTTTCTGTAGGCAAGGAGATAATGGGTCCATTTTGCTGACAAAAATCACTAGTTTGCTTTAGCGGGAGCAATACCCATATTATCTCAGGTGAACACCTGGCAGAACTTCATTCCCAATGCTAAAAGGTAGATTTGAGGGAGTGACACAGCCTCCCTCTGGCTTTTCTAGTCTGCAAGGTCAATGAAGCTACAACTCCCTTCACTGCTGTGGTGTGCGAGCCCACAATCATCCCTCAGCACTACCATTACACTTAACTGCTTGTGGCTTCTATTTCTTGGTTTGGCACTTTATGTGTCATCTGGATTTCTCAAAACAAAACAAAACAAAACAAAACAAAATCTGTCTCTTGCTATACTTCCTGTTTGCTACCAATTAATTTCATAAGAAAGGCCCCTAAGAGGACCCCATGTATCTGGGCTTGTCTCAAACATACACAAAGAAATGGGAAAACCTCATTTAAAAATCTGTTGGTTCAGAGATTTCATGAAATGTATTTTCAAAGGCAGACATCACATAAGAAGAAACTGGTGTACTGACAGCCCAAGGATCCTAACAGTTTCCAACAACTCTTAGTAGACTGGCAATTGAGCACAGAAGCTCAGGGTTGGGACTCTAAGATCAGACAGCTCTGGGTTGGAATTCCAGCTCCACCACCTCCACATGACTGCCCTTAGTTTCCTCATTTGTGCAATAGTGATAATAATACTACCCGCCTCATAAATGGTATTGCAGTACAAGGTAGTGCAATGTGTCAGAAATCAAGCAAAACAGGGAAGGGAAGGAATATTTATGGAGCACATTTCCCTTAGCCGTCAAAGTAGCACTTTAACATGTTTAATCCCAATTTGAGAAAGGGAACAGCATGCCCATTTTACAGATGAGGAAACCAGGTCTGATACAAATTTGTCCAAGGTCACATAGAAAGAGAGAGTTGGAATCCAAACCCAAGGCTGCTGACTCCAAAGCCTACCTCCTTCTACCATACAAGGCTATAAAAGTAGTCAAGAATGTCGAAGGCTGAAGAAGTAGAAAAAAGAGTGAAGAGGACACTGCATCAGGTGATAAACAGAAGTGAATAAAAACTTGTCTGTGTAATTTTGACAGCAAAGGGGAAAGTCTGGATGGTGGCTTAAAGAAAAACAGGGTCAAGGGAAGGCTTTTTAAATTTTTTGTGGAGGAAAGCTTTTTGAAAATAATGGCAGAAGAAAATGTGCCACTAACTCAACAAGGTAAAATTGGGGATACTGAAAAGGGGAGATGACTGGTGTAATTCCTAGAGAAGGCAGGAAAGGACAGAATGAGAGCACAGATGGGGCCCTTGGCAAGGAAACGAGAAACATGTTAGAGGAAATCAAAGGGAAGATGAACAAGTTAAAGGGGTATGTATAATATGGCTTCAATCATTAAAAAGGAAACACATAAGACTGTTCTGAAAAAATTGATAAATGATTAGGACTTTAGCTATCCCAGAAATGTGTATTGATACAATTCTGTACCCACATAACTTAGTGAACATATTTCTACTTCTTGTAAACAATGATCAGTGTTCTTACCAATTTATATGACCCTTGAAAGAGTAGTTGTTTAAAGATTAATTAGTGGGAAAGAAGATTAGTTGTCCCCTGCTGTCCAAGAGCCAATATCTCTTTTCCTTTATCAAATGATTCACATTCTCATCTCAACAATATTACTGAGCATTTATTATGCAACAGACACTTCAGGAGAGACAACAAACAGGACAGTGTCCTTGCACTTAAATAACATTATTGGCATTATAATCACTGCCCTTTGGGTAAGACTCCCAGGTACTCTTCTTTTGACAAGCTTTGTCAAGTCCTGGGGAATTTCTAACAAAAGGAAAACTCAGGTATTGCCTCTACTCCTCCCTTCAGGAGACTCCCAGAACACCCAATAATATATAGTGTGACATGCATTGTCAATAGGAAAACAATTTTCAACATGCCTACTGATACAATTAGAAAAATATTCAATACACCTATTGATACAATTAGAAGAATTCTATGAGCAGGCCTCAGGGTTGACTGAAGGGCTAAACAGATATGTACCAAATCTTCCTTTGATTTGCTATGTGATCTTAGAAAATCATCTTTATAAAAAAGGATGTTATTTGTAACATTCTCTAAAACTCTAGGCTCTGTCAGATTAATCCCCAAAGAAGGAACTTGTTATGGCTAATTTTATTTGTCAACTTGACTGGGTCATGGGATGCCCAGATACCTGATTAAACATTATTTCTGAGTGTGTCTGTGAGGGTGTTTCTGGATGAGATTAGCCTTCGAATTGGTGGACTGAGTAAAGCAGATGGCCCTACCCAGTGTGTGTGAGCATCATCCAATTCGTCGAGGGCTTCAACAGAACAAAAAGGTGAAGGAAGGTTGGATCAGGCCTCTCCTTTTTGCCTGACTCTTTGAGTTGGGACATCAGTCTTCTCACACCTTCAAACTCAGACTGGAATCTACACAGAGATGAACTGGCTCTCTATCTCTCAGGCCTTCAAACTACACCACCAGCTCTGCTGGGTCTCCAACTTGCAGACAGCAAATTGTGGGACTTCTCAGCCTCTATAATTTGCTTGAGCCAATACCTTACAATAAATCTCTTCCTAGATATTTTATATGTATATATTATATATATATTTATTTATATATGTATATATATTTATATCTCTTGTTTCTCTGGAGAACCCTAATATAGAATTTTCTGTTTAGAAGTCATCTATTAATATATTTAAATCATTTTACTTTTTAAAAATACATTAAAAATAGTGCTGATACTGACTTCCATTAAGTAGAGAGATGATGAACAGGAAACGAGGGCTTAAGAAGCTAATTAAAGGAAACAAATTGGTTTGTTCCCTAACTGAAAGGAATACATAGAGGTGTAGGATGAATAAACATGGGTGTAATTTTGCTGTCCTCAGAATACAGGCTATAGTATATTTCAAATCTACTAACATGCTGTGAGATGAACTTTCTAATCCTTCCATTAAGAAACGAAATTCACTATTTCTAAAAACGTTCTTTGAACTGATAAAAAATACCATCTAGAAACAAGTGTAAGTAAGCCAGAGACGACCACTTAAGAAGTATTCAATGTAGTTTCCACATTATAGAGGTCAGAAGGATAAAGCATTTGTTCATATTATTCTCCAGAAAAAATTTATTTTGAATAGCAAATATTTTTAAACAATTGCAAGGCATAAGAGAAATAAACCAGTGCAAAACAAGTCAAAACGTAAATTTTCTGAAAGAGTATAGAAAGTATTTTGAGTTGAAACAGTATTTTCTATAAGTGCAAATGGTACATAGATAATAAAAGTAAACTAAGAGATGCTACAGTTAGAAGCATCTTATGTGGCTGGATTTTTTAAGAAAAAATCTAAAATAGTCTTTGCCAGGAGGGAAAGAAGGAAGAAAGGAGAGAAAAAGGAAAAGAAAGGATGAAGGAAGGAAGGAGGAAAAGTGACATCATTATGTAAATATAAAATTCAAAGTAATCTGCAAACTATAAATAACTCACTTAAAAAATGAGTTTAGCAAAGTCACTGGATACAAGGGTTAATATACAAAATTTAATCTTATTTCTATTTATCAACAGAAAATGAAATTTTAAAATGATACCATTTACAAATGCTTCAAAACTCATCAAATATCCAGGGATAAATCCAATGGATTACACGCAAATGCAAGCCCTCTACAAAGAAAATTACATTATTGAGAGAAATTAATGAAGAATCCAATAAATGGAAGAACATACCATATTTATGGAATGGAACAGTCAACATCTGCTTTCTTTTTGGGAGTCTGGAATTTTGGTATGTGCTAGGCAGAGAGTACCTGTGTGATCAGTCCCCAAAGAAAACCTGTGCACTGAGGCTCTAAAGTACTTCACATGTATTGTCTCAACTAGTTGCTGGAGAAATTAAGCAAGTCCTGCATGATTCCACTGGAAGAGGACTCTTGGAAATACCAGGTTTCCTTCAGACTACACTCCATGTGCCTTTCCTTTTGCTGATTCTGCTTTATATTCTTTTGCTATGAGTACAACTATATACTGACTTCATCTAGTGGGTCACAAAACTCAGGGGTGGTCTTGGGGAACCTTGACATAAAATGCAATCATCCACTGCCTTTTAGCTTCCAATGTTGTTAAGAAATCTAAAGCCTTAGTAGGTGACATGTTTATTTCCTGAAAGCTTGCAGGAATAGCCAGTGATTTCTTAAACAAGACATAAAAACAAACCATAAAGGGAAAAAAAGATAAATTGGATTATATTAAAATTTTCTGTTCATCATATGACACCCTTAACGAAAAGACAAGTAACAATAAGAGGAAGATGTAGGCAATACATCTATCAAAGGACTCATATCTAGAATATATAAAGAATTCCTACAGATTAATAATAAATATTTAATAGGAACTTCACAAGAAAGGATACCCACATGGACAATAAATATATAAAATGGTGCTTAACTTCATTAGTCATCACAGAAACTGCAAATTAAAACCACAATGCAACGCTATTTTATATACTCCAGAATGATTAAAATGAAAGACAAATATTATAATACCAAATGCTGGTGAGAATATGGAGTAACTAGTACTTGAATGTAAACTGGTATAACCATACTAGAAAATTATTTCACAGTAACTACTAAAAATGAATATACATATACCTGATGATTTTGCAGTACTGCTCCTAGGTATATACCCAATAGAAATGCATATCTATGTTACCACAAAGCATATACAAAAATGTTCATAGCAGCACTATTTGTAACAGTAAAAACCTGCAAATAATTTTAAATGTCCAACAGTAGAAATGCATAAATAAAATGTAACACATAACACAATGGAGTATCTTACAGCAATGAAAATGTACAAACTACTGTTACATAGGTACAATGGGGATGAATCTCATAAATATAATGCTGAGCAAGAGAAGCGAGACACAAAACTGTATAATTTCATTTATACAAAACTCAAAACATGTATAGTGTGAAAAGCCAGTATAATGGTTATCCTGAGGGGAAAGGCAGTGACTGGCAGGGAACACAGGCAAGACATCTGGGGTGCCCTATAATATTCTGAGTATTGGTTACATTCATGTGAAAAAATTTTGAGCTATACATACATGATTTCTGTATTTTTCTGAATGGCATATTTCAAAAATATGAGTTCTTAAAATACAAATACTCAGAAAAAACTCACAGAATTCAAGCTCTAAAGTATAATAGAAGTCCCCTCACAACCAGACCCCAATCATTTTTGGCCATATTTTCTGATACATTACTCTGTTCCTTGCTCTGCACTCTCCAAACACTTGTCCTTGGAGTATATGGTTTGTTCTGTCTGGAATACTCTTTGCCACTTGGCAACACAATCTCATCTTTTAGAATTTGCTCAGATATCACTTCCTCTGTGAAGCCTTTCAGACTCCCTCCACCATTTTCTGGACATACACAGTAATTCATGCAAGCATCTATTTTAGCAGCACTTACCCTATTGTATTACAATTGTTTATGTGTGCGTTCCACTAGATTGTAAACTCCCTGAGAATAGGTTCTGGACCGTCATTTTTGTATTTCAGTGGCCAGTATAGCACTTTACCCATTCATTAATTTGTCATACACATCATGAAAAATGCTCTGTGTTAAGTGCTTGGAGATACAGGGATAAGCAGGCTTCTAAGGAGCTCACAGTCTATGGTAGATATCACTCAACAAAGCAAAAAGACAAGAGGTAGAGAGAAAAAGACACAACAGAATAGAGACAAGAAGATAGAGTCACACAGACTTTTATAGGATAACACTGCTATTTTGTGGTTGCTTACAATATTGCCACTAAAGATCTGAAGCTATGTTGTGTTTTTGTTTACATGGAAATATCTCTTATTTGCCTTCAGGGTTGAATGAAATTAAGTTGAAGGAAGAATTTAAACCACAACTAATAAGTCACATCATCTGTTATTTTCAAACCAAGAAGCAAAAGCCCTGTTATATCTTGCATATTAAATAGGTCTTTGATTTTTTAAACTAGTTTAAAATCAGCCATAGTTAGGATTTATGTTTTGCTATGAATTGTAAATATTTTTCTAAATAATTATCTTATATATTATATACTTCTATCTATAAATCTTTTCAAGACGTGTTTAGACAACAAACCAATACAAAATACTTAAACTAGAACAAGTCAAAGTCTACTTCACTGATTAGTACAGTTTCACAGAAACATTTTTTAATGTATTTTCACTATTCTGAAATATCATATTACCATGTAAAGACCAAACAGCCCTTTGCTTAAAGAAATGGCACTTGTATTTCTTTTTTCTTGTCTACAGTAAAAGGCTTATAGCCAGTGCAAGAAGAGTGTCTTTTATAACCTGATCAAAAGACTTTTCTGGTAATTTCCTAAAAGCATTATCAATTTAAATAAAATGAAAAGACAGTATGTAAAGATGCAAGTATTGCCAATACATGATATCCTAAATGCTCACGATAGTGTTTAGGGGTCACTAAAGTCCATTAGTGGACGGGAAAACTGTTTTCTCTTCCTGTCTACATAAATTCATATATTTTCCCCTTAAAGTTAACTGTATGCTTGCCCCAAAGGCACAATGTATCCATCAATACTGCCATTAAGCTGCTCTTATTAATAGCAATGAACAGTGTAGTATAATGGGTATCTTCAACAAATATAATGCATACCTCTATAAAGCAAACTATTTTTAACGTAATTTGGTATGTCAATTTTATTTCTTAAATAATTAGTTTTATTGACATATAACTTATATGGTAAAATTTGCTCATTTTAAGTGCCTAGGCTTGTAAGTTTTATTTATTTATTTATTTTAAGCAGCAGTGTTTTATTTTTAACTTTTTATTTCAGCATATTATGGGGATACAAATGTTTAGGTTACGTGTATTGCCCTTGCCCCACTCGAGTCAGAGCTTCAAGCTTGTCCATCCCCAGACAGTGTGCACCGCACCCATTAGGTGTGAATATGCCCATCTCCTCCTCCCCCCTCCCATCTGCCTGACACCCGATGAATGTTATTACTATATGTGCACTTAAGTGTTGATCAGTTAATACCAATTTGATGGTTGAATACGTGTGGATATTTTGTTTTTTAGACACAGGTTCCTGCTATGTCACCCAGGCTGGAATACAGTGGTATGATCACAGCTCACTGTAATCTCAAACTCCTGGGCTCAAGCAATCCTCCTAGCTTAGCCTTCCAAGTAGCTGGGACTATAGGTGCATGCCAGCACACCTGGCTAAATTTTTTTGTGTGTGTAGAGATGCAGTCTCACTATGATGCCTAGGCTGCTCTTAAACTCCTGGTGTCAAGCAATCCTCCCACATTAGCCTCCCAGAGTACTGGGATTACAGGCATGAGCCATCACACCTGGCCAGTTTTATAAGTTTTGATAAATATATACAATTATATAACTATCTCTACCATCAAGATATAGATATTTCCATCACTCCAATGAGTTCTCCTTATCCATGGCAACTTATCGGTTTTCTGTTTCTATAGTTTTACCTTTTCTAGAATTTCATAAAAATAAAACCATAAAGTGGTCCTTTGTCTCTGCCTTCTTTCATTGACATAATGCTTCTGAGATTTACCATGTTGTTGCATGTGTAAGTAGCTCATTATTTCACTATATAAATATATCACAATATGTTTATTCATTTATTAATTAGCATTGAATTGTTTCCAATTTTTGGCTATTATAAATAAAGGTACTATAAACATGTAAGTACAAACATTTGTGTGGACTCAGGTTTACATTTTCTTGGGTAAATCTCTAGGAGTGGGATTGTTGGGTTTTATGTTTAACTTCATAAGAAACTGTCAAACTGCTTTCCTGCCACAATGTATGAGTTCTAGGCACTCCACGTCCTTACCAACACATGGTATTGGTGTCATCAGTCTTTTTAATTTTAGCCATTCTAATGGATGCATGGTTGACATCTCACTGTAGTTTTAATTTGCATTTTTCTAACAATTAAAGATCTTGAGCATCTTTTCATGTGTTTTCTGACCATTCATATATCTTTGGTGAACTGTCAAATTGTCCCATTTTTTAACTGTGCTGTCTGTATTCTGTTTGAAGTTATAAGAGCTGACATATAGTGAATTAAAGTCCTTTTATCAGACATGTTTTGCAAATATTTCCTCCAGTATGTTCTTGACAGTGCCTTCCAAAGGGGAAATGCATTTAATTAATACTATATTGAAGATCAGTTTACCAATTTTTTTTCTTTCACAGTTGATGCTTTTTGCATTAAAAAAAATCTTGGCTAACCAAAATTCACAATTAAATCCATTTCTCCTATGTTTTGTTTGTCTTTATACAGATTTAACTCTTACATTTAGGTATACAATCCATTTTGAATTGCATATAGTATAAGAGTCAAGTTCTTTTCCCCCCCCCTTGCATATGGATATCCAATTGTTTCAGAACCATTTGTTGAAGTGACTGTCTTTCCCAGCCTTACCCCCTGAATTACCTTGGGAGTCCAGCACAGCCTTCACTGTAGCGTTCATTCATCCCCACTATTAAGGTGTGAACCTTCTGGCAGACAGGAGCATGAACTCTTCCCAGATACTTTTTCAGCCCACTACTTTCCTGTAATTCTTTCCTGGTCTTATGCAATTTTACCCAAAACATGTACAGATCAATATTCTGGAAATTCCTCCCAGAAAAAAGCTGAGGCAATCTTTGTTTCCCCTCTCTCAGGAATCATAGTCCTGTGCTGCCTGTATCGTCCAGTGTCTACAAACAGTTGTGTCATATATTTTTTTCCAGTTTTCTAATTATTTATAGCAAGAGAACAATTCCTGTAACTGTTAATTATTCATGAACAAAAGCCTGTGACTTTATTTGAAATAGTATACTATATGAACAATTCTCAAAGATTACAGAAAGATTTACTAAACCAATCTTTTCAGGTTTAATTTCTCTTTTTAGTATTTTGCTGTTCTTCTTTCTCTAAATCTATGCCCTAGATAGCATTCTTAGTTTCTCTATTTTTCTCCTTAGTTTTCAGTACATGAATTCTTTACAGAGGTCTATCATATTCTTGCATGTTAACTTCTCAAGTATAATATAATACTGACTTTCATTTACTCTTCACAAAATGAATATTTCAAAAATCAAACAGATAAATCTCACATTGGTAGTTAGAAAGAACAAATATTGAAGAATTATATGAGTTTTCTAGTACTGAAAAAGGAACTCATATGCCCTTTATGCCTTTAACATGACAGACTATCCCATACCAATAATAAAGAAAACATGTAAAAATAAATCAAAAAGCAACACTGGCTTCCCGCCATTTGCTCAGGACCACTTTCCCACTGTTCTCCTGTTCTTTTCTCTGTCTCTCTGTCATGGACCTCATACCCCAGCCCTCCTAAGGACTGGTGATCTATCTGGATCCCTTTCCTTGGTTTAGTTTCCTTGCTGAGGAAGGGGAGGTGGGGGAGTCTCAAACTCTTCTATGCATATTCCTTTGATTGCTGATATCTCTCCTAACTCTGGAAAAGAGATACATCTCTCATCAGCCCTGAGGAAAACTTCTTTACTTCTGCAAACCTGCTAGTCTCATCACCAGAAAAGGGAGACTTAAAAAGGAGAGCACTTTGACAACTCAACAACAAAAAATCAAAAATCCATATAAAAAATGGGCCAAAGACTTAAACAGACATTTCTCCAAAGAAGATATACAAATGGCCAACAAGCATATAAACAGGTACTCAAGATTATTAATTACTAGGGAAATTCAAGTGAAAACCCCAATGAGATACCACCTCATAGCCATTAGAAAGCTACTATCAAACTAAACAAAAAACAAGTGTTGAAGAAATTGGAACCCTCACACACTACTGGTGGCAATATAAAATGGTGTAGCTGCTACAGAAAACAGTATGGCGTTTCCTCAAAAATAAAAAACAGAATTACCATATGATCCAGCAATTCCATTTCAGGACACATTTCCAACAGAACTGAAAGCAGGATCTTGAAGAGGTATTTGTACAGCCATGTTCATAGCAGTTATTATTCACAAGAGCCAAAAGGTAGAAGCTACTCAAGTATCCATCAGCAGATGCATAAACAGAATGTGATATACACATATAATGGAAAACATTCAGCCTTAAAAAGGAAGGAAATTCTGGCACATGGATGATGAACCTTGAAGACATTATGCTAAGTGAAATAAGGCAGTCAAAAAAGACAGATACTATAAGATTCCACTCAGGTGAGATAACTAGAGTGGTAAAATTCATAGAAACTAAAAGTAGAATAGTGGTTGCCAGGGACTATGAGAAGGAGAAAATACGATTGTTTAATAGATACACAGTTTCAGTTTTGCAAGACGGAAATGTTCTAGAGCTTGGTTGTGCAATGTCAATATGCCTGACAATACTGAACTGTACACTTAAAAATGGTTAAGATGGTAAATTTTATGTTATACATATTTGCCCACAATTAAAAATATATACACACAAACATGAAAGCACCGTGATTAGAGTCTTTGTATAAGGTGTCCCTAACATAAGCCACCCACTTGTTATTCAAGGCACTTAAATAGCTCATTAGCTTACATGGATTACTTGGCACCATAAACAACCTACATCATAAAAGAGGAATTAAAAAGAAGGTGTGAGGAATTCCAACCTTAAACATAAGAAAAAAAAAAAAAAAAGAAAGAAAAAAGGCAATGAGACTTTGGAAGAAAATCTAAGAAAGGACATGAGAAGCCATAAAATAAGATACTATGAAAAGTCTATCAGTTGCAGAGAATTTACAATTTCCTCATTTTTTTAAAACCTCATATGCTATCCTATAGTGATTAGCAATAAAAACCTTAAAAATGCAGAAAGATTTTAAAAACACTGTATGTTTTTATTTAATGATTGCCAAATACACTGAACAGATTGTGTTCTTCCCCAGAATCTTGGAGAGAAAGGAACCTCTAAGACATAAAGTAGATAGCTGCAACTTAGAGACCACAGACATAGACTAGATCATGGGGACCTGCAGAAGAGACAGGAATCCCCGAAGAGCTCACAGGGCTTAGGAGCAATCCCAAAGGCTTACTGGCAAAAGTATTAGAATCTTTTTAAAAATCTTATCAAACATTTGATCTGCAAACCTTTCAATGAATCACTAACAACTATTTTCTCCTTCAGAGTTTGTTCTGTGTTTCTAGCTGACATAATTAAAAGCAGACCTGTATCTAAGCTCTGCGAGGAAGACTCAGTGGGAATGTTTCGATCCTCAGATCATGTTCCCAGCAGACACTAATATTCTGGAGCTACATTCATTCACCAGAGCTGTAGATCAACTGAATAAAAATGAAAACCTGTCCTTCCAATGAGAGTGTTTATGATGATCCCAGCTGTGCTTTGTGGTTTGTCAAGTATTTGTTTCTGAATACAGAGTAACCATATGGCCAGAGGAATGGAAAGAAAATTGAAGGACCATATAGTTCCTAACCCTCTATTTTGGGGTAGGCCATTGGTTTTAAAATAATATGGTTAGTTGCATATCTTGTACTGCTTTAAAGTGACATCACATAGGTTATGTGCTGCATGACTACTTTCAAATGAAGTTGCTAAGTACATAATTAATTAGGCCCTATTGCTGGGAGAACAAAGCTAGAACACTAGCTTTTATATTGCTCTGGAAACAAGAGAACCAACTTAAAGTCAGAATCCTTGAAAAATAAAAAAATGTATTTACATTTACATAATCATTCCTAAAAGTTGTTAAATAGTAACAATCTACTTTTGTGAGTTAGGGAAATACACTGCTGAGCTACCTGATTTATGCCTATCCTTGAAAGTTAATACAATTCTAATACTGAATAAGATCCTAAGAGAGAATTAATTTGGGATTTCCTGCATAAGAATACAGTAACAATGGCAAAATGTTTTCATCTTCACAAGACTTTATTAAAATTTTTGTAAGTTTTCTGATGACTGAAATATTGTGATTATATCTATAAATAGAAAAATACTATAAATAAAGACAAGTCAAAACACCTTTTAAGTATAAAGAAACATACTTTTTCTTTCGTCTGGAAGTCTGAAATACTCCAAGTTTCATCATCATACAATATGTCCGAGCATGTCAATACCTAGTATGCACACATTTATGCAAAAATAGCTCTTCTGCTGTTACTATTTGAGTTATACTGTACAAAGATCAAAGTGTACCTAATGCAGAAACAAACACTGCTTAAGACTCAGTTATGGTGGTAGATAGAGTCTCTTACTAGTTTACAAAGGATCATTTTTTATTAAACCTCCTGCTTAGAAAAACCATATGCTGATCTACTGCATATTAAATAGAATTTATGGATCAATGTCACAATTGCGGTATACCATAAAGTGACTATTCTTCAGTGATTCAACCCTTCTAATATGATAAAAATGTCCCTAAAAGCTTCCCACACAGGACAGGGAGGACTATTTGGAAATGAAGCATGCTTACTAAAGTCCTTCTCTGCTACATTCAAAGGACATAAAACCAACTTGGCTTTTTCCTTCAACAATTTAGACATGACACTTGAGTTTAGGTCAAGGTTAGTGTAACTACTTTCTGAAGCTCACCTGAATTTGGGGGGAAAAAAAAACCAACAAAAAAACAATGCAGTGGGCTAAGTTACCCACTCTTACCCCTCAGAGAGGCTTCCCTGTCACAAGATCTCACCATGCTCAGGGCAGAAAGGATTTCAATATTACCTTCAACTGCTCTAGGGCAAAAGATGAACCATCTTGCCGTAAGTTTTCAATAATCTGCTCCATGGTGTTGGCTGAAAAACAACTATAAAAAAAGGAAACACGATTTCATCAATGTGCAAATGATTTCTTATTTCTAACATACCAATGAATCTAAACACAGGCCTACCCCGCCCCCCATTTCAATAATGAAAAAATTTCCAAAGAGATGAAATACAACATTGCTTCCCTAGGTAAGCATTTGCAGTCTACCTTCACTAATGCAAAATAAAACCTAAATTTTCTCTTTTGCTTTCTTGCATCCATTGTACTCATACGTAAATATTTCAGCTGTGAAAAACTGATGCTTCCAAAATGTAGACATGGCTGTCTTATTTTCCAGTAGTTTTCCACCTCTTGTTTCCTGAAGCTACTCTGTCAATCTCTCAAAATCACTGCACAAACCTTTTTTGCTGATCACCTTGATAAGACCTTAGACGATAACTTCACAAAGATAAAAGTTAATTCAATTATTTTCTAGCTTCTCCCACTTAAATAAAAAATATTTTGCACTAAGATGAATTAGCATGGTAGATTACTTAAATATAATGAACTTATTTTGCCTGGAAAGAATGGAAGAGAAGCTACTTTCAGAGGTAAGTGAAAATAAAAGCACTATGCTATCCGATCTCAGAATTCTGTGCATTATCAAACATAATGCAATTACAATGTTAGCAATTTCAATGTAATACAGTCTTTCCAAAGGGATAAATATAATTGAGATCTCTTTAAGTACCTGTTTATTTTGTCCATGTGTTCCTCAAGTATAAAAGACTTGTCTTTATCAATCTTTGACTGTTTGAAAAGAAAAATCTTTTAATAAATTTGAAGTACCTCAATTTTTAAAAATTCTTATAAATTTCATATTTAATGACACACTTTGTGACAGATTATCATTTTCAAATTACATCTAAGAGTCTCAAATAACTACTGTTGTATGCTCAAAATTCACAGTATGTAGTACTCTAGTTCTTAAAAGCATAGAGTGTAAAAGTGTTCTTGTATTTTTATTTATATGTCATTATGTATGGTACATTATCATTTAAAAGTATCTATGCATTTAAGGACTGTAACAGGCCTGAGAGGTCATCCTGCCCCAATTTCCATTTGAGCTAGTAATTCCCACTATATCCCTGGTATCCCTGCAGCTCTGACTTCCAGGGAGAGAAAATAGTACCGCAGGAAGAAGCTCACAGGTGCAGGAACTACTATGATAATTAGGTTTTTGTTATTGTTTTAATTCTGGACCAAAAATCAGTTCTCTCATGTTCATAGTTCTAGTTAATCTCTTTCACCTTAATCATTTCCCACATGGCACAGTTTTGTGTCCCCTCACAATCCAGGTGACTTGTTCTTATGGACAAGTTCCACTTTATCAAGGCCATTCTTCAAGTGTAGGACACATACCTTAGCTACAGGTGTGGCTGGATAATAGAAAAGTAGAGAGAGTTGCATGTGCCCTTGTCTGCATGGATACAACACTTTTACTAATAGCACTAACTCTGGGTTATTGCTGAGGCAGGCCTATTATGCAGCTGATTTACACTGAGCTCCAACCAATAAAAACTGTCTTTTTTTTTTTTTTTCAACCTGTGCCATTGTAAGCTGTTTCTCCCTCATCCTGTAATCATGAATTTAGTACTTTGGACTGAAGTACAAGATTTTCATTTACCTTTATTAAATTTTACATTGTTACTATTAAACATCACTCTAAACTCAAAGAATTGTTTTTTCATCATATTCTTTTACCTAATTTATTTTTCTTAGTTTCAAATCAACTTGATCAAAATGCTGTCAACAGTCTCATCGAAATCACTGAGAAAAATACCGAATTCAAGATGACTTCCCTATAGACTAATCCTGCACATTTAGCAGAACTCTTTGATAAGGCCCTTCAACCCCCACACACCACAATCTGCCCCATAGGTACCCAACTCAATAACATGAGACTGTTAAATGCTCTGATAAAAAGAGATGAAGTCCTCACGTGCTCTGTAACCATATTCAGTGCACCAAGTACTCGGTGGCCCTGTCAACCTGCACTCGTGTTCTTCAGTTCTGGGTAATTTTTTTGTACTATTTCTCTAAACACTTCCTTCCCTCTATCTTCTATTATGAATTCCTAATGATTAGATATTGGACCTCCTGGAATAATAGCTCTAATTTTCCATTATATCTCTTTTCCATCTCATTGTTCTTCTTAGTTTTCCTTGATCATTAATTTTAATCTATTTGTTGTAGGTTTTATCCATTTTTGCTATCATATTTTTAATTTACAGACAAAATTTGTTTTATTATGCTTTGCTCTATCATACTTTGCAGATACTGCATTTTTTTTTTTTTTTTACAAACTGAAGATTTGTGGCAACCCTGCGTCACAAGTCCATCAGCACCATTTTTCCAACAGCATGTGCTCACTTCGTGTCTCTGTGTCACATGTTGGTAATTCTTGCAATATTTCAAACTTTTCATAATTGTTATATCTGCTGTGGTGATCTGTGATTAGTGATCTCTGATGTTATCATTATATAATAATTGTTTTGGGATGTCCTGAACCATGCCCATATAAGACAGTGAACTTAATTGATAAGTGTTGTGAATTTCTGACTGTTTCACCTACTGGCCATTCCCTGACTCCTCTCACTCTTCTAGAGCCTCCCTGTTCCCTGAGACATGACAATATTGATATCAGGCTAATTAATAAACCTACAATGACCTCTACATGTTCAGGTAAAAAGAAGAGTCACATGTCTCTCACTTTAACCACTTTGGAGAGAAATCTTTTGTGAAAGGAAGAGTCAATGGATGTGGCAAACGTCACTGCAGTCTTATTTTAAGCAATCACCACAGCCACCCCCAACCTTCAGCAACCACCACCCTGATCAGTCAACATCCATCCACATCGAGGCAAGACCGTCCACTAGCAAAGAGATTACAACTTAATAGACTACACACACTCAATAGACTAGAGCATAGTGTAAACATTTTTACATGCACTGGAAAACCAAAAAATTCACGTGACTAGCTTTACTGTGGGGTCTGGAACTGAACCCACAAAAATCCCTGAGTACAGCCCATTATTATCCTTTGCATTCTTCTCTTTACAACATCTGTCATTGTTTCATAAAATGTTTTCCTCTGATCTGAATATAAAAATTGTAGCTTGGTGTTTTTGTGGGCTTTTTTTTCCTCCTTCTTCCATTGTCTGCTTCCTCCCAGTGCCTTTTTGTTTTGGCCCAGCAAAATGTGTTATTCTGTGTGATATACTAAAATTTAGAATCATTGTGTGTAACATAAATTGCAGTTCTAGGACTTTCAATTATATGATACATTATAAGATGATCAGGCAAGTTCCTGGGTGTGTTATTAAGGAGTCCATGAATGTCCTTATCGACGGGTTTTTTCCTTTTTCTTAGGATGATTGCTTGGGAATGAGGTAGTATACAACAGTTCTGCAAGCCAACTAGGGAAAGGGGCTAGAAGTCTTCCCTATTTATTTAGGTCATTAAATATGAAATGTCTGATTTCAAATCAAAAGTTTAGTTTATTATATCTCAAACAAGAAGCAGTACAATTAATCAACTATGTACCTAAACTAGGTTTTAGCCATCTCACGGGTAGCCTGTCTGTGCCAACAACGAAGAAGCCTGGAGAGCAAGTGGTGATGAAATCACGAAAGGCGTTTTCCACAACTTGTGGAGAATTGAAGATTTTTCCTTGCAAGAAGTGGTCAAATGCCTGGAAGAATTAGTAGTCAGTTGGTGCAAGTTCTGGTGAATATGGTGGATGACAGAGAGTTTCCAAGTCCTGCTTCTGTAGTTTGAGCAGCATTGTTTTTTGCGACATGTGGTCTTCCAAGAGGTTTGGCCTATCTCTATTGACTAAACTCAGCTGCTTAATTGCAAGTATCCTCATCATTTTGTCCAATTGGTTGCAGTAGACATCCACTGTAATCAACTGACCAGGTTTCATGAAGCTGTAGTGTAATTCCAATGCTGGACTACCACACAGACACCATTAACTTTTTTGGATAAATATTTGGTTTTGGACTGTGTTTTGGCACTTCATCTTTATCCAACTATTGTGCCAAACAATTGCAATTGTCAAAAAGAATCGATTTTTCATCACACATTATACGGTATAGAAATGGTTTACCTTTATATCATGACAACAAAGAAAGGCAAACTTTGAGACAATTTCTCTTCTGAATGCTCATTTAATTCATGTGGAACCCTCTATCTAGCTTCTTTATCTTGCAAATTTGTTTCAAATGGTCCAATATTATTGGAATAGTAACGTCAAACCTTGCTGCTAATTCATAGTAGGTTGAGATGGATTTGCTTCCACTACAGTTTTCAGTTCATTATTATCCACCTTGGTCTCAGGTCACCCACATGCCTCATTTTCAAGATTAAAATCAGCAGAATGGAATTTCTCCAACCATCAACATACTGTGCATTCATCAGCCACATCCTTCCCAAAAAATTCATTGACATTTTGAGCTGTCTGAACTACATTGGTTCCATGACGGAATGCATACTTGAAAACACAAATTTTTGACTTATCCATGGTTTCACAAAAACTGCTTTACGAAAAACTTCAACAATCACAAGCCAAACCATGTGTTTGAAAGAATGAGTATGTTCCTTCACAATAAAAATAAAACAAGAAGTGTCAAAGTGAAATGTCATAGATAACAACTGTCAAACTTAGTACTCAAGGAAATCAGACATTTCATACTTAATAACCTAATAGTATGCTTCTTCTCTTTTCAATATAGCATCTCACCCATCCCTGCCCTCAGCTAGACCTGTTTCCTATTTGATTTGGTCTGAGGAGTAAGCCTCTACTCTTCTGCCAGACTATGAGAGGACAGCTGCTCTTGGTTATACAGAACCAACTTTTGGAGGTCTAATGGCTGTTTATAAAAACTTACCAGAAATCTTTTTCTTTTCTACCCTACTCCACACCCCAGTCTTCCAAGGGACTTGGTGACTTTAGAAAGGTCTACAGCAAGAATCAGCTGGCTTCTTACTGGCTTCCCCCACTGAAGGAGATGATTTCGGCATTCTTAGGTCTAAGTTAGTTGCCTCCACCTTTCTGATTTCAAGCTTCCAAAATACTGACATCTCAAGTCTACCACTGTCTCCTCATCTGTTCTATTTGTCATTGCAGATTTATGCCTTTTTTATTCCTTTATTACAATTTCAGTGGAGTTTTAAGAGGGAGCATGTATTTAATCATCATGTTTAACTAGAAGTCATGCAGTGTTTTTTTAAAGATTCTTGGCTCTTACAAGAAAATTTAAGTCAGACAACATAAGGAATTAAAAGTAAATGCTACAATATACTTTATTATTAAATGGGTATATATCAGAGTTTCACTTTAGCAGCTCTAGGAATAGTGTCAACATTGAACATCCATCACAGAAATGTCATACTGTGTTATAAAAAGCCCTTGCAAGGGCTGACCACAAGGTCAAGTACTGAAGTTCACTGAAATGGGAAGGCAACTGTGCAGTTGCACCGTAAAGAAGCCATCTTAATAGGTGGCTATCTTAACAATTGTGAAACACTGATACTCCCACCTAGCTTTAAAGTATAATAAATAAATCCCCAGTACATATATTTATATCCACAAACTGTAATTTACATTCACCAACTGCCAACTTCTTAATCACTTTCCTTTCCCCATGAATTAAAACCTGAGGTTAGTACATTAACAAGATTACCTCTGTATGGTAATTTTCCAAGACATCTGCAATATTTTCTTTTGAAGGAGATTTCAAGGCTAACAAATCTTCCTCTAACATGCTCAACTAAAGGGGAAAAAAAGGAAAACAAATTTGAAACTCCATAGAAACATAGAAAGCTTCTTTAAAATCTCATATTCTTTTTTAGAATCCTTGTCTTAAAATTATGATGCTCTCTCTTCAGCTGAGTCGCTGAAAGACATTTTGACTGAAGTTGATACATTTTTATTCATTAAAAAATATTCACTGAAGGTGCATAGGCATTCCCACACAGCAAATGTTGTCTTGCCAGGAATGGATAAAGATGGAAGACAAATAGATACATTTACCTTTGTTTCCCTCTGGCTATGGAGCACCTGAAATGTGGTATTGTGACCAAAGATCCAGGTTATAAATTTTATTTTGAATTAATTTTAATTAAAATTGCCACACAAGATCAGTGGCTATCACAGTCAAAGCACAACACTATAATATAGCTCCACTTACCTCTCCATCTAATCCCTTACATGTGTATCCTACACTCAGCCAAACAGGACTTTTTACTGTTTCTAAAATATAGTTAACACTTTCCTACCCTTGTGGTTTCATTAAATGTTTCCTCCACTTGGAATGTCTTTTCCTGATAATACTCACCTTAAGGCCAAGTGAACTGCAAACTATGAAAAAACTTCTAGTCCTTTTTTACAGGTAAGCTCTTCCTCCTATCAGTACTTTGAATATTTTCTTTGTATTCTATTTTTACACTTAACCACACTTTACTCTGCCAGATGAGACAAATGGTTATTTAGATTTTACACCCACCTCTAACCCCATCCCCAAAGTGTATTACTCATTTTTGTATCTTCTACAGGCCTCGAGGATGGCAGTCTATCACCAGTAGACATATTCTACCCATCCACATGGTTCAGGGGTGAGACAAGCCAGTCCAGCCTGAGTGAGCTAAATCAGCTGAAGCAGAATAAATCCTGGGTCTCTTGCTGGGAATTCTGGGGCAAAACTACCTTGAACTGGGTTTTCTGTTACATGTAACACAAGGAGTTTCAACTACTCTAGTAATACTGTCGTCCCATTTTTACTGATGGAAAAACTGTAAAACAGGGTCAGAGAGGGTAAATTCAAGCCAGGATTGATTTAAATTCAGGCTGTCTCCATATTCTTTGCCACTATGTTGTACTGTGCTAAAAAAATTGGCCACACTGTTGAAAAAAAAGACAAAGTAACAAGTGTTCCATAGTAGATATGCTTTAGAAAAGTCATAAGATGGTATTTTATAAATGCAATTATTTTAAATGCACTTGGGAAACGCACAACCAAGAAAACCCTTCAGAATGTCTTTATAAAATAAAAGCCTTTTTATACATAAATTTAGATTTTTTTAGACTTTCTTAAAGTAGGCATTACTGAGATTCTAATTATTCATTTAAAAATATTCACTTGAAGGTGCTAGGCACAATAGCCCTGAATCCAGAATTCATTATCTCCATTTTGCATAACAGGAAACTGAGAATTACATAGGTCAAGCACCTTCCCCAAGATCACACAGTTAGAAGCAATAGATCCAGGATTTCACACCCATGTCCACCAAAAGTCTGTGATCTTAACCACTCCCAGTGCCTCCCCATGCAATATTTGTGTTGTCATTCCAACGACACAAAACACACATCCAAACAATTACCTTTTCAGAATCTACAAAGTGTGTAGCAATTCCTGCTCTGTACACATCTCTTCCTTTTAGTCTGAATCCTGTTAATGCAAGGAAGTACCCAAGTTTTCCTTGAAGTCTTGGCAAGAAATAACCTCCACCCACATCAGGAAATAATCCTGTAATTAAATATAACAAACAGAGATAACAGTGATTCAAATGAAAAAGACCAATACAACCTCTTTACCTTTAGATCACATCACCATTTCTCTGTGGAGCTTGAATCTATACTACAAATATTATTAAACTAAGTACTATACAATACAATCGGCACCACAATGGACTTGTTTTTGTGCTATATAAAAATTGTGCTAACTTAACTTGAATATTTTTCAAAATCTTCCGGTCTCATTTCTATAGAATTCAGTAAAGTATGTGATGACACAATGTTTTGTAAATGAGAAGTACTCAAAAATGTTACCTAAATTTTCTTACCACTAATTTACTTTTTAAGAATCTGTGAGACAGTAAAAAATATTTTCTTTCCAAATAATAAGCACAGGAAAAAACAAACATACATAACCTATAGGCTATTATATTATGGAAAAATTCACTATTACCATTTAAATCATTTCCCAAATTTAGTCAATTACCTAATATTCAAGATATTTAAAGATTGATGCAATAACCATTAGTCCTATTAAATGAACAAGTTTATACCTAATAAAATCACTTGCATTTACACTTTTCTTAACCATCAGTATTTTTAAAATCCCCTCTCTACTGGTAACAATTGAAAATAGCATATATACAAACAATTGCCAGCATACTGTTTTTGGTGTTTAAAGTCTCCTTAAACAACTGTAACGCTCCAGTTTTATAATCCATGTATTTATTCCAAGGTTGCTTCATTTGATGAAGCTAAGACAAAAACACAAGCACTCAAATTCTTTCCCGTTCTACTTGGCAAAAAGTTTCTAGACTTAAAAGAATAAGCAGCATGCTACTGTAAATAGAAACATCTCCTAGCACCTCAAGCCAGCTAAGTCTCCAGCTGGACTCACAACCTGCCCCACCATTCCCATCATCTTCTGCCAGCATCATCCACCTCAAAAAAGCATACAGTCATCCAGCCTCAATACCTTCTCTGGTACTATCAGAGACTTTGCCCCTTAATCCCTACCAGGAACTACAACCTGATGATTCCTCCTCCAAACGGGTCTCCACACGATAGCCAAAGTGATCTTTTTAAAAAACAAATCCTGATCAGAGTCTTACATTAAACATAACAAAAAAACCCTTCTATGGGTGCCTATTTCTCTTGGATTAAAAGACACACCTCTATAAGTCTTCAAGGCACCTAAGCACTTTTTCAATTACATCTCTTACTGCTCGCTTACCTCATTCCAGACACCCTGGCCTCCTTTTAGTTCCCTAACATTCCACACTCCTTCCTGCCTCAGAGCCTCAGCAGAATTCTGCCCAGGTGAAAACACCTTCAATCCTGAAATATGTTCCTCTCTTCCAGGCCACCACATTCTCTCTTTGCCCCCTTACCTCAATTGTTGCTTCTTTCCAGTCTCCCTTGCTGGCTCCACTTCCTTTGCTTGAATTCTTGCTTTCTGTGCCTAGGCTTGATGTGGGGCTATCTCCTCTTCCCTATGTATATTTTCCTTAGCTTCTATGACTTTGGATAGCATCTGTATGCTGATTACTCCCTGTTATGGACTCAATTGTGTCCCTCCAAAATTCCTACATTGAAGCTGTGAACTAAAATAAAATCCCAAGCCCACCACTGAATGAAGCAAGCCCTCTTGGCCAAGGGGACTCCAGAGAAAGCTTAAAACTGTATTCTCAGCCATGAGAGGATGTGAAGTCAGACATGCCTCATTTTACCCTCTCCCTTGCTAATGGCCATCAGGCTTTTTTTCCTAAGGGATAAATAGAAACCAATCTCACGATCCAGACCAGCATTCTTTCCTGGTAAGAGACCACCAACCATAAAGTGGGTTTAACCAGTCTACGGGGCATTGCAGAGAGGGTTTTCATGTCCTTGCTTCACCTTTTTGACACAAGAGAGTGGCCATTTCTGAACATGGACCCCATAAAAGGGCAGAAAGGTTGACTAAGCAAGTGTATGTTTCTCTTTTCATAAATATTCATGATTCCTCCTATAGCTTGTTAAATATGTATATTTGGATATCCTGCTTAGTATAAATTCCTGTTCCCGGCCAGGCATGGTGGCTCACGCCTGTAATCCTAGAACTCTGGGAGGCTGAGGCGGGCGTCTCGCTCAAGGTCAGCCTTGAGCGAGACCCTGTCTCTACTAAAAACAGAAAGAAATTAATTGACCAACTAAAAATATATACAGAAAAAATTAGCCAGGCATGGTGGCGCATGCCTGTAGTCCCAGCTACTCAGGAGGCTGAGGCAGTAGGATCGCTTGAGCCCAGGAGACTGAGGTTGCTGTGAGCTAGGCTGACACCACGGCACTCACTCTAGCCTGAGCAACAAAGTGAGACTCTGTCTCAAAAAAAAAAAAAAAAAATTCCTGTTCCCATTATCTCTGCCTCAAAGCATGTGTTCCTGGCTTCTGGACAGAACTCAGCTTTCCAGCCTCTTGGAATGGCCACCCACAGGTTATAACCCTTTATGAGAAATAAAGCCTTCCTTTCCAAATTTATGAACCTCATCATTTTTCAATTAATAAAGCCCTACCCTCAATGTGACTATATTTGGAAACAAGGCCTCTAAAGAGGTAAGTAAGGTTAAATGAGGTCATAAAAGTGGGGTCCTAATCCAATAGGGCTAATGTCCTTATAAGAAGACGAAGAGATACCAGGGATGCATGCAGAGAAAATGCCATGTGAGGACATACCAAGAAGGCAGCCATCTACAAGTCAATAAGAGAGGCCTCAGGAGAACCAGCTGGTTGACACCTTGATCTTGGACTTTCAGGCTCCAAAACTGTGAGAAATAAATTTCTGCTGTGTAAGCCACCCAGTCTGGGGTACTTTGTTACGGCAGCCCTAGCAAATTAATACACTCTCAAATCCAGTTATGCCTTTTCTCTTGAATAACAAACTCTTAGATCTGCCTTCTAGACATGACCACATGGACAATAAGCATCTCCCATGGAACATGGCAAAAACACAACCGTTGATTCACATCCCTCCAAGTGTACTGCTCCTCTCCTAATCAGCCTCATCCATCCAGTAGGACCTTGGAGTTAATTCCTGATTCATAATATCAGCAGGTCAGTTAAGCCCAAAACATTTATCAAATCTATGCACTCTAGTCAACTCTATACCTCCACACTACTCCAAGCCAAAATCTCCTCTCTCTAGATCTGTGATGTCCAAAAGAACTTTCTGCAAAAATGAAAATGTTCTATAATTTGTGCTGTCCAATAAGTAGCCACTAGCCAGCCATATGTGGCTATTAAACATTTGAAATGTGGCTGGTGTGACTGAGAACTGAATTTATTTTGTTTAAATTTAATTAATTTATATTTAAATTTTAAAAAGCCACTCATGGCTAGTGGCTGTAATATTGGACATTGTAGCTTTAGAATAATTGTAATAACCTCTTAACCAATCTCACTGCTTCTACTCTGGCACCCCTACAATCCATTCTCCTCAAAGCAGCCAGGGAGATGGTATTAAAATACAAACCAGACCATGTCAATCCCTGCCTTAAACTCTTCTGCAGCTTCCCCATCATATTTAGGTTTAAATATAAACTTCACCAGAGCCCCCACATACCTGTTCAAGAGCTTCTTACATCATTTCTGCTCTTGATTCAGACACAGTTGCCTCCATTTGGTTCCCTGAATAGGCAAAGACCCTTACCTCTGGTCTTTGAAATAACTTTTCCCAATGGCCCAATATTCTGCTCTTGGATCTCACTTAATGCTGCTGGCTCCTTCTTGTCATTCAAATCTCAGCTTAAAGGACATCTCCTCTGAGAGCCTCTTAAATCATCCAATCTAAAGTAACCATTAGAGAGACTTAAACTTTGGACAAGATAGAGTAACAGGGAACCAGACTTACTCCTACCCCCACCCCAAAACAACTATAAAAACCAGACACCATATACAATAGTGTTTTCAACACACTGGACATCAGGCAATAAAGAAAAGCAATCTCTGAATATCAGAAAACAATTAAGGTAAATCCTACAACAGCTGCAGCTTAATGCCTTGAGAGAGTCTCCAGGCCCAATCCAGTCCTTCATTTGAAAAGATGAAGCTAGGAGTCCAGGAAGACCAAGACAGAATTCCCAGAACAGAGTACCAGGGAGGAGGCAGCTGCAGAGAGAAAGCTCTAGAGATCTGCAGGGCGTCTCCTTTAAGTATTAATAGTTAGCGTAGGACTGGTCAATATACATGTATATGTGTGTGAGGAAACTACCTGAGGCCAAGGAAAGAACCATAGGAAAGGATTACAGAGAACAGTACTGGGAACCCATACAGGACTGAGAGCAGTGCATGTTCCCACCAGCCAGACTAGGAAAACTCATGATTCATAGGGCCCTGGGTAGGATACAAAGAAGGATCTTGCCTCAGTAGTGGGAAATATTTAGCCCTAGCCAGAGCACTGTTCTCCTACATGAAAAAAAAAAAAATTTTAAAACACCTGGTAAGATCAAAATGTTTCCAAAGAACTGAAATTCATCCCAGGAGAAAGCTCAAAAATATTTATAAGAATACAAAAATATCCGGCATCCAACTAGGTAAAGTTTATAATATCTAAAATACAACAAAAAATTACCAGCCATCTAGAGGAGGAGGAAAATACTACCCATAAGGAGATGATAAAAAAATTAAAACTGATTCAGAACTGATATAAATGTAAGAATTAGCAAATAAGAATATTAACAGTTACCGTAAACATATCCCGTATGTTCAAGAAGTTAAATAGAGACACAGAAAAGATTTTTTAAAAAAGACTCCAATCATGTTTCTAGAAATGAAAACCAAGATGAATGTATAAACTGAAAAATACATGGAGGAGATAAGGGCAGATGAGACTTTGCAGAAGAATAGATTAATGAACTGAAGACATAGGAATAGAAACTAAAATGAAAAAGAAAATTTTTAAAAATGAACAAAGTATGAGTGAGTCATATTAGTATAAATGTAAATGAAGTTCCTGAAAAGAGTTGGGTGGAAGAAAAATATTTAAAGAAATAATGGCAAAATAATTTCCAAATTTGATAGAAACTATAAGCCTAAGTAGCTCAATAAACACAAGCATTAGAAACATGAAATGCATCAAGGCACATCATAATCAAATAGCCCAAAACAAGATAAAATCTTAATAGCAGCCAGAGAAAATAAAAAGACACTTACTCACAAAGGAACAAAGATAAGAGCAGATTTTTCATAGGAAACAATGTACATGAGAAGACAGTGTAGTAACATCTTTAAATTACTGAAATTAAAAGCAGGCAAGGTGGCATTATTTGTAAATGACATAATTGTCTATTTAGGAATGCCAGTGCAATTTACAAAATAGCAACTAATACTAATAAGTGAGCTTGGTAAGTTTGCAGTGTGTATGAGGTCAATACAAAAATCAATTTTATTTCTATACTGGTGACTAACAATCAGACCTGAAAATTTTTTAAAAATATAATTTATAATATACCTTGCTCACAGATCTGAAGACTCAATATTGTTTGGATGTCGATTTTCCCTAAATTGATCTACAGATTCTAGACAATCCAAATCAAAATCACAGGAGGCTTTTTTGTTGACATTGAAAAACTCACCCTAAAATTCATATAGAAATATAAAGTATATAGACAAAAGAACCTGAGGGGAAAAAAGAACAAAGCTGGAAGATTATTACTACCTGATTTCAAGACTAACTATAAAGCAATAATAATCAAGACAAAGTGATATTGGCACTGAGAGCAACATAAAATAGACAACTGACAAAGGAGCAAAGGCAATTCAGTGGCAAAACAATAGCCTTTTCAACAAATGGTGCTGGAATAATTATAATTTCCATATACAAAATAATAAACTTTGATCTATATCTTTGATCTGTATCTCTCACCATATACAAAAATTAACTCAAAATGATCACAGATCTAAATGCAAGAATATATTACCTAAATAATCTTTTATCTAAAATTACTATAGTGTGTATCTCCAGTTAATATTCTTGGTTTGTGTTTTCAGATATAATTATTGAGCTAATATAAACTTTTAGTTATCTTCCTGTTTAATTTCTTTTTTAATTGTATCTCACACAAGATTCCATCAATTCCTTCACCAGCATAATCTAAAATGCATCAAAAGAAGATGATTCTAAAAGTAAGCATTAAAACATTGTTTTTTTGGTTTTTTTTTTTTTTTTTTTTTTTTTTTTTTTTTTTTTTACCTATTGCTGTTTCTGGCATTGCAAAAAGAGACTTTTCTGTAGCCACTCGGAATTGCCCATGAACTGAGAGACCAACTCCCTGGAGAAATAAAGCAAAAAAATTGGTTTAAAATAATGTTTAAAAAAAACAAATTCACACACTAGCAAACACTGCAAAGCAAGTAAAATGTCTTTAGATTCCATAGGAATTTGCTTCAGAAGATGGGTTGGAAGGTAGCTCTAAACCATACCATTTCAGACACATTTACTGGACAAAAATATATGGAAATCCCTGATATCCAAAGTAGATTTGTTTCAGCCAAGATATTTCCAATTAGTATTCTATATTATGCTTCAGGTCCTCTTCCCCAATTCCCTCTCATTTCAAAACAGATACAGCATTTTAAAATAATTCTTCCCTGAACCACTGAGAGTTGCGTGTTAGTGTAATCAAAAAAGCACAACCAAGTCAGGAGCAGTGGCAGGTGCCTGAAGTCTCAGCAACCTGGGAGGCTCAGCTGAGGTGGGAGGATCACTGGAGACCAGGAGTTTGAGTCCAACCTGGGCAACATAGTGAGACCCATCTCTTTGAAAAAAGAAAAATACAACCAAGCTATTCTAGCAAATTTCAGTTGCTTTGAATAGAATATTAACACACTTTATTTATTCACATATTTTACAAAATAAAATTAGTAACATCATTTTTCTCAGACATAACATTTAATTATACAACTCCCCAAAATTGGTTATTAGACACTCAAGTTTTAGAAAATGAAAAGATTTGGCTGAAAGTCTCTATCTCTGACTTGTTAAATGTTACTGAAAACAAACATACCAATCATCTCTGAATACCAGATGTTTTTAATAAGTTGAAATGAGAGGTACACACCTAATGACAAAGTACCCAGTTGCTCAGTTGCTCACATTGTAACATACATTTCCTATGTTATTTTCTTTTCACATTATTCAGAACTTCTATTTGATTGTTTTAGTTCTTATTATTAATCCCTTTTCACCAGTTTCTCTTTGACATCAGAGAGTTAAATGACTTAAAACATAAAGTATCTGGAACAATGTTAAGCACTTAAAAGTTCTATAAATGTTAGCTAAAGAGAAAGGGCCTCATTTCTGCTTCTTTTAATTTTTCGCTACAATTTCCTCAACTCCTTCAAGTATTTTCACACTCATTTCAGCCATTTATAAGTTCTTAAAACTTTTAAGCATTTCATTAAGAAAATACTCGGAAAAACGTATAATTTCTTATAAACTTTATGTAATGCATGCAAAGCTTAAAATTTAAAAGATCATGTCCATAAACATGAAAATGAATAAAATTCTTCAGTCATTACCTATATCCTTTGATGTCAACATTTATAATTATACTCTGTATAAGCAAATATGATTGATTATGTTATAGGTATTCTATTAGGACATAGTCAGACAATATTAAATTATATATACTTCAAGACTACATAAAATCTTACAAATTCTTATAAAAATAAAAGACTTCTTATATTAATCATTCCATATATTATTTTAAATGCCCTTGCCTTATATTCTGTTCTCTTACTTTATCACACTGCAACTGAAAGTTAAGGAACTTGTTGCTAAGAACTTTAAAAGAAAGGGTTGGACTAGGTTAGCAGTTTCAGACTATGTTCTATTGAGCCCTAGGACTTGGAAGAGCTGGATCAGTCTAGACCTGCCCAGCAGGTGATCTGCAGGCCTCACTGGCTGACCCTGCCTCCATCATAACTCCTCTGGTTATGCCCCCACCTCTTTTAATTAACTTTGAATTCCACAAACAGCACATGGCTATATTCCCCTTTATTAAACATTTACATATAAAGGTAAAGTCTGACAACAGCCCTGATCCTAGTCTTGTCATTCTCTCCCCAGAGAAACACAGTTATTATCAGTTTGGTAAGTAACTCTTCAGATTTTTGTCCCCCGATGTATTGCTAATATTTGAACAAATGTGTATATCTATATGATATATATTTTATATGTAACTATCTACATATAAAACTCAAGCTCTATTCCACGGCCTGCAAAACTCTACATAATCTGGCCCAGCCTACCTCTCTATCTCCTACCACTCTTCCCATGCTCATTCTACTAGGCTCAGGGGCTTTCCGTCATTCCTCCAAAATTTCAAGCTTTTACAATCTGAATTAATCATAACATTTTAAAGTAATAAAGACAGAGAAAGCCAATGCCTGTTCAATCACTACTTTTTTCCTCTAAAGGAATCCACTCTGCCCAGCAGTAGCAGAACCAGAAATGGGAACAGGACCCAAGGGCAGCCAATTGAGACTAACCAGAATACTGAGGGCTGGGGAATAATGGGGGTGGGGAGGGTGTGAGTTAGATAAGGTTCTTACTCTTAGGTATTTAAACTAAAACACAGTGGGCAGCTGTCAGTCGATGACAGGCAATGAAGCTTAAAGGTCATCTGAAATTTGAGCAACAGAAGACATGACAGCCAAATAAAAGCTGAAATTATATGGTGTAGGGACTAAAAAACTGAGAAAGCTGTAGCCTGTACAAGACAGAAAACAAACATACAAAAAGATGTTTTTCTATTTCTATAGAAAGAAAAATAGGTGAATTCAATTTGCCTTAAATTCACATCTGCAGTCCAATTTTCAGGGAGATAAACTCTGCTGTTTTGTCCTTGTATTCACATTTGATCCCTGAACTTGTCTAATAACTGCCCCATTCTCTTTTGTGGATCTGTTTGAGTGAGTCTCCATTCTTTACAATTAAAAAAAAAGCTTCTTCACTAGATATTCAATTAGACCCAGACCTACATTCTATTATGCTTCAGCATCACACAATGTAAGCCCCTTTAGTCCTTTGGCTTCCAGTACACACTCGTTGCAATACTGCTCTTCCTCCCAACACAACTTCCTAACACTGCTCTCCCTGACTAGCCATTCCCATTGCATCTTCTGGAACCCTCATTCCTTTACAAAAGAACAGTGTAACAGACCAACTTCTCTATAGAGGGCCCACTCCACATCCTGAACTCTAGAGAAAGAAATTTATAAGCCCCATATTTTTTCATGTAGAACTACAGATCCCGTACTGATTGATTTAGTTCTTTACCTTGTATTACACGATATATTTCAGACTTAGCTGATGATAATAGTGAATGAAATAAAAGACTTCAAGATTTTAGTAAAAAGTTATTAATGAAAAGCTTTCAGAGTAACTGGCCACTGATACAAGTAGCATTAAGAGTCAATTTTAAAGCTTTTCGATAAAGATGTGAAGGCTGGGAATATTCAAGCCACCTGACTTGGAGATACTAGAAATATAAATGCTGATTCATGCTGAATGGGATGTAGAACCCTAATGGCAGATTCATAACTAATTCTTCTACCTTACATAAAAGGATCCATTATAGGTTGCTTCCAAGAAGTCCACCTTAATTTCTGAAATTTGATGTTATATTTTATTTAACCATTATTCTTAGGACTCATTTGCTAGACTAAAAAGGCTTCAAAGTCTTCAAGTTTTATTGTATTAACTAATTTTTATACAGATTCATTCTCCAAATGTTAACACTTTATTCCAATTCCTACTCTCCTCAAATACCCTCCCCATATTCTACTATACTCAGCAGTCAAATCTCATTTTTTATCTAAATGAATATATCAGTTGCATTTGACAGAGTTAAATGCTCACTGTTACTTTATGAAACACTTTACTTGGCTTCAAGGTATATTTTCCTGGTTTTCTATTTCATTAGTTGCTCTTTCACTTGTCCTTGACATCAAAATGTTGATCTGTCACAATGATCGGATGCCATCCTTCTACTCTACTTCACCTACACTCTGTCCTGTCTACATTCATTCCCTGAGTGATCTCTTCCAGCCCCAGGATTTTGAGCACCATCTATAACATTAATGACTTAAATTATTTCTCCTTTCCCGATTTCTCTACTCAGTTGTTACTCTAGCTGCCTATTTAACATCTCCACTTGAATGTCTTAAAATAAATAACTCAACCTTCACACATCAAAAGTAAATATCTTGATTTCTCCTTAAATGTGCTCCTTCCCTATCTTCCCTATCTCAGTAAATAGCCATTCCTCCAGCTGTTCAGGCCAAACACCTCCACCTTATCTTCCTTCCTTCTTAGCCCACAATCTAATCTATGAACAGTCTTAACTTCAAAATACATCCTGAATTGGGCCACTTTTCACCATCTCCCCCAATACAACCCTACTTGAAGCCACCATCATCTCTTACCTCAGCTAGTTTCTCTTGCTCTATTTATTCTCATCACAATCTATCCTCTACACAGAAGTCAAAGTAAGCTTATTAAAATTTACGACACATTATGTCATTTTCCTGCCCCCAAATTCTCCAGTGACTTCCCATCATATTAAACTATTAATATTATCATCATGGCTGATAAGGTCCTGTGTGATATGGTCCCCTTCTACCTTCCTTATCATGTGATCTACCATTGCCCACTTCCGTCACTTTTATTCTAATAAGCCACACTGGCTTTTGCTTTTCCACTTTCTTAAGTGACATCTAATACACACTTAAAAGCACATAAACAGTAACAAGTAGTAAGTATTAATAGTAAGCATACAGTACACACTCATGTAAACCCAGATAAAAATGATCAGAAATTCCTTTATGCACCCTGTTAGTCACTACACCCTCCATCTTTCAAGTAAACACTATCCTGACCTCTAACAAAAGATTAGTGGGGATTTTTTCTGGTTTTTATCTAGATATAAATAGAATCATAGGATATATATATTATCATCTGGCTTCTTTCAGCCAACATTATGTTTCTGAGGTTGATTCATGTTCTTGTGTGTAGCCGTAATTTGTTCTTTTTCATTGCATAGCATCTCTGTTATGAATAAGCAACAATTTGTTAATCCATTCTACCGTAAATAGCTATTTGGGTTGTTTCTCATTTATAGCTATCGCAAATAATTCAATAATCATTCTTATACATGTCTTTTGGTGCATGTGTGTACACATTTTGGTTGGGTATGTATCAGGGAGTAAAACTGTCAGATAAAATAGTATTAATTCATTCAACTTTAAAACATATCAAAACAATTTTCCTAAGTGGCAGTACCAATTTCTACTCCACCAGCAGTATATGACTCTGCTGCTCCACATCCTCACCAATACTTGAAGTTCTCTTTCACATTTTAACCATTTTAATGAGGATACACTGGTATTTCATTGTGGTTTTAGTTTGCATTTCCTTGATAATATATGTAGTTGAGTGCTTTTCTGTGTTTATTGGCTATCTGGATATCCTCTTTGTGAAGTGTCTGTTCTAATCTTTTGCTCATTTTTCTACTGGATTTTTGTATTGATTGGTAGAAATTCTTTATATACTCTGCATATAATTTGTCAGATATATATATATTTCCAATGTTTTTTCAGTCTGTGGCCTTCCTTTTAACTCTCTTAAGGATGTCTTGGAATGAACAGAAGTTCTTATTTTTAATATATTCCAATCTGTTGGTTTTGTTTAGTATACATTTAGTGTATTCTTTAAGTAATCACCCCCTACTCCCAAGATATTTTCCCATATTATCTTCTAAAATATTTTTATACTGTATTATCTTTCATATGTAGATCTACAATCCCTCTAGAACTGATTGTGTTTATAGTGTGAGGTTTGAGACAATATTAATTTTTTTCTACATAGATACACAAATGACAAAACATGATTTACTGAGCCTCTTGGTTTGTTATCCAGCAAGAGGTAATCAGAAGACTATTTTATTTAATAAACCCCTTAAAGTTTATCACTGGATTTGGTTTGCTAATATTTTAAAGATTCTTCATCTATGTTCATAAGGGAGATTGGTTATAGTTTTCTTTCCTTGTAACGTCTCTTGTAGGTTTTAGTATCAAGATTATGCTAGCCACATTAAATGTAGTAGCAATGTTCCCTCATATTCTATTGTCTGGAAAAGTTTGGGTAAGATTTATATTATTTGTTCTTTAAATGTTTGAAAGAATTACAAAGTGTATCCACCTAGGACTGAAATTTTCTTTGTGAAAAGGTTTTTACAGATTTACTTTCATTAACAGTTATAAAGATTTTTGTGTCAGTTTAGGTACATTGTAGGAATTTGTCCATTTCAGAAATATTTTGAAATACATGAGTATAAAGTTATACATAATATCATCTTATCATCTTTTTAACGGCTATAGGTTTCCAGAAGGATGTACTCTTTTTCATTTCAAAATTTGTAATGCATTTTGCTTTTATCTTTATCAATCTCATTAAGGATTTATCAGTTTTATTAGCCTATAAAAATTTTTGGCTCTGATAATCTTTACCGTTTATTTTGAATTTCATTTATTTCTACTTTACTCAATCCATTGTTACATCATGCAAAGTGTAGTGCTTATATTCCAAACATTCAGGATTTTCCAGTTATCTCTTATTGATTGCCAACTTAATTCCATTGAGGCCAGAGAACATATTCCATAAGATTAATCTTTGAACTATATTGAGACTAATTCTATGCCCAATTTTGGTAAATGTTCCATGCACACATGAAATGAACGTGAATTCTGCAGTTACTGAGTACATGTTCATTATTTATTAAATAATGTTCATTCAAATCACATGTGCACATAAAATATGCATATATATGTATACATACTGAATGTTTCTGTTTTAACTATTATTGAAAGAAACGTGTTCAAATCTTCTTCTATGATTGTGATTTTATCTATTTCCACTCTTAGAGCTTTCCATTTTTTTATGAGTAATTTTTAAACATGTGAAAATATCACACTAGTAGAGTTATTTCAGATACATAGAGGTTTGTTCCTACAGTTTCTCAGCTTTATCACTAGTAAAGTGCTATGGAACTCATGAAGTAATTGTGTTTAGCGTCATATTCAGTTATAAACTGAGAGTTTTAGAAGACAAGTACTTATAAAGTGTATTTCTACAGTTGATTATAGTCAATAAAATAATTTTCAGAATCTGACCCTACTGATCTTAAGAGGATGAAAAGCGGAATAGAGTTTTCAACAGATTGAGCTAAGTCCCATCTGCCAAAGGAGCAAAAGTTGGAATTTAGGGCTTGCCAAGTTGGGCCCCTAGGGGCTACACCTCAGGAGTCAGAGTGGCCTGGATTCAGAGTGGATTCAAAACTCAGCTTCAAATCCTCCCAATTCCTGACTAGATTGAGATGACCTGTTATTTTTAATGTCCTTAGCCTAAACACCTACCAGAAACAAAGGTATATCTTCCTTGGAGGAAGATATCATCATCCTAGGGCTCAAATAATCTCTACATTTTTAATACTCAATTACAAAAAAACTCAAAAATAATCATACAAGAGCAGACCATGATTAAAAGCAAAGAGAAACAATATACAATAGAGACAGATTCATAGGACATTCAAATTTAGATGTTATATCTAACTATTCTATAATTATGAAATATCCTAGCTTAAGTAAAAGTTTTTGCCATAAAATGTACATTTGATATTAAAATAGCTACATCAGCTTTCTTTTAGTGTAGTATAATATCTTTTTCTTTCTTTTGTATATAAACCTTCTCTGCCTTATATTTATGGTGTCCCAAGCACTCTGACAGTCATTGTTTTTTAACTGGATTATTAAACAATCCTTTCTTAGTAATATGTTATAATCTACTATAAAGAATGCTAACATGGACAAGCATAGATAATGGCTGAACAAAAATGGAACAAGTCTATGAATGTAGTCATACTCTGCCACCATAAAATGAATATACTTATTAAAATTTTGCCATCCCTAAAGGCAAAAATTGGGCAATCTAAGACTTTTTTTAAATTAAGAGACAAAGCTAGATGTGTTTTCAGACAGTTCCAATAGGAGAAAAAAGCTGACGTAGCTTTATGGCTTTTAAAGATCTAATTATAATTACTTAAAAAGGACAATTAAATCATTCGAAAATATGAATATGTTAATCAGTAACTAGGAATAAGCATTCACTTCCACATTTCCAGATATTACCATTATAAACAAAAAGATATTTAAAAAAAAAAAACCATGATAGTCCTTGCCCTTACAAGCACCAACATGATGCTCAAAGGAAATGCTCATTGGAGCATTCTGGATTTTCCAATCTAGGATGCTCAACTGCTAAGTAATTCAAATATCCTAAAATTTTAAAAAACCTGAAATCTGAAACACTTCTGGTCCCAAGCACTTTGGATAAGGGATACTCAATCTGTAGCATTTAGACTGTCAAGAAAGGAGAGAACTTCAGTCTTTAAGGATACATACAGGTGGCAGTTCTGATGGGAGAAAAGATAAGTTTTTTTTTAGGGGAGCTTATAAAACAAACTTTCTCAGGGGTTTCTCATCTGCATCACAGATCATTGCAAATGATATGACTATCATCTCAATTTTCCAAGGATAATACATAACTGGTACCATTCTAGAAGCACAGGACAGAAATAGGAGAGAATTCATTAGGGCAGTAGTTCTCAAACTTAACATGATTCAGAATTACTTGGAGGGCTTGTTCAAACAGACTGCTGGACCCTACCCCTAGAGTTTGACACTGGTGTGGGATCCAAGAATGTGTATTTTTAACAAGTTCCCAAGTGCTTCTAATGCTGCTATTGCATGGATAGTATCTTGAAAACCACTGCCTTAGGACACTAAGACTTAATTCTCTGGTGGAATTCTGGTTAAGAAAGGCTAATATAAAGTATATCTTCATTTGAAAGTCATTTACTTGCTTTAAATTATAAATACAGAAAACAGAGATCAGTAAGAAGCAACAGCAGCATCTTTACTTCTATTCAAGACATCATCATCTTGATTTATTTCACTGAGGTTTTTTCTTTAGAAATAAACAGAAGAGCCTTGGCTGTTATGTATGTAGGAACATACAGAAATACTATACCAACCTGTACATGCAGGAGGGACTAAAAAATATGGCCAATGCATTCAGACGTGGTATGTTAGAGCAATGACTCTCAGGCTTCCATAAAAAGATGGAAGTTCTGCCTACTAACAATACCAATGGGCAGTTCATCAATCCTTTCATATCAAAACTAGTCTTGAGTTATAATTTTGAGTGATCTCCTGGTCAACCAAATATTTATTGAAATATTTTCAACCATGATATGTCAGCAATATATTTTCTAAGCCCATTCATTCCTGAGAATATGTTTGTTTTATATTTATACTAAATGACAACTTAGTTGGGTAGAAAACTCTTGGGTCTTAACTATTTCACAATTTTTCAACCCATTTACTTTTGGCACTTTGTATAACAGAGAAGTATGAAGCCAGATTATGTTCCTTTGCATATAACCTGTACCCACTAATCATTCCTTCACCCTTAGCCTGAACATTTCCAGTTGTTTGTTTTTTTTTTTCTTAAAGCTTGTAGTTAAAAAAAAAAAAATTACCTAAGCTTTCACCTAGGTGTGGGTCTCTTTTTAGTAATATTATCTGAAATTTTGTGTTTCCTTTAATTCATATACCTCAGGTTGGAAGTTTGGGGTTTTACTTAAAGTCTTCTTCAATTATATCTGACCATCACTTCTGTTCCAATTGTTGGATTTATTTTCAATGGAGTATGTATCATTCCTTTGTTAGGTTCCCAATATCTTTCTTTCATAGTCATTACCTTAAAACATTCATTCTCATTCTCATTTTTATTATTTTTCTTTTTTGAATGGCTTGTGAGAGCTTCTCAAGTTTGTCCTCTACAGATACAATTGCACTATCTGTAATATCAAATTCAACTGTTTCTAATCCATTGACTTCAAAGTGGAATTTCAGTTCTGCTATTGTATTTTAGCACCTACTCATCCTTCCCCATGTTATCTGTTCCCCTTTTCAACCTGGAGCCCTTTCATCTGAGTCTGCTGCCTCCTTATGGGGTTTCTTTCCTGTTTTACCAGGGCCACATTTATTTTTTACACATGCTACTAGGTACACCCACTTTTTTTGTTTTCATTTTTTCCTGGTTCCTTTCACACTCACAGGGCAGCTCTTCCTTCAGTGCTTCAGATTATTTCCCTTCCCTTTATTCTGTAGTTTTTTCACAGAACTTTTATTTTCCCATGTTAACACTTCCTTGATAAAGCACAACCAACCCATGCTCAATATCTGCCAACAAGCAGAGAGGTATAGATTGCCTCTGCCAGTGGAATCCTTTTCCAAAATGATGTGCAAGATCTAAGCAATAGCCAGTGCCAAACAGGCGTCATTTAGGGTAGTTCTTCTTATATTCCAAATAACTAAGTCTCTAAAACACTGATCAGGTAGAATTATTGAAATTCCACCCTTTGGCCTCCTACTTCCTACCTATATAGGCCCTACCTATTGTCAGGGCTCAGAACATGTTACCCAAAATATGGCCCCTTAGAGGTCATTCTCTGACTTTCCTCCACCTTTCTGTGGGAGCGCTAGCCATAAAGAAATTCTCTGGCTGACCTCTCCTGAAAATATACATCATTAAACCCTCATTTGAAAAGTGTCTACCCAGCACTATACACAGAGGAAAGGAATGATACACAGAGAGACAAAGAAGAATCTGAACAGGCTTACTTAAGTTCCCCCAGTTTATTACCAGTGGATCATACCCTTTTTGTCCAATCATACTTCTACAGGACTCCATTGTTCATCACACCTAAGCATAAAAATACACAGTTTTCTCTAGGTCTTTGGGTCTTCGTTTCTGAAGGTTCCCATGTCATGTAAAGCTTTAAATAAACCTGTTATGCTTTTCTTGTTGATCTGTCTTTTGCTATATGGCCACTGGCCATGACCCTTACAATGGGTGAAGAAAAGATATTACTTTTTATCCCCTCCACTATCCTTCTAGGCTCAGTGCAATTCAACATCTTTTCCATGCAGCCCTTTTCCTGCCAAGATAACCCATTCTCATTCCTCACTTCTTTAAAGCCTTGTCTTTGGTATAGTCAGTGTCAAACAATTTATCAGTTGTTCTGTAACTATTTCATGTTTTCTCCAACTTCATATCAAGTTGTTCAAAGCCAGTTACATTTTAGGCTTCTTTGTAACAGCACAGAGGCAAAATAAATATTTGTCAACTGATAGAAATGCAGTTACAGAGAACTTCATAAAGAATCCAAACACTTCCACTAAGGTGAAATTTTGTGCAATAGACAACCAAATCCCCAATACTGAGAGTAAAAAAAATCCAGTTTCTCTTCTAAAGCTGTTGGAAACAATCTACTTCCAACAATACTTATTTGCAAGTACAAAAAATGTTCTAAATACATTTAAAAAATGCAATCAGTTTCCATTGCTTTAAAAAACCTTGCTAATTCAAAAAGTTAAAATAGCATATAGCATAATTAAGAACACAAAATACTCTTTTGGGTTGAGGTTGTCTAAAAGTGCTATAAGCAAATATTATACCCCAAATATGCCAGGATCCAAAATCCACAAAATTTTGTTTCAATGAATTCTATTGTATTACATTCATCACCTCAATCTGTTTAATAATTTTAACACAACTCATTCTTATTGATGATCAGAATAAAAGCCTACTTACCCCACCCATTGTAATTCCATGAATAAGGGCCACATAAGGTTTCTGGCAAGAATCTAAAAGAAACAGAGCTATAATTTTAGTTGCAATGTTTAAAATATATTCACTTTTTCTAAAAATCATGTGTTATACAAACTATATTTTCCCTAGGAAACTTTTACAAGAAATATCAAAGAGGACTAAATGTATAGCTTGTAAAATAGATTATTTTTTAAATGTCAATCCAAAAACAATCCTGATTATCTATTATTTAACAACTCAACCTTCAATTTGAAACAAATGAAACCCTTGCATAATTCAGCTATTAAGAAACATAACTGGCCGGGCGTGGTGGCTCATGCCTGTAATCCTAGCACTCTGGGAGGCC
>VBSM01001562.1:33175152-33190377 GCA_008086735.1 Cheirogaleus medius
AAAAAAAAAAAAGAAAAGAAAAAAAAAATTAATTGGCAATTCAATCGGGCATTAAATGATATATATATATGAGTTATACACATGTTAACATCAGGTATGTGTATAACATATGTTAATATGATATCCATGTAGCAATTCTGTAAGTATTCCCAATCAGCCAATGAGCCCCCAAAGCAACTCTCAAATTTCACATTCACAAGGACTTCCATTGTCCTCAATTTTGATCTGTAGTTTCCCAGAAACTAGGGAAAGGAATTTATTCTTTGGGATAAAGATATATAAATACATATACCCCATTTCAGCTATAGATACACATATTTCAGATATAAAATATTAGATGCTAATTGACATAGGACATAAATCCAGAATCAAATTCCTTATTGGCTATGTCATTACAACATATAGAAATTATACTTTGGAGGCTTTCTCTCTATAAGTTAACATTTTACTGAATTCTCTTTTCAAAGTGCTTAGAAGAGTTCCCATCTCTTTTTATTTAGTATAGAACTGTGTTAATATAGTAGCCACTAGCTATATGTAACCATTTACATTAAAATTAATAATTAAATAAAACTTCAAATTCAGTTTCTTGAACACACTAGACACATTTCAAGTGCTTAATAGCCACATGTGGCTAGTGGCTCTTATATTGGAAAGCACAGAGACAGAATATTTTTATCACTGCAGAAAATCCTATTGAACAGTGCTGTTATGTAGAATATCTGAATGAATAAAACATTCTAAGTAAATTTGGTATGAGGAATTTTAGGATTTAAAGAAGTGATAGATGTCCATTCAATTTGGCTCACTGAACTAAAATGGGAAACAGTCCCCCCCCCCACTTCAAAGACACAAAAATTCTAGAAAAAATAAATTCTAAATGTATATCTAAGTTCAAAGCCAACAAAGGGAAATCTCTAGGTACCAGAAACAAATAAGAAACTCAAAGTCAACGGCCAAGTGGAAGCTACAGCTAAATATTACCAAGGGGTGGGGGGGGCGGGGAGGGAGGAAAGGAGGATAGGAGGGAGGGAAGGAGGGAGGGAGGGAGGGAGGGATGTGAGTAGAGGATAAACTCTGGGCCACATAATCCTACGTACTCAGCTGCCTGCATAAAGCATCAAGTTAGAAGGAACTATTTCATTTATAAAACAGGACTAGAAAAACTCCATCTGCTGATTCATGAACTCAATAAGTAGGCTTGCCCCTGCCTGAGCAAAGAGAGAAAAAATCTGAGAAAGTGGACGCTCAAGCACTAATAACCACCACCACTACCAAAACTGAACAAATGAAAACACCCCTAACAAATTTGGAAGTAACACCTTTAACTTTGTAAAACATTTCTGCAGAGATTTATACCCAAGTATGAAATTTTAAAAGCTTTCCCACTGACATCAGTAACAAGACTACACTACAATCATTCAACATTGTAACAGAAGTTCTAGCCAAAATATCATAAGGCATAAAGATTGGAAGGAGATTGGGAAAAAAACTATATGCAGATGATAGAATTGCCTATTTAATAGAAGAGCCAAGAAAATCTATAGAAATACCAAAAGAATTAACAAACAATTTCAGTGGGTTACTGGATATAAAAAGTTTTTTGTGTTTTTTGTTTGTTTGTTTGTTTTTTTGAGACAGAGTCTCACTCTGTTGCCTAGGCTAGAGTGCCATGGCCTTAGCCTAGCTCACAGCAACCTCAAACTCCTGGGCTCAAGACATCCTCCTGCCTCAGCCTCCTGAGTAGCTGGGAATACAGGCATGCACCACCATGCCCAGCTAATTTTTTCTATTTGTAGTAGAGATGGGGTCTCACTCTTGCTCAGGCTGGTCTCAAACTCCTGACCTCAAGCGATCCTCCCACCTCGGCCTCCCAGAGTGCTAGGATTACAGGTGTAAACCACCACGATGGGCCTTATAAAAAGATATTAAAATCAAAAGCATTTCTATATGCCAGAAATAGTCAATTAGAAAATGTAATAGGACAATAACCATTAACTGTAATAACAAAAACCAGAAGCTACTTAAGTATAAATCTTAAAGAAAATTTTAAAAAGCAAGATCTTTATGGAGAAAATTATAAGACATTATGGAAAGACAAGAAAGTCAACTTGAAGAAAATGTTCTAAAACTGGCCAGATGCAGTGGTTCATGCCTATAATCCCAGCACTTTGGAAGACCAAGGCAGAAGGATTGCTTGAGGACAGGAGGTCAGACCAGGTTGGGCAACATAGCAAGACCCTATCTCTAAAAAAAATAATAATTATGAAAAATTAGGTGGGCATGGTGGTACATGCCTGTAGTCCCAGCTTGAGGCAGGAGGATCACTTGAGCCCAGGAGTTCAAGGCTGCAGTGAGCTATGATCACACGAGCCTGGGTGACAGAACAAGACCCTGTCTCTAAAAAAAATTAAATAAAAATTAAAACAAAAAAATGTTCTAAAACTGATTTATGGTGATGTTTGCACAACCTGGTAACTTTGCTAAAAAATCATTGAATTATATACTTGAAATGGGTGAATTTTACGGTATGTACATTGTAACTCCATAAAGTGGGGTTTTTTTAGTCTACACGAATAAATGAAGAGATATGCCAATGAGAAGACTCAATATCAAACATGTCAATTCCCTCCAAATTAATCCATAATTCATTGTCATTCCAATCAAAATCTCAATAGGATTTTTTGTGAAACCAGACAAAACAATTCTAAAATTCATATAGAAGATCAGAAGTCCAAGAGTGGCTGAGAGAAAAGATGTGTAAAAATAAAAAAGTCTTAAATACTTCAAAGAATTTGGGAACAAAGTAAATATGTATAAACACTATGATCCATCCAATTCCACATATTTCTAGAGAAATTTTTGCACTTGGGCAATAAGGGCACATCTACAAAGGTACAACTATCTATATTAGTAAAAATTAGAACCAACGTAAAATACCCATTAATGTAGAATACGTAAGTAATGTGGGATACAATCATAATACTGGATACTATAAACAGTTACATTCCATACTAAAAACAATTTATGGAATGGTACAGTCAGATGTACCATTTATATAAGTTTTCAAAACCCAAAGTAAAACTTTAGTTGATAAATATGTAGTAAAAATATAAAATATGGTCTAGGAGGATACACTATAAATCAATGACAATGGTTTTTGAGGTGCGATGGCGATTGCTTCCAAGGAGAGAAAGGAATGGCGCTAAGAAAGCAACAAAATGGACTGAACTAACTTTAAAACTTGCAGTATTATATTTCTTTTAAATAAATTTTAAATCACCAAACAAAAACAAAATATTGATGCCTGTTAATTCTGGGCTGGAGGGTACATAGGTATTTATTACGTTATTTCCTGTAATTTGAAACACATGCTTGATAAAAGTACTGCTTTACTTCCAATGAAATCTAGAGCCTTGAATATAAAGAAATTTCATTCCCAAATTAAGAATTAGGAAATTCTATAGTTCATTTTATACACAATACTAGGACACAGATTTTTGTTCTCTAAGAAAGCCAGCCATATAATCAGAAATCACTATTTTCATGTTCATTTTATGGCAAATAGCAGTTAAGTATAACCTACTAATGTTAAGGTGAATTGTTTTGGAATAAGCAGTCAGAATAGTTTGATCAACTCTATGTCTGGCACATAGTATGTAAAAGTTTAAGAATGCCCATTGATTATATTTTCAAGAAATCATACTGTCCACCTCAGTTCTTGATTCCATTTTCAAAGCTCACAGCAGAGCACACATACCAATGGCACTGTTCAGCATATATTCTTCTCTGAAGAAATCTTGAGTCATCTTCTGTTTTGCCTTTTTAGCTTCTGCAATTGCTATGAAGGGAGAGAGAGGAAGGACAGATGAGATACAAATTAAAAAAGTTATTTTCCAGTCAATATAGTTAAATAGATTAAAAGTATTATGATAATTAAATATGGGGGGAGGAGGTGAAGGGAGCACTTTAAAATTGCTTCTTAAACTTTTGAAATTGTCATGCCACAGACATATTATAGTTAGTCACAGATCCATAGTCCAATATCAAAGCGTCAAGGCAAAAGTTCCTATTCTTACTTTCTATAGTTCTCACAAAATGTTACACTTACATTAGAAATTACATTAATATATGCTACAAGGTGCTTTTTTTTTTCCCCACTATTTTCTCTAGCACCTGAATAAGCATTTGCTAGATATACCTTTCCCTAGGTAAGGTATCTTAATATAAAATATATTATATATACATGTGGGCACAAGTGTGTATGTGTAGTGCTACAGCGTATTCCATCTAGTTAAATAGTTCCACCACATTTATTTCCCCTATGAAATATTTATTGTGCATCTACTATGTGCCATGCACCGTTTTAAGTGCTGCAGATAACAAGACAGCAATGTAAGATGGCTGCCTCTGAATTCAGACTAATGAAAAAGACACTCCAAACACTACTAAAACACACTCTTTGTGCTAGGCCCACTATGTAAGGATGGGTTGCTGTCAGAATAGGAGCAAGAAACATGTAATTAAAAGAAGGCTTCCCATAAGAGGTAAGCCAAGTTTGAAAATGTAGGTAAAAATTTCCTAGAAAATGACAGGAAGAAAAGTTTCTAATAGGGGAAGCAGTACCCTGCAAAGGCACACAGGCAAGAAAGAAAAGAGTAAATTCAAGAATCAAGTAGTTTTAAAAACTAACGACATAATGAGTGAGATGTGTAATGTTTAGGGGATGGTCATGCTTGAGGCTCTGCCTTGAGGGGGGAGGGGAGCATGGGCAATATATGTAACCATAATATTTGTACCCTCATAATATGCTGAAATAAAAAAAAACTAACAACAACAGGGAAAAGGTGAGGCTATAGAGGTAAACGAGATAACATTCTTATTAACATTGGAATGGAAATGTAACTTCTCAAAGACTTCACTACAGCATACTACTGCCTGGTTTAACAAACAAATGTTCAGTAAATATCTGTTGAAAAATGAACACTATCAAATGATTTAATTTCTACTGCAACCTCCTATTGTCCACAGTTTGCATCTCCTACCATACTCTTACTCCAGTCAATCTCAAGATTGCTATCAAAGTTTTCTTCGATATACTGCAAGCTCATGTTTTTCCTGTCCTTAAGTATTGTGAGAGTTATCTATTAAAATACAAATTAAATGTATATGTACATGTTTCCTCTTTTATGGGAAAGCATAACTTAAAAATTATTGACTATAGATTTTTAGACTAATTCTAGAATTCTGACATATCTTCCTTCAAAATGTTCTATATGTTGACTTCTTTTCCTGGTTTTTAAGAGAAAGATCTGATCTACTTTTGTCATTCTGAGGCTTTCACTAATATATGTCTGAGGAAAAAAGACCCTTATCTGTTATGCTTTATTTAGTCCTTATCATTGCTCACCAATTCTAAAAATAAAGGACTGCAAGTTGTATTACCTTTGGAATTACCTTTTACTTCAAAAATCTCAGGTTTCCTTCTAATCGTATTCTAATTTTTATTCTATCAATTCATTCCATACAAATTAAAATTAAATGATGTTCACAATCTTTTTAAATTTTCTAAATGTCCACTCATTGTCTTGGACTATAATCATTAAAAAAAAAAAGTCCTGAAATTAAAATCCTTTGCTTTATACATGTAAACTAGAATAATTCTAGAATTTGTAACTATATTCCCAAACATCAATATAAAGTTAGGCCTATATGCAAAAATAGCTCACAGTCAGAAGAAACAACACTCAATACATAAAGCTCTGCCCATCTGTAAACTGACAAGATCATAGGCCTGACTCTGGTGGAAAGGCTAATTCCTGGCCAAAGAACATGTTTTTAAAATATTTACATTGCAGGCAAAACAATAAATTCAAAAATGATTCAGTTAACATCAGTTTTAGCAATCAAAGTTTCCATTAAACTGCAATTTTAAAATTTAGTTACTTTAAATTTAATAGGTATTTGAAATTATGTGTTGAATCAGCTTGTTTCCTATTCCTAAAGGAATGGTTTACATAAACCATTTAGTGAACAAACCAAAAACTGTTGTCTTAATAGAAAAAAACACACATACAAAATAAAAAAAAAAGAAAGGGGGGGACAAAACCATCCCTGGACCCTACCAATTCCATATGGAATGAAATACATAATGTAAAAACAGTTTTCAGTATACTATATATGTAATATGGACAACTAGCAGTGATAATGAGAAGTACATGACTTTGATCCTGAGAACAAGCATTTCTTCTCTCTTTTGTCTTTAATAGTTAAATGTGGACAGACTGTAAAGACCTGAACAATTAAGAAAAATAAGGAGAATTTATGTTGCTTTCAAATCATGACTAGTAAGAAGAGTAATGAAACATGTGAGAGCATGTCATATTTGGAGAATGGCAAGTCACTCAACATGGCCAGATTGTCAGGTTATGTGATGAACAGAACTGCTAAATATCAGCTATCCTAAAATATGAAGTGAACCCACATACCATACTGGATATTTTGTTTGTGATGATTCATGGAGACACACAAAATACATAAAGTTCAAAAGTGCACATATGTAATGAAAAAAATTCACTATTCTCATTTGCTAATATTAACTATAAAGTCTTTAAATTTTTATCTTTTCTAAGTTAAGCATGTGACCTTTCTATAAGAATGTATTGCCTTTATGATGAAAAATTCTAAAAAGTAAAACCAATTACAAATTACTACAAAAATCTGCCAATACTTTATCAGTTATACTAGGGAAAAAAGTATTTAGGTAAGGGCAGAAAAAGTTTTTACCTCTGATATCACCCCCAGCACAGAAAGCCTTTTCTCCAGCTCCCTTTATAATGATCAGGAAAGTTTCAGGATCTTGTTCCCACCTCTATGCAAATAAAAAAGAAGATAGTACAAGCAAATTATAATTCATTAAAGATATATGCATATGCATATATACACATTCACATACATATGGATGTGTGCATATATACACACATCATTTTATAAAGCATATCAAGAACGAATCCCATTCCATTCCTCATTGAATGAACTTCATTTTCTTTTCAGAGATAAAGTAGAAGTTATTTCAACAAAGTTGCTAGATGAGTATATTTTGTGATACAAATTTCAAGACAGCTCCTGAAATCTTTGCCATAACTGAGACCAAGATGAATATGGCTTCATAATGTTACATAAAATTATAAATTTAGAGAACAACCCAAAACTGCTAATAGGGCAATAACCTTTCTACTGTGATGATACAGGGCTCTCTGTCCTACTGACAAATTTCTAAGTAACAGGGTGAATTAGGATATTGACCAAATATGCAAATCATTTGGGATTGCTGAAGACAGTATATAAGTAAATAGGATGAAAGAACCAAGAGCCAACAGAAATTTGAAAGGCTAGAGCAATGGACCAAATGAAGACAGAAAAACATGGGTTCTATAAATTCTAAACAGGTTGCATTTCCCTTATCAGAAATGGTTGGGACCAGAAGTGTTTCAGATTTCAGATATTTTTGAATTTTGGAATATTTCCATAAATATAATGAGATACCTTGGGGGGTGGGACTCAAATCTAAACATGAAATTCCTTTATGTTTTATAAATACCTTATACACAGCCTGAAGGTAATTTTATTTTTTCTTTGGGGATGCTGGCTGAATAAACTGTGTTTTGTGCATCTGTGTTTTGACTGAGACTCATCACATGAGGTGAAGTGTAGAATATTCCATTTGAAGCATCATGTTGGCATTTAAAAAGTTTGGGATTTTGGAGCATTTCAGATTAAGGATGCTCAACCTTTGCTACAGAATAAATATATGAATGCACAGGGAAGAGATATAGCTGGACAGATGGTCCAAAAGGTTCAGGCAGACTACATTAATAGAAACGTTATTCTAACATGGAAGTTTCTACTTTTTTCCACTCAAGTCCAACTCAAATCTGCAAAACTTGGCTTATTTCTATGTATCACACTTTAGGACATACTATAAGGTATCCCAAACAAAAACACAAGAATGGAACATAGACTCATCAAATGAAGAATTAAAGAACTGATGGCCAGGGGTAAACTAGTATTAATTCAATACCTACATGGCAGACTATATTAAATACTTACATAGTCACTTAATCTTCACAACCATCCTATGAAATGTCATCATTCCCATTTCAAAGCTGAGGAAATTAACTTTCCCAGCCTACACAGTTAATAAAGTAGAAATCTAAGCTTCAAACCAAGCAGTCTGACTTTAAGTCCTGTTTTTCTACTATCCCATGCTGTTTACTTAGAAAAGTTTATGGCCTTCTCTAAGAAAGGACAAGCCAAGCAGTTTAAAAACAGCTGTTTTCAAACAAAAAGGCTGTAATGTGGAAGCAGATTAGATTTGTACAGCTCATGGCCTAAGCAGCAGAGCCAATATCACTGATTGAAAGGTCAGAGTAACAAAGAGTGGCAGAACACAAAAAGAAACGTGTGAACAAATCAGAGCAAATCATATAAAAGTGGAAGTGGCTGTCTCAGGAGGCAATGAACTCCCCATCACCAGGGGTGCTCAAGGATAACCACATAGGGAAAACAATGAGGACTCAACAATCAGTGGAGCTTGGGCACAGATCCCAGAGAGTCCTAGGATTCTATGGGAGAAAATATCAGAAATGTTCTATTATGATATACTTTTAAAAGAATCCATATAATTGCTTTAAGAAAATTACAAACCTTTAGCTGTGGATAAATCTGTCGAATCATATCAAGACTCAGTGCATTTAGGAGCTTTGGCCTGTTAAGTGTTATCACTCCTGCACAACCTTTTCGTTCCAATAGTACGTCTCCTGCTACATCTGTGTGCTTGGACATTCTCTGTATAAACAAAGAATAACTTTATAAAATTAATTTTTTTATCACACGCCAACGTATGCAAAAGATGCAAATTCTTCATGTTACTAATAACTAAAAGAACAAATAATGAGGTATACCTGACAAAAGTTTCTAAAGTTATTTAGATTCTGTGGATGGACAATTCCAAAGCAAACTACACACACCTCGTAAATCTTTTAATTTATCACTGGATATCAAGTTCTATGTTAAGTGCTGAGAAAGCAAAGATGAATGAGAGAAGGCAAATAATTCTGACTATATTAGCTATGCACAACTTGAAAATAAAGGTGATACTTAAGCTGGGCCTTGATATATACCAAGAAAAAGGGTGGTAGAAAATTCTGGAGAGAAGGAACAACATGTGCTAAGCCACAAGCAATGAATATTTGGAAATATTAAGATGTTAAACAGTAGTGGAACAAAGGCTAGTTGAGGAATGAGTGATGAGAGGGTAGGCAGATAAGTAGTCTGAGGCCAGATTATAAAATGACAGACTGGGTGGGCACAGTGGCTGTGTAATCCTACCACTTTGGGAGGCTGAGGCCAGAGGATCACTTGAGCGCAGGAGTTTGAGGTTGCAGTGGGCCATGATCATGCCACTGCACTCTAGCCCTGGCAACAGAGCAAGACCCTGTCTCAAAAATATATACAAATAAATAAAAATGAAATAAATAAAATAACACAACAGACTTAAATGTCATTATAGCTGAAGAAGTTGCCTACACACTGATTTAGGGCCTCACAAAATATAACTTAATCACTGAGTCTCACTGCTCACATAATATATAGTACTGATTAATATTAAAGAACATGGTTTTAACTATATAGCAACTTCCCAGGACTCTGTTATACACAGCCATCAGGGCTCATGGCACCACCATCTTTAATACATTTCTTTATCTAAGGGACAATACCTTAACCCCACATGGGAACAGTGTGTAATATAAAATTGAAAGTTTAAATTAGAAAATTTTAACTGGAGAATGTCAATTAAAACTAAATAGCACACATTAGCTAAAATCTAATAAAGCCCAGAAGTCCATATTTTGACTTTTGACTTCATTAAGCAACATGTTTACACAAAGTGTCTTTTTATAAAACCATGTTGCATATTTAACATTGAAGTTAAAATTAGATAAAAATAATTTATGTGCACTTAAAAGGGTTATTAAACAGAAAGGTTGTATCTTTTCGACTATAGTTCAACTTAACTATAGTAAGATTTTTTTTTTTTAACCAAAATGACAAAGATCAAAAAGTTTGATATCCTGTGACATCCAGAGTGTGAGTAAACAGACATACTGTGGAAGCAGAAACTATTACAGAACCTAGGAAGAACAGTCTGACAACACATTTAAAGCACACACTCTGATACAGTAATGCCCATTTCAGAAATTTACCCTATGTATTGATTATACTTACATATGGGGCAAAATGAAATGCATAGAAGGTTATTTACTGCAACATTATTTGTAATGGCAAGAGACTGGAAATGACCTAAATGTTTAACAGTGGGAATCTAGTTAAATAAATTATGGTCATTCATGCAAAAGCATGCTATGGAGCCTTAAAAAGAATGAGTAAGGCCAGGCATGGTGGCTCATGCCTGTAATCATAGCATTTTGGGAAGCTGAGGCAGGAGGATCACTTGAGGTCAGGAGTTTGAGACTAGCCTGAGCAAAAGCAAGACCCCATCTCTACAAAAAAATAAAAAAATTAGCCAGGTGTGGTGGTACACACATGTAGGCCCACCTACTTAGGAGGCTGAGGCAGGAGAAGCACTTGAGCCCAGGAATTTAAGGCTGCAGTGAGCTATGATGATGCCACTGCACTCTATCCTGGGTGAAAGAGCGAGACCCTGTCTCCAAAAAAAGAAAAAAAAAAAAAAAAAAAAAAAAAAAAGAACGATTAAGCAACCTCTCCACACACTGTTATGAAACAATCTCAAGTACAGGCAGTGTAATTACTACGCTACCCTCTGTACTAGACATGAACACATTCAAATTTATATAGATTATCTATCTCTAAGTGGACACTCAAGGAATTGCTAAAATGTTGCTTCCAGGAAGGGAAACTGGGCATCTAAAAGAATGGGGTGGGATAGCCTCCTTGAATTCTTTTGAGTTTTGTACCATATGTATGTACTACCTATTCAAAACAATATTTTAAGTAATTTTTTAAAAGAATGATAGATTAGAGGCTTAAAAGGTACTAAGCTATGTGACTTAGAAAATCATTTTTAGTTTTCTTACCTTATTGGTACTAAAAAAAAAAATCTGTGGTACAAGAAAACTACACACAAAAATCAAAAAAGAAAACAGACTCCCAAATATCTAATTTCACTTTCCATGATGTTGACAAAACACATGAGCCAACTTTTTCCATGATGTTGACAAAACACATGAGCCAACTTTATTTACCAGTTAAAGAAGAACAGATCAAAATACAGATATAATCCAGGATATAAGGAACTATAATTTATGTCAACAAATACAACCATAGTGGCCAAATAATTGAAAATGAAGAAGCTTTAAAATTAAGTGTGTTTACAGAGGAAAGTATAAAATGGAAAGCAACTTGGCATATGTATGAAAAATTCTTATAATGTTCTTTGAATAAATAATCATATTTTAGAAACTTATCCTCAAGAAATAAGCCAAAATCTAGTGAAACATTTATAGATTATAATCTATGTTAAAAATATATACAACTACATAGAAAAAAAACAACGGTCATACATACATCTAACCAAACAGTGATTTGAGGTCACCTTTGATTTTCAATAGTCTTCTGATTTTTCTACCATATGCATAATAAATACTTGATTACTCAAGTGTCTCAAAGGATTAAAGTATAATTATTTATAACATCAAAAATATATGAATCAGATTTAACTTATGATACAACCAAATAATAATGTATAGTCATTGGAAAATATGTTCAAATATTTAATGGTGTATAATAAAAGGTTCATAATATGATGCTCAGTGAAAAAGGGTCAAAAATAGCAAATATACATGAGACAAAGATCAGAAGGAAATATACCAAACTGTTTAGTGATTAGACTTGGGTAGGATATTGGTTACTTTAATTTTCTCCTTTTAATGTTTAGCTTTATTTCTAAATTTTAAACAGTGATCTTTCACAGAATTTTTAAGTAATTTTAATGTTGTTTTTAGAAATTATATCCATTTCAATATATGACCTAGGTGATTTTGTAACTTTTCAGAAAAATATTTTTTAAAATAAGTATAGCCGAATATAACCTTTAATCGACTTGGAGATAACAAAAATTCTCTCCTTGCCAAACTCTAGTCAGGCTCTTCTGAATTCTCCTTCCAACTAGACCTTGAATTGTGCCTTAGTGTTTGTTTAATCTCTGCATTGTGCAATTTTTACAAAAAATCCTGCTAAGTCAGCTTAACCAGAATCTCTCACCCTTGTTATCTCATCACTTTCAATATGTGTTCAAGTTCTTCATTCTCCACCATGTTCCAGATAATGTCTGATCACAAAGGCCTGCCTTCAACAAGAATCCTATTAGGTTGGTTTAGTCAGAGTCCTCCCTTACCCCTAATGTAAACCTCTTAGTAATCTTCCATTCTCTAACACACCCAACACATTCCCCCTTTCCATGCTACAAATTCCCATTTTTCCTTGTTGTATTCAGAGTTGAGCCCAATCTCTCTACCCTACTGCAAATCCCACTGCAGTGGTCCCTACAGCTATTGCAACACTCCTAAATAAAGTCTATAAAGCCAATAAGAAATCTGTGGCATCTTCCCCATAAAGCAATGAGAGTTAATTGAGCTAATTTACATCAAGTACTTAGTAATACAGTAAGTACTATATTAGATGACTTGTTATTTTTATGTGCAAGGTACTTGTCAGGCTCTATAAGGGATATGAAAGTGAATAAAAATAATTTCTTCCTTACAATCTGATAAACTAAGGACATTTAAACTTTTCAGGTACCATTAGTACAATAACAGCTAACATGTATAAAATGATTATTATATGTCATGTACTATGCCAGATTTTTAATGCATTATCTTATTTACCATTTATAAGCACTCTAAGGTAGATACTATTATCCTCATTATATATATACATATATATGTATATATATCAAAAGGGAAGCTGCAAGACACCAAGTAATATGCCCCAAGATTAAGTAATGAACCCATTCTTTAAGCCTGGACATTCTTTTAAGATCCACGCTCTTCAGCATAACTTTATGCCACCCCCTACAAGATATGTGTGTCAAGTCTTGAAGCTGTAAAGTTCAGAACCATGCTGTACTAAGGTCCAAGAAACCTGCCATCCCAGTATTTCTCTACTTCCCTAACGATAATATTTTAAATTACACATATAATCTAATAATGTCAGCAAAACAAAGTGAAAACTTACCAAATGTTGCAGTATGATATTAGTCCTTTTGAATGTATTAAATCTGAAACAAATGTAGAATACAATACATTAATGTGGGTAATTTTATAAATACTGTATCATCTTTTGCAATACCTCTTCTAAAAGGTATTAGAAAAGTTTAAAAAAAATTAATTCTCATTCATTGCTGGTAGGAACACAAAATGGTACAGTTACCTTGAAAGACAGTTTGGCAGTTTCTTACAAAACTAAACATACTCTTATCATGTGATCCAGCAATACACTCTTTGGTATTTATTCAAATGAGCTGAACCCTTATGTCCACAAGAATACCTACGCATGTATTTTATGGTAGTTTTATTCTTAACTTCCAAAATGTGTAAGTAATCAAGGTATTCTTCAATGGATGAAGGACAAACTAACTTTGATACAACCATACGATGGAATATTACCCAGCCATAAAAAGAAGTGAACAATCATGCCACAAAAAAACATGGACAAGGCCGAGGCGGGCGGATCGCTCAAGATCAGGAGTTCGAAACCAGCCTGAGCAAGAGCGAGATCCCGTCTCTACTATAAATAGAAAGAAATTAATTGGCCAACTAAAAATATATAGAAAAAATTAGCCGGGCATGGTGGCACATGCCTGTAGTCCCAGCTACCTGGGAGGCTGAGGCAGGAGGATCGCTTGAGCCCAGGAATTTGAGGTTGCTGTGAGCTAGGCTGACGCCACGGCACTCTATCCTGGGCAACCAAGTGAGATTCTGTCTCAAAAAAAAAAAAATGGACGAAACTTAAAAACGTAAATGCATAGTACTAAGCAAAGAAGCCAATCTGAAAAGGCTACATACTATGTTATTTCAACTGTATGATACCCTGAAAAAGGCAAAATTATGAAATTATGAAAATTATGAAATCAATAGAAAGTTCAGTGGTTGCCATGGTTTGGGAGAGGAAGGAAGGGATGAATTAATGGAACACAGGAGATGTTTAGGGCAGTGAAACTAATTGGTATGATGCTGTAATGGTAGGTACATGTCATTATATATTAATATTTGCCAAAACTTTCTGTCCAAATTTTCAGCTCAATTTTTCTATAAACTTAAAACTACTCTAAAAAAATAAAGCCTATTAATTAGCAAAATATAGTTTGGTAAAGATGTAATAAAACAGGCATTCTCGGACACTACCAAGAGATGTACAAATTGGTACTACCTTTCTAGTAGCCAGTCTGGAAATACAGATCTGCAACTTTTAAAATGATCATACCCTTCAACCTAGTAATTCCACAAGCATTTGCAATAATGAAATTCCAGAGATACGATCAAAGTTTGATTTATAAAGATGTTGACAACTATTATTTACATGAAGGGAAAACTGGAAATGAAGTAAATAGAACAACCTTTTAAAAATTGTGTCATACATACATAATTATTACTTAGCTACTAAAAATACTTACTTAAAAATTTTTTAAAATATCTTTGACATGGAAAAATAGTCATGAAATTACAAAAAGAAACTAGGCTATAAAACAACATAATATACTTCTAATTATGTTGTTTTAAAAGTGTTTGTTGCACTAGGAATACAAAGCTTAAGACACAAATTGGCCAAAATGACCAATAATAATAGACAAGAGAATGGTGGAGTGTTGGGGGAACTGGGAAGGGGCAGAAACAAGCCCAGAGTGTTGGAAACTGTCTCTATCCAGATGACGGTTACAGGACATATACATAAATAAAAGTTCACTAAGCTAAAAACTTCAGAATAGCACACTTAAGTATCTTATATAAATTATAATTTAAAAATAAAGTAAAAAGCAACACAGGGGAAGGTAGTGACTGGAAGGAGGGTGGCTTCTGGCACGCTGGTATAGCTCGTTTCTTGGTCCAGGTCTGGTAACTTCAGGCATGTTTGGTTTGTGAAAATTCATCAAGTTGTATCTTTATGCTTTGGGCCTTTTTTTTTTTT
>VBSM01001562.1:33190477-33210470 GCA_008086735.1 Cheirogaleus medius
AAAAAAAAAAAAAAAAGTTCCAAAAAAGATATAGCTCTTGCCCTTGAGAAACCACAATATAGTGACAGATGCATATAAAAATACTGTAGTTAGAATATATTGAGATGCATGCTTCTTGTTTAAGAAATTAAATTTAAGATCTATGTAAAAAGACCAAAATTAAAATCAGTAGCAGCAGCAGCCTGATAGGAACTGTGCACATGTGCAAATATATATGTGATGGAACTGATAAATTGCCAATTGGTTAATTTTTCAAAGATAACTTAAGATTACATGAGGAACAAGATAGCCAAGCTGAGGCTTAAAAAAAAAGTAATAAGACCATTGTTACCACTGTAATGTAATCACATCTTCAATGACTGAATTTATAAAAGTTTTTGTAATTCAACTTATTTGTCAGAATTTACTTTCCTTTTATATTACATTCAAATTGAATACTACTACAAAAAAGGGGGAAATCACTTATTTGTTTAAATCAGTTACACTTCACACTCCTGGACTAGAATAATTTGAATTTGCCTTTCACCAAGTAAAATATTCTAATCAAATCAGTGATTCCAAGACTGGTCTGCACAAAAGAATCACCTGGGGACTCCTATAAAAATTCCAAAGCCCACATCACATCTAAGACCAATTAAATCAAACTCTGGAAATAAGACACAGGCATAGATATTTTGTTTGAAGTGCCCTTAAATGATTCCAAAGAGCAGAAGTTGTCAATAAAATAAATACTTCATAAAAATTAAACTGAAATGACAGATTCTAGCTTATTTAGGGGTATTTTCTAAAAAGGTTTTCATACAGACTTTCAAAATTTGAACTACACTTGCCCTAAAGCACCATTCCTAAAATTTTTTTGAACTTGACTCAACTTTTTTTGAAATTATAAGCATCAAAAAATGTAAGAGCTGATTTCTTTAGATTCAGAATGACTTTGAATTTCTTAATAAGGCCAGTACCCAAATGTCAGTTCAAGGTTAAAGAGGGTGCTGCCAGATCAGAGAGTCTTATGTAACAATTTAAGACCTGCACCATGGGGAGTCATCAGAGAAAGGCTGACCTAGCTTCAAGTCCCAGGTTTATTTATGAGATAGAATCTTAAATGAAAGAAAAGAAATAAATAAAGAAAATTGTATTTCACTCAGAGAAAGTAAATGTAAACCCAGCAAATGCAAGTGCAAAGCTTTATGCATGGCATTTTTAGGTCACAAAACTCTGTGGACCAATACCACAAATATACATGTAAATACAACTAGATTCCCTGCCATATTCTATATAATCATATTGCTTCAATTTTTTCCAAATAACATTCAACTGTCATTTAAAATTTCATATTAACTTTTATAGCTCAAAATGTACTTGAGAATTTGGAGTCTCCAAGTAATTCTCAATTTATGGTCTTCTCTTTCCTTTCTATTGGCTCCAAAACTGCCACCTGGTGGAGAGAAAGAGGGTATGCACATCTCACTAATTTCTTAATTCACTTTAACAGGCTTATTTCCTTCAAGTGATATCAATTTGGCTTCTGGGAACAGTTGTTCTCAAGGTGTGGTCCCTGGACCAGCACCATCAGCACTCCCTGGCAACTCGTTAGAAATACAAATTCTCTGCCCCACTCAAGACCTACTGAACAATAAACTGTAGGGGTTGGGCCCAGAAATCTGTGTTTAAAAGCCTTCTAAGTGATTATGATAGAAACACACTACAGTTTAAAAACAACTGTATTACAAGGATGAGAATTTTATCATTTAGGAACTTACCGCAATTATCCAATAAAACAAACATGGATGCACAAAATTAAAAACTAAAAAAACTCTACATCAAACAGTTTAAGCAGAAAGATGATATAATTAAAGTAGTGCTTAATGAAGATTATTTACACTAGAAGTAGGCAAGGTAAGATGTGAATAGAGCAGAAAATCAAGTCCAGGAGGCCAAGTAATTCAGGCATGAGCTGATGAAGAACAGTAGCTGTGGAAACTGAAGGGAATGATTTATTGACAGTTATTATGAAGTTAAAAACTCAATAGAAAAGGAGAGAATTATGTCAAAAATAACTTCAAGATTTCAAGCCAGGAAAGCTAGGAGAACATAACTATTGAAAAGACTAGGAAGGAAGCTAGCCAGTTTGTAGGATGAAATATGATTATTTTGTAGTTTATACTGACATAAGTAGAAACATTCAACAACAAATACAAAGAGACTGGAGCTTGAAAGAAAAGTTAGGACTAAAGACATGTCAGGAAGTCACATGCATACATAATAGAATCAGGGAGGCATAACAATCTCTCAGCTCCCTATAAGAAATAAGTGAGAAAGCTGCAATTGAAAACTAAGGGCCAGAAGGTTGCTGCCTAGATCTGCAAATGTGTTTTCTGGTCAGCAGTGTTTTAGAACTACAAACATTTAACAAATCAAAAGATTGCACCTAAAAATGCAGTTTTCCAGCAAAAAAAAAATGGTAGTTACGGAAACCCTGGGCTAAGAAGCAGCCTCCTTTAGACATAGCACACTCTCCAGCTCACCAGTGCCCCACTAGTCCTCACAGCTGCCATCAAGCCAGCATCACTCAAAGCTTCCTTCCTGGCCTCTGCATTTGAGTTTGTGACTACTTGACTCCTAGCACAGAAAAAACATAACAGAGCATCAAAGATTGAGCCTCTAATCAACTGAGAAACAAGTAGAAGTAAAAGAGATAGAAGCAGCCAAACAGCAAGAACAATGCAGTTCAGCAGAGTAGAAAGCAGACAGAAAAAGAAATGGGTACCACTAACATCTTACAGAGCAACCTCTTTGAAGAGGCTTCGTGACCCTATCTAAATCTGGCTCTCATAACTGTACTTTTAAGAAACTTATCAAAGTTGATAACTAAATATTGCTTTAGTCTAAGTATTTATTTCATGTCTGCTCTCCTTTCAGACGCCAAAGCCTTACATAAGGAACAGTAAGAATCCCAAGTAGCCCAGGATCGCTACAGGGTAATAGAAATGCTTACAGCAGTGCTTCCCAGCGGCTAGAACAGTAAGTACTGTCGTTGTATTCATGAAGTACACTGGGGCCCAATCTGTGAAATCCAGGCTGGTGAGATTGCCCTCAGTGTCAACCATGACTTGAGGCCTTTCTTCCTCTCAGAAACATACTCTGTGGCACCCTGTTCCCTTATACATTTGTGGGTTAGGCTGTCCTAGGCTAGATGATCTTGGTCTTAGGTCTCTGCTTTCTTGGGTAATATCCACTCCAGGGATGGACCTGGAAAAGGTAATCTCTGATCAAAGCCCCCAAACTGGTCCTGGCCTCACCTACACAGTCTGCATCTTGAAATGTGGGATGGAATAAGGCCATGCTGAACCGTGTAAATGACAGATACTTTCCTCAGTTAACCTTGTTAACAAACATGTCTTTCCTATTTGTTTTTCAAATAATTTGGTATTTGCTGACAACATCAAAAAAGTAGTAAGCAATAATTATATATACCTATTTTCTTAGTATTTACCAAATCTCACCATAAGCTGGTGCAGGGACAACTAACTTTAAGGCATGAAAAAAAAGAAGAAAAGCAACTCTTCAATGTATAACAAATATTTATTGAGAATCACATCTGCGTAGACAATGTTAGACAACCAGAGACTTTCCCATGAAGCAGTAGCTACTCTTCTTAAGTCAAATAAATACTCCCATCCCTTTGCAGGAAACCCCTACAGCAAACTCTAGCAGGGGTCCTCAAACTTTTTAAACAGGGAGCCAGTTCACTGTCCCTCAGACCGTTGGAGGGCCGGACTATAGTTTTAAAAAAACTATAAACAAATTCCTATGCACACTGCACATATCTTATTTTAAAGTAAAAAAACAAACGGGCAAAAACATCCGCATGTGCCGTAGTTTGAGGACGCCTGCGAGTCTAAGGTGTGAAGAACCCAGAAATCTAAGTTGCCAAGGAAATAAAGACAGTTCCCCCTTCAAGTAGGCACAGCTGCGACCTGGTATTGCCTAGACACAGGCAGTAGGCTTCAAGACCGATACAGCCTAATTTCCTAAAGTTGCTACCAGATTTCCTCGATTGAGCTGAAGCTGCAGTGAGGAGCACTTTTGAAAAGTTAAACAGAACGTTTTCACACACGCTCCTACAACCCACGTTAAATGTCCGAAACACAAGCCTGAAAGTCGCGGTCGCCTGTGTTAACGCTAGAGCCATTCCATAAGGCTGAATGCACACCACGAGCACAGCTGCAACAATTAGCAAGCACGTGTGTTTGTTAGCCGCACAAAACATACCACACAATTGCTGTAAATTGAATCCCTATGTGTCCCCAAACTGTACGTACCCAACTTTAAAGAAAGGAAAGAAATAGGGTCAAAAGGAAAGAAAGTCGTGCGGGTCAAGGCTGAGTAAGAATAGTCAGTGACAGAAAAAGAAGTTCTTGCTGCAAAGTAGATGCTAGAAACAGAAAAGGAGAAACAAGGAGCTTGGTCGGGGGGCTTGGGGCCGGCCTAGGGCCGGTTTGAGAGCTGCGCCTCCAAGGGCGACTCAAGACTTTGAGGCCAAGCAGTACCGACTCCCGACCCTTTTCCCACTTGGGCGAGTGCAGGTCGTCACCTGCCCTCGGCCGCTCGCTAGCTCGCTCACTCACCTCGCCATGAGCCTCCACACCTCCTGCCGCGCCACCGCCGCAACACTCCGGAGACGAAGCAACAGAGCCGAGGCACCGGGACGGCTCCCCTGTCTCACGTCAGACTCGCCCACCGCCGCTGGGCACAGATGACAAGCCCTGGAGCAGCTGAGGCGATGCACCTGGATAGCTACCAACTCACCACAGACCCGCCCACCGACGCCGTACGCCGCCGTACGCCGCCAGGCACCGATGACAAGTCCTCCAGCGGGCCAGAGCGGCCCCCAGCGGCCTTTTCCGCCGTGCGACGCCTAGGGGCGGGGCTAGACCGCAGCTTGAGGAAGTGGATTGAGGGCGGAGGAAGGGAGATGAGCCGGGAGCTGGGCCCCGGGGGCGAAGGGGCTTGGGGGGATCTCGGGGCGGGGCCCGGGGCGGGGCCAGGGCGAAGGCGGATAGAGAGCTGAGGCGGGGCGGGAGGAGGGAGGAGAGGAGACCTGGGCTGATTAGCAGGAAGAGACATTGCCCTCTAGAGGATACCTTGGAAAAAGCCCGACCCGACGTCTAGGCTTGACCTGCTACTTTGAGTAGCAGGGATTGATGTGAAAGACTTCTCTGGAATTTTAATAATTTTTTAATTAAAAATGTAAACTTAGTATTCTTTTCTTTCAGAATCAAACAGATGAAATACCGTTGATAAAAGGATGTAGTTTATTCCTAACCCAGTATAGCAGTACTTATTTCATACTGGGATTGGAACATTTTCAGTTTTCTTGGGAAAAGCTGTAGATCCTCCATTCTTCCTCAATGACCGTCAAGAATCGTCTGATTAAGAGATAATATGTCTTTACCAACTACTAAAAGTTACTGTTATCAGTAAAAGCATGATTACATTCAGAAAGTAGTTTACTCTTAAATGAAACCAAGATTTAACTCAACCACTGCAAAGTTGAGAAGAATGTTCCTTTACTTTCAGATCCACCAAATATCTAGCAGCAGGCATTCCGTCACCACTAAAGTATTGACACATTTATCAGAAAAAAGAAAGTGAAGAATTTCAGAGAGGAGGCAGTTAAAAGAGTTATTTCTTAGCTCCTTGATATTTAAGGATCAAAAATTATGTTCCTGGCCTGGCGGGGTGGCTCACGCCTGTAATCTTAGCACTCTGGGAGGCCTAGGCGGGTGGATAGCTCAAGGTCAGGAGTTCGAAACCAGCCTGACCAAGAGCGAGACCCATCTCTACTAAAAATAGAAAGAAATTAATTGGCCAACTAAAAAAATACATAGAAAAAATTAGCTGGGCATGGTGGCGCATGCCTGTAGTACCAGCTACTTGGGAGGCTGAGGCAGAAGGATTGCTTGAGCCCAGGAGCTTGAGGTTGCTGTGAGCTAGGCTGACGCCACGGCACTCACTCTAGCCTAGGCAACAAAGTAAGACTGTGTCTCAAAAAAAAAAAAAAAAATTATGTTCCTAACCTAGATCAAATATACCCAAACGTCCACTGAGCAGAGGACAAACAACAGGCATCACAGAAGGAACTCTTGACCTGCAATTCAGTTACTGACCAGCTACAGGACATCATTTGACATCACCATCTGATGTCATCATCATATCTCATTCATCGTGCACAAAAATGAATGGGTCATCTGACCAAGGTGGAAAAAGCATTGGCTTTCCTGCTAGACAACCCAAGATTCAAATTTTCCTTGTCACCCTAGCTTCACGTGTGTGCAACCTGTGTCTCACAAAGCCCCATGCTTAAAAGGGCACTGTTCTTGGTTTAATACTCTGCTGTTAATAATTTTTGAACAAGGGACCCCATATTTTCATTTTACAGTAGGCCCAAAAATTATGTAATCAGTCCTGCCCCAGCACACTAATAGTTTAATGACCTTTGACAAATATGTAACTTTTCAGAGCCTCAGTTTTCTCATCTGAAAATGGGTGTGCTGATGACCAAAGACTAGAGGTACTTTTAAAAATCAATTGAAATATGGTTGGAAATACATGCATAAATTACTTAGGCCCTCTCAGGCATTCAAGACCTGTCAGTTATACCACCACCTTCCACCAAGCTAGATACTTGTTCCTAAATTCTCTATTTCTGCCTATGATGCCATCAGTTTTCTGGCCTCCAACTCTAGAAATCTTGGAGCCCTTTAAAAACATTTTTTTTCCTTAACATTCTATTTTGAAGATTTTCAAACATATAGCAAAGTGATAAGCATTTCAAAGGAACACCCAGATTCTACCTATATTAACATTTTATCTTGCTTTATCATCTATCTTTATCCTACTACTATCTTATTTTCTAAATGAACTTCTAATTATAGGCATCAGTGTACTTCCCAAGTATTTCACATGCATATTATTATCTAGAGTTAAATATTTGTTTAAATATTTTAGATGAAATTTACATGCAATGAAATGCATAAATCTTAAGTGTAGATTCACTGAGTCTGACAAATGTATAGACCTGTGTAACCAAAACTCCTCTAAGATATAAACCATTGTCATCATCCCAGAAAGTTTACTCTCACCATTTTCCAGTCATTCTTTGCCTACCAGCCCTCAGAAGCAACTACTATTCTGATTTTTTTCTTCCATATATTAGTTTTACATTTTCTAGAACTTCAAGTAAAATGGAGTCATACAGTATGTACTTTTTTGTATATAGTGTCTTTCACTTACCAAAATGTCCATATTGTTGTGTCTATCAGTAGTTTACTCCATTTATTGCTGAGTAGTATCTCATTATATGAATAAACCCAGTTTGCTGATCCATCCTCTTCTTGTTGAATACCTGGGCTGTTTCCAGTTTGGGGCTATTATGAATAAAGAGGCTATATCCCTGGTAGTCTAGTAGTTAGGACTTGGCAGGGGTGAGGTGGAGGGAGGGAGAGAAGCTGCTACAAGCATTCTTGTATAAATCTTTTATAGACATGTTTTCTTTTCTCTTGGGTAAATACCTATAAGTAGAATTGCTTGTTTATATGGTAGCATAGGGTAGGTCTATTTTTAGTTTTATATGAACCAGCCACATCTTTTTCAAGTGTTCACATCCTTTTAGACAAGAATTCTGGTGGCAGACAAACCATAGAATGAGAAAAAAATTTTTACAGATAATATATTTGATAAAGAGCTTGTATCTAGAATATGTAAAGAATTATTACTATTAAAATAAACCAATCATTACAATTAAAATAAACCAATTTTAAAGTGGGTAATGGATTTAAATATACAGTTCTCAAAAAAAGATACAGGAATGATCAATAATCATATGAAAAGACACTCAATATCATTAGCCATCAGGGAAGTGCAAATCAAAACTACAACGAAATATGACTTGACACACAAGAGATGGCTGTAATCAAATAAGACAGATAAGCCAGGTGCAGTGGCTCAGGCCTGCAATCCCAGCACTTTGGGAGGCCAAGGCAGGAGGATCACTTGAGCCCAGGAGTTTGAGACCAGCCTGGGCAATGCAGCAAGACCCCATCTCTACAGAAAATTTTTAAATGAGCCATGCATGGTGTCATGCACCTGTAGGCCCAGCTACTAGGGAGGCTGAGGCAGGAGGATCGCTTGAGCCCAGGGGTTCAAGGCTACAGTGAGCTATGATCAGGCCACTGTACTTCAGCCTGGATAACAGAGCAAGATCCTGTCTCAAAAAATAAATTAAACTGACGGACTTTTAAGGCAACAGAAACAGAGCTCCACCTTAGCTATTCAACCTTATTTACCAGTTGGCTGCTCTTATTTGTGCCACCGATATCTCTCCTGGATGTCCCTGAGCACATAATATTGATTTTCTGCCACTGTGCCTTCACTCATGCAATTCCTTTTACCAGGAAAGCCATTCTTCTTTTACCCTCTTTTAAAATTTCTTCATCCTTCAGTATTATCTTCTTATAGTAATCTTTTACTCTAACCTGTACTGAGCTCTACTGCCTGAATTCAAATTACAGTTTTCATTAGTATAGTACTCCATTACTTACTTCTTGCCTAATTGTTTATTTAATGCTAATTTTCTCTCTCAGACAAATTGTACATTCCTTGAGGATAGGAACTGTATCTTATATTCTGTCTGAATCTTTCAAAACCCTAGCACTGGGGTGAGGTAAGCAGGCTTGTGAATTTGATCTACTAATTACAAAGGAGATTTTGCATATAAATAACTCTGTTATATTTGAATCAGTGTATACCTGGCATTGGTGTAGAAAAATAAGGTTGTAAATTTATTTGTCAAAATGCAGGTGCTCCTTGAATTAAGTACCCACAACATATGAAAGATTATCCAGAAGCCAGCACCAGGGGCTGAATGACAGAAAAGTGACTCCCTCCTATGTTCCATCATTGGAAAGCAATGATTGGTAATCAATGAATGGCCCTGGAGAGGTTGCCAAAAAGTCACCACTGTTGGGTTGAGGTCCCTCAACACACCCTGCCCTGCCCTGTCCCTTTCCCTCCAGAGCTATGCCATCAATCAAGGATGTCTGCCCATGCCAGGAACGAGGGAGTTGTTTACTCCGACTCTCCCAATAGCCCACTTCTGGAAGAACCTCTGGGACCCTGCCTTCTCCTCACTCTAACCGGCTATGCTACCTGGCCAGCTCTGTCCTGCTTCCTCACTCATGGGGTGAGTAGGAAGTCTCAAGACTCAGCCCTCTACCCCTTTCTTTCACATCTCTCAGAAAAGTGCTTAAACTCACTTGTTTCCCATTTTCATTTGTGATTTTCCAAAATTTTTCAAAGTATCCTTTTGTGTGAAGAAGAGTGATTTTGATGCCAAAGTTCTTTGCCAAGCCAGGGCAAAGTCCTAACTTACAACGATCTCCTTGGTCTCCACCCCAAGGCTGTGAGCATGGTAGTCTCAGGTCACTCCTTTGGCCAAAGCCAACTGCAGGATACAAAGAATGAAGACCGTCTGTATAAAGTCCCTGATGTTTCCCCCAACAAGGAGAACAGGGTCATACAACTGGAGGCCAAGAAGTAGGTATTCACTCAACTATTATAGACAAGAAGTATAGAAAACAGACCTTGATTCGGTGACAGCGATTAACATCTCAACTTATCAATCCCAAAAAGGTATGGACACCCTCTCTTATATGTCACAATATGGATGGGATGGGATACTGTGGGGCCTGTGACCCAACAGCACTTCTCTTAAGGGATTTACCATTTTCTTCCTTGTACTACAACCATGGATGAGCAGCCTCACTGATCCCAAGGATCTGGAAGTACCTGAGGTTAAGTAATGAAATCTCCTGGATTCTTTCCCTTCCCTCTTGCTCATTATCCAAAACAAGTTAAATAAGCCCTTCTGCTAATATTCAGTAAATAAGCATAAGTAGGGTCATTTGATTGTTAAGACATTGAAATACTTCCAAACTGATTGGTAAATAGCCACTGCCTACTGCCAAGCAACCCAGTTACTCAGGCCCAAAGGAGTCCTGCTGAAGAAACCAACCTGGCACCTGCCCGCTGTCTTGCCACAGCTGTCTACACGAGACCCCATCCCATGTGTTCATAGTGAACTCAGATCCTTTTGGGAGAGAGGGCACCCTGGTAGTAGTGCTCACATGCCAGAAGGCCTGTGCCTGGTATAATAATGTCAAATCATTTTTACTTAAAAATATTCATATTATGTAGGTATAGTCCTGAGGACCTTAGCTTAGCAATAAATATTTAAAATGACCACTGAAATCTCCCCAAATGAATAAATGAGTAAATTGACCTGTCCTACCAAATTTAATAAGTTGATTTATAAATTCTATGATGTTAGCAAGTCCCACGGGGAATTGTATAATCAAGAAGATCCTCTGTAACAATTATGACCATTAAAGTCTTCTGGGTTTCCCTAGACTTATTCAAGTGTATGAAAACATAGCAATAATAATATGTAAGTAGTATAAATTTTTTTCTTTTATTTCATTATATTATGGGGGTACAGATATTGTTAGGGTTACATATATTGCCCCTGCCAACCCTCCCATGTTTAAATTTTTTTATAGTATGCATATACTTCCCTCTGGTGAACATTAGATTCCTTAATATTTGATATTTCTTTTGGGGAGGAGAAAATAAAATCAAATGAGTGTCAAAATGATATGTTTTTCTACACTTTGGGAAAACTTTGAGATCTTTTTAGAGTCTTTTTTGCATTGTTTTGGTATTTGGTTGGCTGAGGCTTTCTTAATACTGCATTTCTCTATGGAAGATAAAGAAAGAAGTAAGGAAAGGGAAAATAGTAAATATCGATATTCTGTTTTCTGATATTCAGCCACTACGCTCAGAAACCTTCTTTGAAACTAATGCTAAATTAAATAGGATCAGTTAAAATCCTATTAAACAAATCCTAAATTAAAAAAGAAAACTGACTCATCCCGCAATGCTAGTGGTAAAACTAATTTAAATATATATAATTTCTGCCTATATTTAGGAGCAAAAGAGTCCCTTAGGGCAAAAAGACAGTGGAATCAAGACAGCAATGTCTGATATATGTTTTTAAGATTCAAAGTGGATGAGCTAGGAAATAATTTGCAGCTGATGAAAGAGTTGTGGTAAATGGTAACATCAAAAATTTTTTTTTCCAAGTTTTGTTTTGACTTCAACAGTGACAACAAATTAGAAACAGCTGCTGCTGTACACTGATGTCCTCCTGGACGCTGGAGTATGGTGAGGTCACAGCCTCCATATTCATCCACAGGCTAAGACTATCTAAGAGGATGGGGAACGGGAGAGCAGGATGGCAGTGGAGAAGTAAGTGGTGGCTGGGAATGAGCTTCCCTTTCCCCATATTGGTGTCAAGCCACAGTCTGCAACTTTCATTTAACTCATTGGTGGTCACAGAAGCATCTAATGACTGCATGTGTTGTTATTTCCAAGACATTGAGTAATACATGTAACTTTTCTTCATGATCTTGTTGAAAGAGTAAAAGAAGGAAAAAATGTGTACGATGGGGATGTGTATGAAGAAAAAAACTACGTGAAGTAAATTCAAAAATCCCAGTAGTCAAGTCTATGTTCTTTCTAATTTTCCAATGTTTTCATTAATAACAGTTCATTTGTGGAAACTCTAGATTAATCACAATAAGCAAACATTTCAGTGTCAGCACATTCTATTAAAAGACTTGTGAAACTTATTTTGGATCAAATATTCAATGTGTGTATGTGTGAAGGCATTTTGAACACTAAAATTATTTTTAAATTGTGAGGCATTAGGAGTAATAGTATAGTTCCAATAAACTGTATGTACCCAAATATATTTAAAATGTCCTAACATTACCTAAATAATGAAGTACCTTATGTCACAGAAAAAAGTTATTTAACAAATAAAAAAGGGAGTATAATCAACACATAAGAGATCTACTTCTTGTCTTTTCTTGCCTTTCCAGTCTCTTGTTGGCTTAAGTGTTTACCAGAATGATTTGATAACATGAGGTGTAGAGGAGATAGAATGGGTGTGGTTTAGGAAAAGAATTTGATTCTGTGTATTGGACATTTTAAAGAAGCCTCTGAAAGCCCTGTTTTTAATGCTTAAGATATTAAATGACTTTTAGTGCATTGTTCCCTGTGAAATTTATTGTATATTCATACTTGCCACAAAATATCAAAAGATAGATTACCGAAATGTTTACAGTTCTAAAAACAAAGCTAGGCAAACTTACTGCCATGCAAAACACACAAAAATGGGTAAGCAGTCAGGATGTAAGATTAAATATTCAAGATAACTAAGTATGGGATAAAATGATTTTACAAACCAAAGTGTATCAGGGAAGATTCAGCACTAAGTTAATTTGAAAGTCTCCCATGGAAAGCTAAAGTAAACAAGAAATTATCCAGGGAATTTTAAGAATTGAAGGAAATGACTCATTGATAATATGCTTGCTCTAGAGGATAACCTTTGTACTAAACAGCAGAAACTCCACACCTAATCAGCAGAGACTGGGCTTGGCAATTTACTAAGGAATGTCCAGATGAAGTACAGGGAAAGGCAATCCAATGTTCCTTCCCTGAATTTTTTACCTCAGATTCTAGCCTTTAATTCCTTTGAGATGGGAAAACTCAAATCCTAAGGATCCATATACTTCAAGCCTTTTGCATTTACTATATTTTACACCTGAGAATTCAGTAACTAACACTTCTGTGGAAAGGTAAGTGAAAAAAAATATAATTTCTATTTTTTGAAGTTTAACATATATACACTCTGTGTGTGTGTGTGTGTGTGTGTGTGTGTAGAGTATGACAGAATAAGAATTAAAAACTCAGGCCCAGTGACATCTTGACAGAGAGAAGCCTATATTCCTATGCATTGGTAAATGACTATCTGCTATGACTTGTTCTAGAAATTTATCATTTGCTTTTGGTGTCTCCACTACTTGTAGCCCTCAATATCACATTCCACTCCCCCTAGTTATATAGTTTAGTAATCTTGCACTGTATGGTGAAAAAAAAAGCAACTCAAAGAGTTTTAAAGATTCTATTATAAATGTTAAGGATTCCTCCTCCAAATCTTTAAAAAATCATAGATATGCTTTGCTTTCATGAAAGTTATTCAATCTTTTCTAAGGCAGGTATAAATGGTTTATATTAGTTAATGATTTAAAAGAACACAAAAATAACATTGTGCAATGTGGTGCTAGGAAGCTCTTATGACTTAGTCAATTCAAATCTGGTCCTTGTTATGGGTCACCCACATTTTGTTAACTACCTATTAATAATATCCTATGGTCAAGTCATTTTTACATATGCCTGACAGAAGAGATGTAGGTGGCAAATGCTGCAAAAAATTATAATCTACTGAACTGTAGTAAAAACCAATTTCGAATTTCCAGAACCTGATTTCAAGTTATGAGGTGGGCAGTAGCAAGCACACAATGTTGATCCATGTGACAATTGGTAACTTCATGCTAATTTGATGTGATTGATATGATTGAGTAAAAGCTATGACTGAGTCCAGAAAGGTTGAGATTGCTTTCTACTGACACTGCTGCTATGGACCCTTATTCTAAAGGCCTTGGCTAACGTGTCATTAAAAATCATATTTCAAAGGAATATTTAATAACATTGCAAAATATTCATATATGATGATTAAACAACAGTTTTCAAAAAATTATGTCTAGTATGTTTGTAAAAATAACATATATACACACAGAGAAAGTCAGAAAGTTACACCCCAAAATGGTACAGTTACAGCAGATGGAGTAAGTTTTGTTTCTTTACACTTTTTCACATTTCTCAGTTTCCACAAACTTTTCTTCATAATGCACTGCTTTTATAACCACAAGTCACTTGAAAATAGTAAATAAATTTCATCTGAAAGCATAAATACTATGAATATTTTGAAAATAATATTTGAATTTGAGCAGGAAATTACCCTATTATTATTAAAATGCTATGCTCTTGTCAGAGTAATCCAAACAAGGATGAATGAAATAAAATAGAGGACCCAGAAATATGGCCTAGTACGTGTAAGAACTTAATTCTTGATACATTAGTCATCACAGATTAGTGGAAAAGGAATGTTTGTTCAATAAAGGCTTAAATCTTAAAAATTAAATAGTAAAAAAAATTAGAGGAAATATAAATGAATACTGATCTGATCTTTGGTTTAAAAAAGGATTTTCTAGGTTTTTTTTTAAAAAAAGAAAAGATCCATAGATTCAACTACATAAAAAAGTTTTAATTTTGTAAATAGTAAAAACTGTTACATAAAATTAGAAGGCAAACAAAGAAAAAGTATTTGCAACAAATGTGACAATAGGTTGTGACAAAGGGTTAATTCAATTGTTAATTTAATCAAACAAGATAAATCATAAGACTGCAATTGCTAGTCTGTGCACTCCATGAAAGCACAGGCATATGATTGTTTATGATTTCTGGCCATTAGCATAATGACCAGAACATCATACAAGGAATTAATATGTATTGAATGAATTGAGAAATGGTCAAACATGAAAAGATGACTTTAAAAAAAAGGAGAAAGTAGCCAAGGAGAAGGGGAATCATAAACGGCTAAGAGTTGTGGGGAAATATTATTTCAGTAATGATAAAAATATAATTTAAACTATGATGAGAGGTTTTTTGGGGTTGTGTATATGATGATAGATGTAGTAATGAGATGTGTAACATCATTCACTGTGAGGAGTATCTTGAAGGGCAATTGGTAAAATCATATTGTTGACTATGTAGTTCTAGGAATTTAAAGAAATACAACAGACACTTCATATTTATGAAGGATGTATCTTCTAGATTCTTGGACTCTCCAAATCTGTCTTCTCAAACTGTGTTTTGAGGAGCCCTGGGGTTCTGCAGAGGTGTTCCAAAGTCTGCCTCAGAGATAGGAAGAAGGTTCCCCCAATACTGCCTCAACCAGAACAATTTGACTTTTATCTAATTTATATGTTAGACTCTATCCATTTCACTTAAAGAATTTTTTTCTTAAAGATTCCATTGAAAATATCAAAATTTGAACACTACTACACTGTAGTACATGTAATAGATACAATAAAAATGCATGGCGTGTTACTTCTCAAAAACTACCGGAGAAGTGGAGAATAGTCAGAATGTTATGTCCCCAAATGCTGGCCTTACAGTAGTATTAATAATTCAAATTCCTGCTTTGGGAAATGTATAAATTACTCTATAATTACCTTGCAAATAGTCAAAATCTCAGATATAAAATCTGAGAATATCCAGGGCCCACTGCAATAAGGAATAAAACATTTGTGTTCTATGATGATCAACAGTGTCCCTTATTATATTAGTCTGTCATAACAGGAACCAATTTCCACTCAGCTGTTTCAGCCAAAGAGATTTTATTGAAGGGACTATTTACAAAGGTAGGGTTAGATTTAGGGTTAGGGTTGGATGAAAGACAACAACAGAGACATGGAGGTACCCAGGCATTAGCATGGCAAGGCCTGAAGAAATAAGGGGAGGAAATCCCCTTAGCAGAGCCCTGTGAAAGCTGGCACAGTGGAGGGGGTGCTGCCTTGCAGGAGCCTTAGAAGGACAAAGCCACCGTCAGAACGCTGCCAGAAGCAGGAAAAGAGGTGAGAAGATATGCCCCAAACTTTCTCCTTTTCCACCCTCCAATCTACTGCCAGTGTTGCCCATTAGTGTCGCCCATTGGTTGAAGCCAGCTGGCAAGAGAGCCCAGTGGGAATAGTTTGTGAAAGTTCCATCTTCTGAGGCCCAAGGTTTAGCACAGAGGGGCAGAAGATGGATCTGAGAGACAGCAAGTGGAGAACAGCCAGCATACTCACAATAGTGAAACTCACAATAGCGAAATACAGTAGTCCCCCTTATCTGAGAGGGACACATTCCAAGACCCCTAGTGGATGTCTGAAACCACGAGAGTACTAAACCCTATATCTACTGTTTTCCTACACATATACACCTATGATAAAGTTTAAGTTAGAAATTAGGCACACTAAGAGATTAACAGCAATAACTAAAAATAGAACAATTATAACAATACACTGAAATAAAAGTTATCAAGCACTGTGGCAATAACTTTTGCAGTTTAAGATATAAGAGCAAAAGTAGCAGGAATTTCTTTTTCCTTCTTCACAATTTCATGGATAGAATTGTTCTTACTGTAGATTTTAGCAACTTCAGCATAAGATTTTTTTTCTTTCCTTAAGTCAAGAAATTTTACTTAAAGAAAGCACTTTATAGCTTCTCTTTGGTATATCCGAATTGCCAGCATCACTATTCTTTCACTTCGAGGCCATCATTAAGTGAAATATGGGTCACTTGCACACAGCACTGCCACAATCTCTCTGATGACCACGATGGCTACTACGTGACTAACGGGCGAGGAGCATCTACAGCGTGGACACGCTGGACAGACAGATGATTCACATTTCCAACTGAGACAGAGCAGGATGGCCCAAAATTTAAAACTTACAAATTGTTTATTTCTGGAATTTTTCATTTAATGTTTTTGGACTTTGGTTGACCAAAGGTAACTGAAACCACAGAAAGTGAAACCACAGATAAGGGGGGATTAGTGTACCAGAACTCAGATGCCTATTAATAAAGGAAAGCTTAACTAAATGATGGTATTAACTATTCTGCAATTAAGTATTAATAAATAATAGTGCTCAGAAGACCATTATGTAATCAGGGAGTATAGAACAAAGGGCGACCCACGTCACATGAAGGAGTGGATTCAGAGAAGATTTTCTCAAATTGATAACTGAGGCACTTTGTTGTCCTCCAAGCAAAGTTTCTTATATTTTTACTTATAACAAAAACACTACACATTCATTATAGGAAACATACACGCACGCAACAAAGAAACACAAATATTTACAATCCTACCCTCTCTCCTAGACCACTATAAACATCTCCATATGTTTATTTCTTTCCAGATCTTTTTCTATGCATTTATACACATATCATTATGTTGTACTTGGGATCACAACATAGATATTCTTTTGTAAACTGCATTTTCTACGTAATAAACCATAAATACTACGTCACCCAATAGATACAATTCTGCAACATTTTAAAACCTTTAAAAACTTATTTTCTTGTATCTGGTTGTAACTAATTTCTATTCTCAGACATTTAGCTTGGTTTCTCTTTTGGCCATTACCAAACATACTGTGATGAATGTTCTTTGCACTACTCTTTGCACACATTATTGCTCTCCAATTTCAGGCGACTGACTGTTTTTCTAGCCTCAAGATACCCCTCAAATCTATTAAGATTTTATATATTTTAGGTTTTTTAAAAAAATACACACAGAATAAAAGCAACAGAGACATATGTGGTCTTCCAAGTGCAAAGTATTTGCTGTCTGGCCTTTTATGGAAAATGTTTGTCAATCCCTGTTATTGAGCATTTCTATATTATAAAAATTCCCAGAAATGTAATTTTTGAGTCAAAGAGTGTGATCGTTTTTAAAGCTTTTACTACATTCTGCCAAATTGTCTCCAGAATCGTTAAGTCAATTTATGCCCCTCTCAGTAATGTATGAGTTTAGTTGCCACACATACTGCCCTAAAGGTTGCTGGCCCAAATCACTAGCTCTAAGTATTGTTTTAAATTCTCAGCCAATTTGATGGTGCATTACTGTTTTAAGTTTTGACTTCTTAAAATCTTTGGCCATTTACATTTTCCTTTCTTGACTTAGCTAATTTACATTTTGCCCATTTTTTGGAATAGAATATTTTTTATTTATAAGTCCTTTTTAATAATAAGGATACTCTCTTCTCTTTCATATATATTGCAAGTTTTTGATAATTTTTACTTGATTTTTAATTTTATTTCATGGGTTTATTAGATGAAAGAAGTTAAAAGTTTAATAGTCAAATCTGTCACTTTTTCTTTGTAATTTCAACCTTTGAGATTAAAAGCAATTCACTTATATTTTCTCCTTGTCCTTTTAAGACTTTTTAAAAAAATTAAATCTTTTAATTCTGCTCAAATTTAGTGCCTAAGAAAGGTTTTAAAAGGATATATAGGTAATATGTTAGTCCTGAAGTCAGATTGCTGGGTTCAAAATAGCCTCATCACATCCTACATATTTGAGTAAATTACTAAGTAATTTACTAAGTAATTACTAAGTAAATCTCTAAGTCTCAGTTTTCTTGTTTATAAAATGGAGATAACAGTAATACATGCCATAGGGTTAATATAAGAATTAACACATAAAATCACATAAAGCACTTAGCATAGTGCCATGAGCTATTATTACAGCAGCAAGAGAATGCTCCCCCATGCAAAAAGCAATAACATGCATAAAGGTGCAAAAGTATGAAACCCCTTTGTGCATTTAGGAAACTAGATGAGTGCGGTAAAATGGGGTGTAATGTGTGAGGGGCAGGGTTGACAGATGGGAGGGGGTGATAGGCCTTGAATGTCATGCCTAGGTGCTTGCTCTTGATATTATGAGATTGGGAGCCAATGAAGGCTTTTAAACAAGCAAGAAACCCATTGAGATGTGTAATGTAGGATGATCTCTGTGGTAGCAAAGCGGAAAATGAACTAGATTCACATCCCCTGCTCCACCCTGCCCTCCCCAAATTTCTGCACCCTAGAGGCAAATTATTTGACCTTTTAACTATGACTCTGGTGTTCCTCTCTTTACTTCTAAATATCATGTTTCAACTATTTCTTGAGTTTGCCACCAGAGATACAATTATGAAAATAATTAATGCACCATAGCCCCTACAGATCCCTAAGAGGAGGAATCTGAGAAAGGAGGTAGCAGCAACCCCACTTGCTAGTGAGTGAGTGAAATCGGGGAAGGCACTGGGCAGAAGTTGTCTCAATTTCCGAGAGGACAGGAGCAGGTTGGGAGCAGAAAGATGAGCTCCCCTTGAGAGATGTAAAGTTTTAAGCACCATTTCCTGGAGTTACGACAAGTGGCCTACTGCCCTAGGGTCCTGTCTTGCTGGTTCCTCACTGCTCTGAGGACCAAGTGTTGACAACTCAGTGAAGCTGTCTTGGGTGATTTGGGAAAATGCAGATAAGAAAATCTGCCAATGAGAACTTTGAAGCAGAGCTTCCCAATGGCAAGCCATGGAACGAGTGACAAGTATGCAGTTACAGTATTTGTTTTCTCAGCCCTCCAGGTGGAAAGGCCTTGTCACCTCCTACAGGAGCAGCCTCTCCTGCTTACCCTCACTTCCGGCCTCCCAAAGTTCTCCTTTCCTAGCTTGCCCTGAAATAAAAGGGGTGTGAAGCACTGCTTCAGAAGGCCCAAGGAACTCACACAACATTAGCCTGCTGAGCCAGGCCGCTTGGTCCCTTCTGCACAAAAGCTTTATGTTGCTCTGTTTAAATGTATACACCACTCCCCTATCTCCGCCCATTTCTATTCCTGCCTACCATTCAAAACCATCCTAAAGGCACCCTGAGTACCACACTTTTGAGGGTGAAAGAGAGATGAATTCCCCACCCACGATGCCTTCCTGTTTAGGTGGCCCCCACCCCTTATAAGGCAAGTGCCCAGAGCCACTGCTATGGTTTGATGAACACCCAGCATACTGACATTTCTATTGGGACAATGGCACCCCACTCCCACCGGCAGGAGGTCCATCTTCAAATCTGCCAACCCATCTGTCAAACCATAATCCCCCAAAAGTACAGATGAATGGAGGAGAAAGATTTTAAAAGTGCATTCGCGGGCGGCTGCAGGGAAACACCGCCACCACTGGATGGGGTGGCCCTGGAGCCCTCGCCTTCCTGGCCCTCCCCTCTAGCTATCATCACGCCCCACTGTGACGTCGCGGGCGCGGGCGCGGGCAGGCGTGGGATGCCCCCGCCCGCCCCGGCAGTCTCGAGGTGTCACCGCGCGTTTCCATGCTGCGGTCCCGAGGGAAACGAGGGGGCGGCGGCCGGGCGGGTGCCGGGCTGGGCGATCCAG
>VBSM01001562.1:33210570-33245100 GCA_008086735.1 Cheirogaleus medius
AAAAAAAGCCCCAATCGTTAGCATTTTTAGTTGGACAAAGCTGATCTGACAGTTGTCGGGAGCAGTAGCCCAGGTTCAACAGGTAGGTGGCGCAGCTGTCAAGAGCCCCTCGGTCGCAGCCTTTGCTTCCAGAGATGCTTCCGAGTGTCCATAGCTGCCGGCTACCTCTAGTGACCTGCTTGATGAGTATAAAATAAACTCGATGGGACTATATTTAGAAAAATATTTACCTCCTTGCTCTTAATTCTCTCTGCATTGTGAAAGGCGGTTTTGCGCAAATAGCGCGCAAATAGTTGGTGTGGCCAGAGTAAGTAGGTGGAAAAAGTATTTAACCTGGTTTTGGCAGAATCACGTAGACTGTTAGGCACAAAAAGCGTGAAAGGAAATTCTTAGATTATTTAGTACATCTATGGAAAACACTTGTAAACAACCACGGTGTCCTTTTTGTAGATTTACAGTTTTAAAGCTAATTTTAAAGTGTTAAATAAACAGAAGTTTGCCCACTGTGTGGATGGTATTCACTTCAAAAGAACAGTGGATTAATTTTGTGTGAACAGACCATTTACGTACATCCCATATGTTGAATAAAAGATTTTTGGGCCCTTTTACTGTTATTCCTTACCAAAAAAACGTTGGTAAGGATCAGCCCTGCTCAGCTTGATAATAGTATAATGAAAAAAAAAAAATCAAAACCCTGAACTACTATTGACTTATGAATTAGCTAAGTGATCTCATTCTTACCTTTTAAAATAGGGACTATAAATGAAAAAATAAAGGCAATGGAAGAGTTCATTTTCAGATATTTGTTTCCATTCTTAGTTGGAGCCTATTTTATTTTTAAGTTTCAGTGGATTTTTGTACTACTTTTGAAGTCAGTTCTTAGTCATGAAGAGGATTATTTAAGATGCATAAAGTTACACTTTACTTTTTGCATAGAATAAGCTACTACTTCTTTTCATCTTTTGGACCAAACCACCACTTGCTTGGAAATTGCAGCTTGAACTCATGCCCTTTAATGTGAAATATCTTATTATAGATTTAAATGATAGCCATATTTGTGGTAGTTCTGAAAAAAATGAAAAGGTAATTTCTTATTTGACATACAAGGCCTGTGAGAGAAAAGTTATAAAAGTAATTCATTACATGAGTATTTCCCCTTTTATTTCTGTCTCTGATAACAATTAGAAAATGTCTTATTCTATTTCATGTTATACAGAAATTGCTTTAAGGATAATTATGTTACATAAAGTAATCAATAAAAGCAAATGTCATAATTTGTGAAAGGTGAGGATGGTGTCTATGAGAACTTTTTCTAAATGGGAGTCCTTATAAATCTCCTTGTTAATATACTTTAAATCTTGTAATGAAGTTAATAAAATTCTCTACATTGATGTTTTGGTTTGGCTTAGTTAGAGCTTAGAAATAAAAGCTTTGCTTCCCATCTCCAATGATTTGTGTTGAGCAGTGTTTCCCAAACTTGTCTGATTTTTAAAATTAGGTAGGTAGTGGGCAAGTTGGGATGGGTGAGAAATAGTAGTTTAAAAAGACAACCAGGTTTGCCATTGGACACTTACTGAATCAGAATTTCTAAGGGAAAGGAGATATTTAAAATAGGCAAAAATGATAAAATTTTAAAAGGGTAAACAAAAAAATATAGGCAAGTTTGGGAAATGCAAGTGGGAAATGACTGTTGTTGGAATGATTGACTGACATAACCTGTTAGGATTCCTGTATATAAAATGTTCTTAAATAGAAGCTATGATTTTATAAATATGATGATGTCACTCATTTAGGAAATCTGAAACTGTTGTATCCTTTTGTAGTCAAGTGGTTGAATTTAGCTAACCTACTTTTGCATGTTTAGTCTCATTTATGTGGTATACAATGTTAATTCAAGTTTTTGAATGTTAGAAGAGCCTTTTATTAATGAATGTTTAATACAGAGTACTGTGACTAGTAATCTACAGCAAAATAAAGTTTTGTGCCTGATAATTTCTTTTTCATATTTATTTATCTTTTCTATGTTCCTGATTAAATATAGAGAAGACATGCATGAGAATTTGAATAACTTATTTATTTATAGCTTTTTTAAAAATGACTCCCAATCCCATCCAAAAAGGAAGCAAAAAAACTTTATTTGGCCATAAAGCATGGTCAGTTATATATTAGATCATTGAATATGAAATGTCTGATTTTGAATCAGAAGTTTAATTTATTATATCTCAAACAAGAAGCAGTACAATTAATCAAATTATGTGCCTAAACTATTGACACAGTTTTGCCATCTTAACAGCAGCTTGTTTATGCCAGCATCAAAAGCCTAGAAAGCGAGTGGCAATGAAATCGCAAAAGCATTTCCACAGCTTGTTGAGAATTGAAGATTTTTCCTTGTAAGAAGTGGTCCAAAGACTGGAAGAAGTGGTAGTCAGTTGGTGCAAGGTCTGGTGAACACGGTGGATGACAGAGAGTTTCCAAGTCCAGCCTCTGTAGTTTGAACAGCGTTGTATGTGCAACATGTGGTCTAGCCGTTGTCTTGCAAGAGGATTGGCCTGTCTCTAGTAACCAATCTTGGCTGCTTAATCACAAACATCCTCATCATTTTGTCCAGTTGGTTTCAGTAGACATCCACTGTAATGGGTTGACCAGGTTTCATGAAGCTGTAGTGGATAATACCAGCACCAAACAGACACCATTAGCTTTTTTTTAATGAATATTCGGTTTTAGACTATGTTTCTGCACTTCATCTTTATCCAACCATTGTGCAAAATGCTTGCAATTGTGGAAAATAATCCATTTTCATCAAAGGTAACAATACCGTGTAGGAATGGTTCGGCTTTATGTCATGATAGCAAAGAAAGGCAAACTTCGAGATGATTTCTCTTTTGATGCTCATTTAATTCGTGTGGAACCCACCTATCTGACTTTTTTACCTTGCCAATTTGGTTCAAATGATCGATTATTGTTGGAATAGTAACGTCAAACCTTGCTGCTAATTCACGCATAGGTTGAGATGGATTTGCTTCCACTACAGCTCACCATTAATCCACTTTGGTTCAGGTTGCCCATGTATGTGGCTCATTTTCAAGATTAAAATCTCCAGAACAGAACTTCTGGAACCATCAATATACTATGCGTTTGTTAGCCACATCCTTCCCAAACGCTTCGCTGATATTTCAAGCTGTCTGCACAGCATTGGTTCCACGAAGGAATTCATATTAAAAAAATAACACCAATTTTTTACTTATCTATAGTTTCAGAAAAATTGCTTTAAAAAATTTGAAAGATAATCACAAGAAAAAACTGCATTTGAAAGAATGAGAATGTATAATAAAAATAAAACAAGTGTCAAAGTGAAAATGTCAGAGAGATTAACTGTCAAAATTAGTACTCAAGGAAACTGGACATTTCATACTTAATGGCCTAATATTAAAACAAATTAACTAAATAATGTATTAAACATCTATAGAAAATTTGTGAAGATGAATTACCACAATAGAAAGTATCAGTTTTCCTTTTCTTTCCTTCTCTTTACATTCTTTTTCTTTCTTTCTCCTCTTTTGGGGGATGGGAAGTTATTTAATCACTTGTTTTTATTTTTTAATCAACAAAATATTTAAAATCTCCTAAATTAATTATCTAAGTTTAGGTTAATTTAAATATTTGCTAATTTTACCAATAAATATTTAACTTTATGCTTTTCTTTTTTTGTGTGTGAGACAGAGTCTCACTCTGTTGCCCAGGCCAGAGTGCCATGACGTCAGCCTAGCTCACAGCAACCTCAAACTCCTGGACTCAAGCAATCCTTCTGCCTCAGCCTCCCGAGTATCTGGTAGCTAGGACTACAGGCACGTGCCACCATGCCGGGCTAATTTTTTCTATATATTTTTAGTTGGCCAATTAATTTCTTTCTATTTTTAGTAGAGACGGGGTCTCGCTCTTGCTCAGGCTGATCTTGAACTCCTGACCTTGAGCGATCCTCCTGCCTCAGCCTCCCAGAGTGCTAGGATTACAGGCGTGAGCCACTGCACCCCGACCTGTTTTTCTTTATAGAGTGACAATGGTAGATTTCCCTGAATGCAAATGAGAGTGGCAATTAAAATCAAAGGAGTTAAAGTCAAATGCCCAAAGAAAATTGTTCTTTTAATATTACTTATGGAAAACATAACTGAAAGTGATGCCATATTTTTTTATTATCTGGATCTTTTTAAATGAGGATTTGATCTTCCAAGTTCTAGAAAACATCTGTACTTAATTCCTGGGAATTTGCAAGAATCACATTTAATCCCAGTTTGATCTGGGAAAAATGCAAGGTCTGTTTTTAAAATATGGCTGATTATAAGCCTCATAAATAGCAAAAAATGGGGGAAATGAAAATAATCAGATCAAGAAGATAAATATTAACCAGCTTAGGCATTTATCTGCGGTTGCAGGATCCAGGAGAATGCAAGTGCATTTAGTATATTTACATGTTAGTGTGGCTTTGATGAGCCATTTGTATCTTTTTAGTACTTTGAACTTTAAGTAAAAGGTACTATAAATATTCTTGTATCAGTTCATGTTCCTTTAAAGGCATGTTACATTCAGTATTCTATATTGCCCTATTTAATATTCTGTGAATATCTGTTAAAAATGAACACTTGATTCTACAAAGTGGAAAAGTAAATATTAATGGAATGCAAAGAGATATGCTGCTAAACCCAGTCTGCAAAATGATATATAACATGATCTATGACCTCTACTTTCATACTATAACATCCAGGAAATGTATTTTAGATTAAGTAATTTATTTATCATTACAAAAATTAATAATAATAACCATCTTCCAGAAAGCTCTATAAAGAACTCCTTTGTATTGTGTTTTCTAATAGGTATAATCCTAAAATTTGCATAATGAATAATTTCTTACAGATTAATTCTGTTGCAAGAAAATCCTTTTAAACATGTTTATCTTTAATGGAATGAAAATGAGTCAACTTACAGAACTCCGACTGTGTGTCATGGAGAGATGGAACGTATATTGTGCTCTTAAGATATTTACAGCCTTGGGGAGAGAACCACAGTGTGCCAAGGAGTGACTTGGGTGGGGAGCTTTAGGCCCTCCTCATAATATCCATTAACCCTTTCACCTACACCCAAACCACTGTGCAGACAGCCCTCAACTTACCATGGTTCCACTTAGGATTCTTTGACTTTACGGTGGCAAGAAAGTGATAATTCAGTAGAAACTGTACTTCCAGTCCCCATACAACCATTCTGTTTTTCACTTTCACTATAGTGTTCACTAAGTTACATAAAATATTCACACTTTATTATAAAATAGCCTTTGTGTTAGATGATTTTGCCCGACTCTAGGCTAATGTAAGTGTTCTGAGCATGTTTAAAGTAGCCTAGGTTAAGCTATGATGTTTGGTAGGTTAGGTGTATTAAATACATTTTTGATTTAGAATATTTTCAACTTACAATGAGTTTTTCAGGACCTAACTCCATCTTAAGTTGAGGAGCATCTGTGTATAAACATACAATCTACGTATGGCTGTCCTCGATATATGCAGGAGATTGGTTCCAGGACTGCCTGTGTATACTCAAATTTGCAGGTACTCAAGTCCCGAGGTCAGCCTTGCAGAACCCATGTAATAGGAAAAATTGGCTCTCTCTATGTGCAGGTTTTGCATCACGCAAATGTAGTATTTTCCTATGCAAATACAGTATTTTCCATCTGTGTTTGGTTGGAGAAAGTCCACATATTGTGGACCTATGAAGTTCAAACCCATGTTGTTCAAAGGTCAACTGTATTAAAAACCAGTGTGGGCCAGGCGCGGTGGCTCACGCCTGTAATCCTAGCACTCTGGGAGGCCAACGCCTGCAGATTCGCTCAAGGTCAGGAGTTCGCAACCAGCCTGAGCAAGAGCGAGACCTCGTCTCTACTAAAAGTAGAGAGAAATTAATTGGCCAACTAAAAATATATAGAAAAAAAATTAGCCGGGCATGGTGGCACATGCCTGTAGTCCCAGCTACTCAGGAGGCTGAGGCAGAAGGATTGCTTGAGCCCAGGAGTTTGAGGTTGCTGTGAGCTAGGCTGACGCCATGGCACTCTAGCCTGGGCAACAAAGTGAGACTCTGTCTCAAAAAAAAAAAAAAAAAAAAACCAGTGCAAAATCACCTTCGAGACAAATAGCCTAGTGCCCTTCTTTAAACCTAATTTTCATACTCTTATCCCAGCCTCCTTTTTTAAAAAAAAAAAATCGATCAACAAATATTTTTTATGTCCTTATTAGGTAGATGATAAATATCAAAAAATATTGAAATATGCATTCCTTTGAAATTGTAATTTTTTTCCCTTTAACTTTAAAAAAGTTGTGGTAAAAGACATATAACATCGAATTTACCATTTTAACCATTTTCAAATGTATAATACAATGGTATTAAGTACATTCACGTTGCTGTGCAAACATTACCACTATCCATCATCCCAAACTAAAACTCTGTACCCATTAAACAGCAAGTCCGCATTACTTTCTTCTCACAGCCCTGGTAACCACTGTTCTACTTTCTGTCTCTATGATTGACTTTTCTGGGTACCTCATATCAGTGAACTCATACAATATTTGTCCTTTCAGTCTGGCTTGTTTCACTTAGCAGAATGTCTTCAAGGTTCATCCATATTGTAGCATGTATCACAATTTTCTTCCTAGGTTGAATAATATTCTCTGACCTCTTTTATATGGAAAGTAGATTTTTAAAAAAGAAGTTTTGAACTGGAACGGGCCATAGAAATCATCCCATCTGATCTCTCTGCCCTTTTTTCTTTTCCTTATGTATGTTTACTCAAATAAGGAAAACAAGCCCCCGAGAGCTTGAGTAATTTAGCCAAGGTTATACACCTGGTTGGCTACCAGAGCCTAAAACCAGCTTTCCTGTGGCCTAAAACAAAGGCTCTTTCTACCACACACCCACCAGGCCCATATAGACAAAAAAAGGTAAGTATTAAATGAATTAATTTCTCCAGTAAGTGTCACAAGAATTTAGAAGGAAAGATAAATTGACCTGAAAATCTTTAATGACTGAAAATGTTACATTTAAAAGGAAACATTCAAAATAGATTTGAAGATTAATAAGACTCTAGATTCTGATTAACAATTATCAAAACTATAAATAATATTCTTCTGGAAAAGATTCTTCCTACACGCCATACATCTTGTCTGTCTTTTTTTTCTGCCTTGAATTATGCATTAAATTTGTATATAGTTAAAGTAGTCACGCCGAATCTGCTTTTTTAAATATTCTATCTGATTTTAGGTTTCAACCATGACACCACAGTTGTTCTAAAAAGATCTAATGAACAAAGTTTTTATTTAGTAAAAATACTCCTTACTATGGAAAAGAATAAAATAGGGTCATTATCACATTTTAAAGTGTTTCTAAAAAATGGAATACATTTTCATAATTTCCAAATGAGCTCTGGGAAGTCTTTGAAATGCTAACATGGAATACTTTTTATGCAGATCAACTTGTGGTTTTTTCCTAGTATTTAATTTTTGTTACAAAAAGGCAATGTAAATTGACTCATAGCCAAACAAGGCTTCTCAGTTGCAGCCATGAGATTCCCTGTTCTGCTCCTAAGTAACCTGTGAGGACAGAGCTTACTGTTGCACCTCGTGTTTCCTTAAATTGCTGCATAAAATTTAGTTGAGTGACATTCCCTTTTCTCTGCCCAGATCTACTGAATCAGTATCTCCAGAGTAAAAGTCCAAAAATCTGTATTTTTAGTAGGTGTCCCAATTAATACTTGATTTTACTAATTTGGAAAACACTGCTTTAGCACAAGCTCCCATTTAGAAGCTACCAGAACAACATTTGAGAACAAGGGACATCTTTGCAGCCTATTGCTTTGAGCAACGTAAGTGAGCAAAAACGTAGGCTAATGTGGTCCATTAATAGCCCTGATAGAGCTAGGGTAGACTGACCAGTTTAGAATGCTGTGTGTGTCAACAGTATTTGAAGGTCAGGGAGGATGGAGGGAGAAATGTTAGGGTTAAATAGATGGGTGTACATATTCCACATTAGTGTCTTTTCTCACAAAACCAAATTAAACTTACTATTTTGGGCAATTTAATTAACAAAATTAATCTTGCCAAGGATAAGTCACCTCTAGATGAGAGAGTATTCTGATTTGGTGCTCAAAAAATGTGGTTCAGTCACCAGTCATTCAGATACAGCTTTGGTTTGTTTTTGTAAATGAATACAGAATAGATGGAGACTTTTAGGTAAATAAATATGGGCCTATGTGCCTAACAGCACCTGGATAATTCTGATAAAACCCAAATAAACAGTATGACAAGGATGAATTCTATATTTACAAAGCTAAGAGGAAATTCATCAGCCAACATTTACTGAACATCTCTGAGGTATACACTAAGGTATGGAAAACAAATAGTTTTCCAAAATGGTTGTACCAGTTTCATTCATGCCAGCAAGGTGTAAGAGTTTCTGTTGTTCTATATCCTCACCAAAACTTAAAACTTTCAGTCTTTTTATTTTGGTTATTCCACTGGATATGCAGTGGTATCCTGTTGAGATTTTAAGTTGCATCTTCCTGATTACTAATAAAATAGACTATCTTTCCATATATTTATTGGCTATTTTGATATCCTCTTTTATGAAGTGCCTATTCAAGTTTCTTGCCCTTGAACTGATTCTGAGTGGGTGAGTGGGCACGAGGTAGAGGAAGCGGCAGAAAGGTCTTGCAACCAGAGGGAGCGGCTTGTGCAAATTTATGGTCTTCCAAGAGCATGGGAGTAAATGAGTTGATGCCCCTGGTAAGTAAGTGGGAAATCAGCTACTAAAAGGCCAAACTTAATCAGAGCCTATGAACTAATGACAGGAATATCACACAGATGTATGTGAAATGACACCAAAAAAGTACAGGCAGTCCCAAACTGTAATCCTTAATGGATTCTGAGAAATGTTTGACAATCAAAAATCTGAAAGTTACACAAAGCTTATACAATGAAAAGACAATTTAGTTTCCAATGAGCTAAAAGGTAGTATTGCAGATCCCTACTAATGCCTGCAGTATAGTTTCCCTCTGGCCTAGGAAACCAGGTGGGCAGATAAGCATCTCATAGGGACATCAGCGTAGGCTACTGTTAGCAGGTGACACAAGAAATTGAGCCCCCCTGCATACTTTGCGTGAGCCCACTTCTGTTCCCCACCCCTTCAGCCAGGACAGCCTCCTATCTTTAAACTTCTCCCTGAGGCAGCCCTTAAGTGTGGAGCAAAGGAGAGGTGGAAAGTCTGTGTTTTCCCTACAAGTGTAAGCCAAATAGAGCCTTGGCTGCCCCTTCAGCATGTGCCCGGAGGCTCCGACAACTGTACCTCCTTGAAAGAAGTCACAACAAACGCCTTCTGAAACACCCAGGTACTTCATGGAAGCCGGGCCTTTCCCCCCAGCAGCAATAGCTGTCAGGCAGGGCCACTGCACAGTAGCTTCAAATTGCCATACCTCAGAGGATGAGTGAAAGACCAAATTCAGGATATGAATGGGGGCGGGGGTTGGAGTCCATGGGCAAAAATGTGGGCTCTGTAGAAGTATCGGATTTTCTGCCACAAGAAGGGAATGTCAACAAGTGCTTTGACTCACTGGCCTATTCGAGAGTGGTTCTGTTTTGTTGAGGGCCCTTCTCTATGTCATCACACTTCTGTCACTGCGGAAAACCAGGCTCTTCACACAAGTACAGGCACTCTTGGCCCTAGAATCCTCATAAACTATCCTGACAAAATATGCCTCTCTCATACAGACAGGAAAATGGCTCTCCCTGGCCGTTCATAGATAGTCAGCTACGAAGCTGGAGTAGTCTCACAAACTCTAAGAGCCAGAGTTTCCACCCAGATGCCCAGAAACTGAAGCAATCAGATCTGGCCTACATAAAGGAACTTTATTCTGAGTTACTCTGAGAATTACAAGTAGTTCTCAGGCTTTGGATTTAATGGACTAGTAAGTTTTCAGAAAAGGTTGCAGTGACCCATATAAACTTGCCAACAACCTCTTACTTTCTCAAGTAAGGACATGTGACTATGGTTTCTGTGAGGTGGTATTTAATAGTCATAGCTGTCATTTATTATCTATGACGTGCAAAGCTCTGTGCTGGGTACTTTTCCAGAAATAGCTCATTGATCTTCATAACGTCACACTGCAAGGTAAGTATTATCTTCCTGTTACAGCTGAGGAGAGAGACACAGAGAGGCTGAGTGAATTGCCTAATGCCACACAGCTGGTTAGTGGCAGAGCTAAGTTGTGAGCCCAGGTCTATCAGATTCCAAAGCCTCTGTCTTTTTCCACTATATTGTTTGTCACATCTGAAATAGATGTAAATTACATAGATATGATTTTTAAACCTCTGGTTTTCTGATGAGATGATAGGATGGCTAGGAATGAGAGTTTTATCTTTGTAAAGAGCTTTGGGTTTCCAAAAAAGTTTTAAGATCCTTTTTTTCATCTGACCTACTTCCAGTTTTTCAATATTTCTCCAACTGGACTAGAAAATCCCACAAAAGCTAAAGACACCCTAATTCTATCTGACATGGCGACATAGTTTTATGTTAACGTACAGACATACATTTGTTCTGACATGGTGAGGAATGAAACTTCTTTAAGCCTGTTTTGCTGAAATGTGACTTGAAATGTGTTGTTAGAAAAGTAAGCTTATGGGAGGTTATGTCAGTGCTCACTGCATCATTAATTCTTTGGCTATTAGAGTGAGTAGCTCTTAGTAGGAAAGATTGCCTCACAGACCTGCCCTATTGATCACATAAATGGGGAAGAAAACCCTATCCCATTATTTTTACTGTTTGGCCAGAGAACAAATGATAAAAGAATAAATTGTGTTTGCATTTGCTAAGATGTTCAAAGCCTCTCTTTAGGGAGAGGTGTTATAGGCTGTACTGTGTTCCCCAAGTGTCCAGATGTTGAAGCCCTAAACCTCAGTACCTTAGAGTGTAACTGTATTTGGAGATAGGAGCATTAAAAGTTATGTGAGGTCATACAGACGGGCCCTAATCCAATCTGACTGGTGTTCTTGTAAGAAGGAGAGACACCAGAAATTCCTGCCCACAGAGGAAAGGCCAAGTGAGGGCGCAGTGAGAAGAGGCCATCCCCTGCAAGCCAAGGAGCAAAGCCTCAGGAGAAACCAAACCTCCAAACCTGCCAACAGCTTGATCTTGGACTCCCAGTCTCCAGAACTGTGAGAAAATAAAATTTTATTGTTTAAGCCACTCAGTCTTTTTTTGTTTTTTTGAGACAAAGTCTCACTCTATTGCCCAGGCTAGAGTGCCGTGGCGTCAGCCTAGCTCACAGCAACCTCAAACTCCTGGGCTGAAGCGAACTGTCTGCCTCAGCCTCCCGAGTAACTGGGACTACAGGCATGTGCCACCGTGCCCGACTAATTTTTTCTATATATTTTTAGTTGTCCAGCTAATTTCTTTCTATTTTTAGTAGAGATGGGGTCTCTTGCTCAGGCTGGTCTCAAACTCCTGAGCTCAAACAATCCACCCACCTCTGCCTCCCAGAGTGCTAGGATTACAGGCATGAGCCACCACGCCCGGCCTAAGCCACTCAGTCTTAAACAACAAACTAAAACCAGAAGAATTAGACATTAGGCATGAGTGTACGTACCCCCTCCCCCTCCGCCTTGCCACCAATGCCACGACAGCCATTTAAGGGAGACATCAGTAGAATATAATATTTGAGCTTTTACTACCCAGCAGGGTACTTTACAGAGAAGCTGAAGATCAACTGGGGAAAAGGTTTTTCTGAGAGTAAAAGGGAAATCAAGAGTCAATTAAATAGTGATGTATAATGATCAAACTAGTGACAGATAGCTAGGTGTTTATTTTTTGCTATGTAATATGCCTTATAATAATGTGCTTATGATTATTATCCAGCAATTACTCATTTTTTTCCCTTCTTTTACCAGCTAACAATTTATGAAAAATTTCATTGGCTAGATTACTGGTCAACAGTGTGGGCTTCTGCCAGCTTACCTAGGTTTGAATCTTGTCCTGCCACTTCCTAGCTATGTGATTTTCGGCAAATTACTTCCTTGTGCATCAGTCTCTTCATCTGTAAAATGGAGATAATAGTGCCTACTTGATATGGTTGTATGAGAATTAAATGAGTTAATATATGTAAAGTGCTTAGAAGGATCCCAAACATATTGTGAGTACATAATAAATATTAGCTATTATTATTTCAACTTTGGCCTATCTCTGCACATGAATAACTGATAGCAGAACCATTGCACCTGCATGATTCCTCCAAGATACCTGCTATCAGGTGCCAGCTGCCCCTGTAATCGCCAACATAGTAGTAAAGAAAAATAAGTAGCCTAGAAAACAAGAGATATTAAATCTCATTATTTAAAGTCATCTAGGATGCTGACAAAAATACAGATGCCTAGGCCTTGTCCCCAGAGATTCTGATTCACTAAGGTGGGGTGATACCCAGAAATCTCTTTTTAGTAGGCACCTTGTGTAATTATGATACAGATGATTCTCAGAACACCCTGAGGAAGACTAATCTTCTATAGTCAAAGCTATTAAATTATGATAAATGTTTTAACTTACTAATTATAAGTCTATAATTTTCATTTAAAGTATAATGTTTAAATAAAACTAACTTAGGTGAATGAGTATGTAAGTTTACTTTTAAAAATCATCTGAAAGGTAATTTCCATGAGTGTTAATAAGAGAGGTATTGATAAACCTGAAGAAAGAAATTCTGTATTGATGTAGCCCTCAATTTTCTCTGTAGACAAATTATCTCAAGTTGGGTCATTCAAGGTAAGGATGAGGATGAGGTCATTCAAGAGTGGTTAATGTTGAACTCGGGGATAACTTTGGAACTGAAACACATGATTATTGTGTTACGGAGAATTCCTAAAATCTGTACACCTGTTAATTACAGGGCTGCAGTTCATAGCTGATAGTTCTTTCCCATTGATCAAGTTGCTGTGTGCACTAAACAGTGACTGCTCAGGTAGGGTGAGAGTGGTCACTATTGAGGAAATAAAGCTCGGGTCCACAGAGGAGGGGAGCAGCTTGACCCATAATCTTAAGAAGAAAAGAACTTTTCTTTTTTTTAAGCAAACTTGATATAAACCAACTATGACAATTCAGAAGTAACTCCATTGCATTGGCATCTTCATAGTTGTACTAATTCTCAGCCTCCTGGAGTCCATTAAGGGAACTTGTTTTAATCAAGGAAACTTTATTATCATAGTAAAGAGCCCAGGCTACTGGGCATGACTGATTCCATGCCCTGCCGTTTAGTCTTGTGTAACCTGAAGAAGTTACTTAACCTCTCTAAGCTTCACTTTCTTTAACTATAAAACAGGGCTGATAATCCTCACAATAATGAGATAGGAATTACTCAAGCTTTCAATAACAGGTAGCTACTATTAAAAATGAGAAACGTTTCTCTCCTAATTGCAACACAGGCCCAATAGATATATTGAGGTATGATAGCATAACACTTTTAAAAGCCAGAACTTTTCAAGTCTCAACAAGTTTGCATGTTTCACTTCATGTTATTATTTAAACTTAGTAGAGGAGCAGCACAGATAATGGGACTTTTTAAAATGGGGTTCAGGGGAGTTGGCTATGAGATGGCTTGTGCTGCCAGCCCAAGAATGGCATTAGAATCTTGCAGGACACACAGTGTTTTCTTGTCTGGTACTTAGGACTTCAGAAAGTTGCCCAAAAACTATAGCACAAATCCTCTCCCACTTCTCTTTTCTTACCACAAGGTGACAGAACGTGCACTACTTCAGTACCGCTGCTAAGCCTACGTGACCATTCTAAGGTCATTACAAGAATTTGGCTTTCCTTTAACATTGTGTGTTTATGTCTACCTGCTTGCCTGTCTAGGGATTTGTAAATATAATGTCGATTCTCCTTCCAAGATTTTTATTTCAGTGATAATTCAATTCTCTGTGTAATGTATTTTTGAGAGTGCGAGTATTTTTTAAGATTTTAAAAAATACATTTCAAGCTTTAGATTATATCTCTCTTCCACACTGAAGACGGGAATAGGATGTATGTTAACTAGCTGTTCACCGTGCTGACCAGGTTGACTGCCAGATGGGTGGTTAGCAGTGCGGGAGGTACCCTGACAGCACGCTCTGAACTGCTTTCTCTTTCACATTCTGGTACTTTTTCAGCTGACAGCCCGGAGAGTGGGTACTGATTCCGCTAGCAGCTGCAACTGAAAAGCAAGGTTCAGAAATGTCAGATATCCTCCGGGAGCTGCTCCGGGTCTCTGAGAAAGCTGCCGACATTGCCCGGGCGTGCAGGCAGCAGGAAGCCCTTTTCCAGCTGCTGATCGAAGAAAAGAAAGAGGGAGAAAAGAACAAGAAGTTTGCAGTTGATTTCAAGACGCTGGCTGATGTACTGGTACAGGAAGTTATAAAACAGAATATGGAGAACAAGGTAAGAAAGGTCACAGCCAAGGTAGCTGCAAAATACTTGCCTGTGTGGCTTTTTTCCCCCCTCATGAAAAGCATGCCTTTTACTCCCCTCACCCCCTCAGAATACTAGCACCTTAGATTCAGATAAATGTCTTGGGGGTTTTTTTCTCCCTTGTTTTGATTATGATAGTAATAAAATGTTTGTTGCAGAAAATCTTTAAAATACAGAAAAGCAAAGAGGGAAATAAAAATCACTCACAATTCTAATACCTAGAGATAAACATTTTGATATAGAACCTTTCATTTATTAATGAGTTTCTTAATAAATAATGTTCTCTAGAATATAAGCAAAACTGATAATCCTCTTAATCTCATCACTAGAGAAAACCACAGCTATGTTTTGCTAAATATTGTTAGAACATTTCCCTTCTACGTGTATGTGTGTGCATGACGTGTATAATTTATTTCAACAGAAATGAGAGCATATTGTTTTGTAACCTGATTTTTTTTTAACTTGGTATATTAAGTCATACCTTTTGGACTTAGTCATTTATATAATAGTTGTCTTAGTTAGGGGATTGTGGCTGGAGACTTAAAGTCTCACTTTATTGTAGTAGAAAAGCATTCTTTATAACAAACAATAATTGTCATTCTAAGTATCTTGAGCTGACTGGGGAAGTAAACTGTTCCTAAGTTGTAGTAATAATAATACTAGCATGACTTATATATGCTGACCATGTGCTAGGCACTGTTCTAAGGGCTTTAAATATATTAACTCTTATAACAATTTTATGCTGTAAGAACTGCTATTCCAATGTACTGGATGAAAAAGGGAGTCATAGAGAAGTTAAGTAACTTGCCTAAGGTTACACAGCAAGTGAATGGTAGGACCAGTTTTGGACACAGTTTTAGGCAGAAAGGCTCCAGAATCTGTTCCTTGTACTACTATATTGCCTTTTATATGATAATCTAATAGTTAATTTTTTTAGATTTGGGAAGATAGAACTTCATTATAGCATTATAAAATATGAGAATACTTTCTATGAAATTATCAAAATACTAGAATCATCTAGAATCATTTAAGTGAAATCTTGACCACAAGCAGGAGAAGAGAATAAATGACATCATGAAATCTCCACAGACTGTACTTTTTCATGCTGTTTAATACCTGGCTCCAATAAACTAAATGGCGAGTTTATTTTTGTTTCTTACTTACCAATATAGTTGAATGCAAAAGATAGTTAAGCAACTGGATTAGAAATGTACCAACATTAATTTTTATGGGCTAATACTTCAAAGCATTATAACAAGTTCAGGCAATTGTTCATTTATGAATTGTATCCCATTTTGACTATAAAAATATCTTTATTTCATGACCATTAGGTCCTGTAGCCTCAGGAACAGGTCTTTAAGCAGGATGGAGAGATGGCGCTTCATTCCTTGATGAATGGGCTGGTTGCCAGCCTTTGTTGACTTATACTGTCCTACAAAAGAGAAAAAAAATAAGTGGTCATGGACATTATTAAAGCTATTGGCCATCTGCAAATGACTGAGTTCAAATATTTGAAGCATTTCCTTTTGTTCCCCAAGAACATCATGCATATCATACATAATTCAGCACATATTCTGAGAAAAATTATCTTTACTACAAAGATCAGAAGCAAAATGTATCAAAAGCTTCCTGATCATACAGAGATGAGAAAATTCTTACTTGATTCCATTTATTCACTCTATATTGATGCTTAAATTATTGACAAATAAAATATTTCCCTTTTTTCTATATCACCTTCCTAGCCTGATGGCTAATGATACTTCCAACAAGTAGGGAAACATACACCTGAAAATGAAAACAAAATCTAATGTTATCCTTTAATCCAGGCATTCTCAAACTACGGCCCTTGGGCCACATGCCGCCCGCCTAGGACATGTATCCGGCCTGCTGGGTGTTTTTGCTGCCACTGCCTGTCCTGCTTAGCAGCCGACTCCTCCTGGGCCCACAGTGCGCACTCTCCAACGGTCTGAGGGACAGTGAACTGGCCCCCTGTTTAAAAAGTTTGAGGACCCCTGCTCTAATCCCTTCTATCCAGGCTCAAGTAAAAATTTTACGTATTTGATCAACAATATTAACTCATATAAGCTACTAGGGTATTGCCTAAATTAAAATATCTCCTTTGCAAACATTCTAGCTCTATGGCCCTTGGGTAGAAGGGTGAAGTTTCTAGAAGTACTTCTGCAAACTGAACAGGACATAAGGAAACTAGACACTCAGTATGATTTGGACCTTCTAGGGGGGCAAGGGAGCAGGAAAATTAATCACTGAACCAAGCTAACTTCATTTTTTTATACTTGGATTGCTTTCTAGAACTGGAAATTTTAGAATTTCAGAACTAATTGTGCTATTTAATTTGAAATATAAAATTAATCTGTTTGGAATTGAACATGTGTGGGTTTTGTTTTGTTTTTTTGTCATTCTCTGAATCATTCAGTTTCCAGGCTTGGAAAAAAATATTTTTGGAGAAGAATCCAATGAGTTTACTAATGATTTGGGTAAGTATAAGAATCTTAATGTGTTTTTATAACTTAATTATCATATGGTATTCTAAACTCTAATTTATATAATAAAAGGTTTGGAAGCCTTTTAATATAAATATATTTGAATGTTAAGGTTCATTAAATTGCTACCTCAGAATATCATGCCATTTAACTTAGATAGAAACATGTAGTATCTTAGAATAACTTAGTAAGTCCATGTATCATTTTAATCAATCTGTGGATTTAGAGAATTTATGATTTAACCTTTGGGAAAATTGTATGGTCCTTTGGAAATCTGATGTAAGTTATTAATGCCCCAAAATGTACATCTACACAATTGTGCAGACGATTTCAGACCCTAGGTCTAAACCCATTTGTGAACTCCCTGGGGAGCCCATGGTCCTTGGCTAAGAGTGTAGAGCAGGCCCTGGCTCTGAAACACTGTGTGATCTTGAGCAAATCACCTCATCATTTCCCTGGGTCTCAGAACCTCTGTAAAATACTTGAACTAGCATAAAGGTTCCTTTTAGTTCCAACTTTTCAGTCTTATTTAGTTTTCTGTGGGCCAGATTCTCCTTTGACGGACTTTCATGTTCCTTTGTGGTACAGAAGAAATTATCACAATCTCCATCGGATTCTTTTCAGAGAAACGTGTGTAGTTTGGGTTTTTTGTTTGTTTAATGGTTAAAGACTAAAATAGTGAACTATAAACACTGATCATATAACAAATAGTTAAATATCTGGAGGCACATTTACAAAGAAAAAATGAATTTCTAGACTAACTGAATTTTTCAGTCTCCTTCATTGACTATATATTAAGATGCACTGGCTATGTATCCTAGTTCTATGACATTCAGTAAGAAGAGAGATCTCATTTAAACCTTTGAAGGTTTAATAAATCCTACAAGAGTTTTTTTTTTTTTTTTATGTGTCAATCACATTTAAAATCCTACATTTGGACCAGGTGTGGTGGCTCTCGCCTTAATCCTAGAAATCTGAGAGGCCAAGGCAGGAAGATTGCTTGAGGCCAGGAGTTCAAGACCAGCCTGAGCAAGACCGAGACTCCCATCTCTATAAGAAATAGATTAGTTGGGCATGGTGACTCCAGCTACTCTGGAGGCTGAGGCAGGAGGATCACTTGAGCCCAGGAGTTTGAGGTTGCTATGAGCTATGATAACACCACTGCCCTCCAGCCTGGTGACAGAGTAAGACCATCTCTCCAAAAAAAGCTATATTTGACTACTTCTTAAACACCTATTTTAATGTTTAATTTATCTAGAATTAATGAGGCAATCCATTTTCCTGTTTGTTGAAAGGACAGAGAATTGTGGAGAGAAGAGAGGAGATGGCGTATGACGTCAGGGCAGGCAGCACCAGATCACAGGAAGGAGTCTGGATTTCCCTCTAAATGTAACGGGAAGTCACAAATTTTAAGCAAAGGAGTGACATGATATGATTTGCTCCTTTGAATGATCCCATGACTTTTACTGAGCACAAAGTAGGTGTTAAGTGGAAATTCTTAGCATTATTATTCACTCACAGTCTAATTAAATTTGAATTTAATTGAATATTTCATGCCGATTTAGTTATCATTGTAATAGATTCATACTGTGCTTCCCAAACTTTACTGATCATATAATTACCTCAGGGTCTTGTTAAAATTCAGTAGGTCTGGGGTGGGGAGGTTCTGAATTTCTAATAAGCTCTCAGGTGATACAGACACCTGGTCCTTGGAATAGATAGAATAGCCAGGAGTATTTGTCTATATACCTAAAAGCCCCAAAGCACCATGCTTTCTTAATTTTTAACAGTTGTTTTGTTCATTGCCATCACTTTTTGTTGCTATTCATTTGTCTATTTTTACCAGCCTCTTCCCTCACTTCTATTTGGAGTTGGGAACCAGACTAACCAAGGGTCTTAGAAGCATGTTTAAAGTGGTGGTAGGCTGGGTACAGTGGCTCATGCCTGTAATCCCACAAGGGAGGCTGAGGTGGGAGGATCGCTTGAGCCCAGGACTTCAAGGCTACAGTGAGCTATGATCGTACCACTGCATTCCAGTCTGGGCAACAGAGTGGGACCTCCATCTCCAAAAGAGAAGGGAGGAAGGGAGATGGTATATCATCTGGACTCAGTAACTTCTGGTTTCATTTGGAGAAGCACCTTTGCTTATGTTCTCATTCTCAGGTCTCACAGAAGACAGCTATTTCTATGTATATCATTTAGAGTCATGGAGTTTTACTACATTTAAAGATTAGTATACTTCATCTTTTATTACTTAGCATAAACAATTTTCAGTTAAAAGCAGTATCATAGTGGGTAGTACTTCAGTGTGCTGATAAAACCTCTGTTCTTTTCAATAACATATTCAGGCATGAACAGGATGACCTATGTATATAAAAAGTCAAGACAAAAATAAGTAAATAAAAGATTAATGGTCAATGATTCAGGGATTCTTAACTGGTCCCTTTAATTGTAAATTTACATTGTAAATGTATCCCTTAAATTGGATACAAAATTGTGCTCATGAGGACATTTTTCTGGGGATGTCTTTTGATTCCTGTAACGCATCCTCACTATTCAGATTAAGTGCATGAGTGGCCACTTGGCATCTGTGATTTTTATGAAGTCCCTCAGGTGATTCTGGCAGTCAGTAGGCTTAGGAACCACTGGCATGGAGATATTGCCCTCACCTAATCTAACTGCACAGCTTTGTTGTCTTCTCTCTCTTTCCCCTCCCCATTGTCCTTTCTCCACTGAAACTCTTGAAATATAATGGCTTTTAGTTTGTCTTTACTCTAGGGGAAAAGATTACCTTGAGACTGTGTTCAACAGAGGAAGAAACAGTAGAACTTCTTAGCAAAGTTCTTAATGGTAACAAGTTGGCATCTGAAGCATTAGCCAAGGTTGTTCATCAGGATGTTGCCTTTACTGACCCAACTCTGGATTCAATAGAGATCAACATTCCACAGGACAGTTTGGGAATTTGGGTGGATCCCATAGGTAAGTATAGGAGGGTATGTTTTGCTTTCATTTATTTCTTCTTATATTCTCAATCTTTTTTTACTTTGAAAAATAAAAATTGAGAGTATAGTTTAACTCTCCTAGAAGTTTTTAAAATTGTAAAGTTTTAAAATGATAAGCATTGAGATGTATATGTTATATGTATATATATACTTATAGCTATGTACATATATATACATGTCTATAACAGGTATATGTATATATACCACATGTACATACATACAGGCACATATACAAAGACGAATTAACTCATCTTTAAAAGACTTCGGGGCTAGACTCGTAAATAAACGAGAGTGAGGTGATGGCAATTATCAGCAGTTGAACAAACAGGCTATTTGAAGAGCACTTAGCTCCAGCAGATTGTTGCCATATGGCAGTACAGGCCAGATCTTCAGATTTTTTTAAAAGAAAACAAAATCCAGGTTTTCAAGTATGATATCCCAATTTTTAACCATTGGCTGCTAATTCAATTAAACAAACAATCAAAAACACTGAACAGGTGAGGCAAAACACAGCTGAATGTGACTCATGAACAGTTTGAGCCCTGGGTAAACCTTACCATTATTTTTGTCATTTTTGTGGTAGACCCATAATCTATAACTCATTGTTTTAAAAATGTAGCCCTTTTCCTTGATAGTGCTATTAATACGAAGTCCTGGATATTAGTTTTAAGAAGTCCCCCTCCTATTTCTTTTCCCCACCTCGCTGACATATTCCACCCAACACCATGAGACCATTCATTATGCTGAACTCTCCACAACCTTTCCCATCCTCCAAGCACATTAACATGTTATAGAAATGGGTTTAGTCATCAGACAATTATATAACATTCAGCCAAAGATTATATATGGAACCTAAGAATCTTTTCTAAAATCTTTTATCTCTTAAGGGTAAATTGGCATCAGTTACGGTTTCTAAGGGACAAAGATCTCCTGTTTCTTTCTTCCATTGCTGTTTCTTGATTCTGTTTCCTAGCTCTTTGGATCTTTTGCCAGGCACATCCTGAACTGTGTGTAAGTCACTAGATGTTGACAGTCAGCTGCTGGCATATACATCTTTTAAGGGGAAACCTAGCTCCTCTTGCCTCTTCTTCACTGGAGCACCATTAATTTCTTCCTTTTGTGCCATCATTGTCTTTCTTCCTTCTAACTTGAGGAGTCAAATAACAATAATAATAAAAGATCACTGTACCTATGACAGATTCCTGGAATGAGGCTTTTTCATCTCACATCGTGATGGTCCTCTGATTAGTAAGAGTTCTAAAATAATTCCACCAGTTATCCTGAGTTACCAGCTTTTAAATGCTTTTGACAAGTGACATATATTTGAGTGCTTATTATATGCAAGGGGCTATGCTAGATGCCACAGGAACTATAGACATGTCCTCTCCTCTCAAGAGTTCTCACAGAGTCAGGAAATGCAATATAAGCAGTTTAAAAGTGAAATACAAGTGATCAAATAACAATTCAATACAAGTGACAACAATTCAATACAAGTGACATCTGAAGGTAAAACCTGATTGGTCATCAAATTAGTAGAAAAGAGAAATGACATAGGACAGAGTTTATAGATGTATTCATCATTATCTTCCAAGTAGTCTTTACCTAAATCCAAACACATCTGCTTCATTTTTCAGATTCAACTTACCAGTATATAAAAGGTTTTGCTGACGTCAAGTCCAACCAAGGAATCTTTCCCTATGGACTTCAGTGTGTCACTGTTTTAGTTGGTGTCTATGACAGACAGACAGGGGTGCCCCTGATGGGGGTCATCAACCAGCCCTTTGTGTCACAAGACCTAAACACCCTGAGGTAAAAGACAGATGTTTTTGGTACATTATGGTTTTCAGAACTTACGGCCTCAGGTTTGTTTATTGTCAGGATTATCAATCACTACATGACATTCCCGTGACTCGATCCACTGGGTGTTCCCACTAAAAGTCTGCATATTGGGATTAAGCTTCTTTCTATTTTCAATCCTGGATGTAGCATAATTTTATTTGGGGCCATGTACAGGCTGATAGAACTTTTCAAAGAAACACTATCTTGGAGAAATCGTGGTTTTACATTTGGAATATAGCAATCCTGTTCCCTGTTTCTAGAATCCATTCAAAACCAGATGAATAGAATGGTGGTAACACTGTCTTCCAATACATGTAGAACAAGATAGATGTCATCACTGTATAGTCAGTTGAACTTTTGTGTAATTTTAGAAGAAATTCAAAATGTGAAAATTATCGAATGAAAAGATTGGTAGGTATGGCTAGAATTAGAATCTAATTATGGCATAACTGCTTAGAAATGTCATCAGCATCGCTTCCTTTTCTGCCTCCGCCCTCCTCACCCTTCCATGGGCTCTTGAACAGAGAATAGAGGATGGCCAGGACCCAGTGCCTCTGATCCGTGGCCTGTGCTTTGGGGTTGACTCTAAGGCACAGCAGAGTCAAGCTGAAAGGAGCAGCTTCAGGTTTTCATTGAAATAAGTCATATTTTTACATTTATATAGGACTATATATTTTTATTGAACTTCAAGTTGCTTCAGGTGAGTAAGAATTATTTGCTCTTTAATAATCATAAGTTTACAACTCTGAAATTTTGATATTTTTCCTCTGCCTCTTCCAAACCAAAAATGGGTCTCTGTTATCTTTTAAAGATCATTAAGATGTTAAAAAGAACTGGGACAACATGCAGACATAATCATGGCCTAGAAATGGAAGTTGTCAACTGAGTAGTGAGAGGTGCAGATTCTGGACCGAGACTGCCTGGGTTTGAATGCAGATTCTACCACTCACTAGCTGAGTGGGCTGCAGCAAGTCATTTGCATTCTCTAAGCCTCTGTTTCCTTATCTGTACATAGAACAAATTACCCAACATAGGTAGTAAGTTAAGCATTGATAAGTGGAAGTTGCTATTATTGTTGCCAAAAATAATGAGTCCATCTCTCTTGGTATTAGAAACCAAAGTGAAACTAGTGAATGAAAGAATGAAAAGGTGTTACCAAATGAAGAAAATCTTGTGAGGATTGTAAAAGGTTTGCAGATTGAAAAGAGCTATTTATCCGTTCATGTTTTGCCCTCTTAAACTTTAAATGCCAAGAGTGATGAAGTTTTGCAATGGTTCTGGAAGCTGGGAATGCCACAAATACTTTAGTGCTGCCCTACATTGATATGATAATGAGATAAAATTAAAAGCATTCCTAACTCTGCAACAACTCAGGCAGCTGCATGCCTGTGAGTAACTTCTAGGAATAAACTAGCTACTTGATGTCTACTAGGCTCTAGGGCATTAAGACTCATTGTGTTTATGATATCATTTATTTTTTTATATCATTAAGTTTGAAAGCAACATGAATAATAGAAAACAAATGTGATAACCACCTCCACCAACTGAAATCTTCCTTCTACAGGTGGAAAGGACAGTGCTACTGGGGCCTTTCCTACATGGGGACAAACATCCATTCGCTTCAGCACGCCCCCTCTGAAAGAAGCGGCCCTGAGACTCAGCCTGGAGACATCGGCTCTGAAGCAGAATTCTCCCCCCATTTCTCAGCAGTCATTAGTACAAGTGAAAAGGAGACTATCAAAGCCGCATTGTCACGTGTGTGTGGAGATAGCGTATTTGGGGCAGCCGGGGCTGGTTACAAGAGCCTTTGTGTTGTCCAAGGCCTTGTTGACATTTACATCTTTTCAGAAGATACCACATTCAAGTGGGACTCTTGTGCTGCTCATGCCATACTGCGGGCCATGGGTGGAGGAATAGTAGACTTGAAAGAATGCTTAGAAAGAAATCCCAAAACGGGGCTTGAGTTGCCACAGTTGGTGTATCACGTGGAAAACAAAGGCGCTACCGGGGTGGATCGGTGGGCCAACAAGGGAGGACTAATTGCATACAGATCCAGGAAGCGGCTAGAGACATTCCTGAGTCTCCTCATCCAAAACCTGGAACCTGCAGAGACACAGACATAGCTGGACGCGACCTCAGTATACATGTAAACCGAACTGTGAAGCTGTTTCCCATTATCTCTGTCTTTTGAAGATAGCTTTGTCCTACTGCTGGTACCATTCACCATCCTCTCTCTCAGGAGCATTTTTCCATTATGTGTTCATAATAATGTTAACTTCAATAAATTAATATTCATGCAGCAGTTAAATTGATATATGAAATTCTTACAGTAAATATTATACAATTAGTATTCCTTGAAACACTTCAGTAAAATATTGAAGAGGGGAAAAAACCTGTTCAATTAAACTGTTCTAAACATCTAAAGGATAAGAGAAATATCTCTGAAGTATGAGAGAATACAAGAGGGGGTTCCTTGGGTTTTGTTTTCTGTCTTGAAGAGAAAATCTGCAGTTACAGCCTATTGACAGAACATTTAGAACTGCAAATTTACATAATTTAGCCATGTTCATGTTCAACAGTATCCTTGTGTTTCTTGTAGGAAGGAAAGCCTGGAGCACTGTGGGCTCCCTGCTTTGCAGAGACAGGGAGGTAGAGAGAGACAGGGGCACCCACATACGGAAGGAGAAGGACAGGGACACGGAGTGAGACACACAAACACAGATACACAGACACTCCATTTCTGTAGGTGAGGCAGAAGGTGATGCAATTTTTTGCATATTTACTACATTTCACCAAAAACAAGAGGTAGGGTTTAGATATATAATAACATAACCCTTGTGTCTACCAGCATCCCATAGTGAATGTTCTCTGAGGTGGACACAGACCACTTTTTCTATTCTCTGCAGCAGGCCTGGCAACCAGGTTGTGCCAATTGGAGGGCACAAACCCTCAGCTCGGACTTCTTTCTGCCCTGCGCCCTCTGGGGGCCAAAGGATGTTTCTACAGATACTTTTTCTACAATTACAAATGGATGAAAATGAGTCAAACTTTTTTTCCTAATGTCTTTAAATTTAAAAAAAAATTTTAATTGACAAATCGAAATTGTATATTTATGATGTTCTAAAATATGTATACATAGTGGAATGGCTAAATCAAGCTAATTAACATGTATTACCTTATTGTTTGTGTAGTTAGAATATGTAAAATCTGTTAGCAATTTACAGGTATATCATACATTGTTATTAACTATAGTCACTATTATCTGTAGCGGAGCCTAAATCAAACCCATCATGGATGCTGATCCACATGCTGACTTCTGATTAATCCCAGTTCCAGGAATGCCTCTAAGATTTCTATTTTATCTTCTTGGCCCCTTAGGTCAGGACAAGATGTTATCAGTTGCCCTACACATTCCCTCTGAAGCACGTATCTCCTTTCTCTATGGTATATAAACCCTGTTTATGGTGGGTAACAGGGCAGGGATCCACCATCTCTTGGCCACCCAAGACATGGCTTCTGTTCTTAAGTCCTTATTAAAAGTTTCTTCCTGAGAAACTGGATTTGTCAGCCTCCTTTCTGGGCCTCTCAGCTCCCTCAGCATTTGGGGGTAGGTCTGCATAGACCTGCTGACTATGGAACATCACAATGTTGTGCAATAGATCTTTTGAATTTATTCCTCCTGTCTAGCTAAAATTTTGTGTTCTTTGACCAAAATCTGCAAAACTCTCCCAATCCCTCACCTCCTAGTAACTTCCATTCTACTGTCTGCTTCTATGAGTTCAATGGTTTTAGATTCCACATATAAGTGAGATCATATTTGTCTTTCTGTGCCTGGCTTATTTAACATAATGTCCTTTGGGTTTATCCATGTTTTTGCATATGACAGGATTTTGTTCTTTTTTTTTATGGCTGAATAGTATCCCATTGTGTGTATATACCATAATTTCTTTATCCATTCATCACTGATGGATGCTTAGGTTGATTCCATATCTCGGCTATTGTGAGTAATGCCGCAGTGAACATGGCAGTGCAGATAGCTCTCCTACATACTGCTTTCATTTTCTTAGTCAATATTTTGTAATAGTATTTTGTTGCATTCAGAAGGTTCATTTATTTAGTGATAGTTTTTTAAAAGTCTACATTGTGCTTTGTGATCGTGGGCTCTCAAGCTATATATTCTTATCACAGTCTAATTGTAAAGGTTAAGTCAAGGTGAATTCATTCGCAAAACACATTAGAAGTGAAAACCCAGGACCCTTGCTCCCATATGTACCAGAAGGGAGAAATAGGATATGGTTCAAGGAAAAGTATTTGCTGTCAGTATGTACATTTTTAGTGTATTTAAATTATCAATAACATGCAATGAAAACAGCAGCCTTCAAGGTGATATGAACAGTTTCTCAATTGGAGGGGAAAAAAGCTGGAGAGAAAAGGGAACCAAATATATTCTGTAAACATCTATATACTCAGTGTTGATCTTTGCAGAAAAGCCAAGGCCCTTCCTTTAAGCATGTGTCTGTTGATAGGTCTGCATTGTTTTTCTTGCCTAAGCCACAACCAAATGGTAAGATTTCTAGTTTTAATTTCTTTAGAGGAAGAACTTAAAAATATTTGCAGCCCAAGTGTGGTGGCTCATGCCTGTAATCCTAGCACTTTGGGAGGCTAAGGCAGGAGGATCAATGGCTTTAGGACAGGAGTTTGAGACCGGCCTGAGCAATATAGCCAGACCCCATCTCTGAAAAAAAATAGAAAAATTAGCCCAGGTTTGGTGGTGTGTGCCTATAGTCCCAGCCACTCAGGAGGCTGAGGCAGGAGAATTGCTTGAGCTCAGGAGTTTGAGGTTGCTGTGAGCTATTGTGACACCACTGTACTCTAGCCTGGGCAACACAGCAAGACTCTGTCTCAAAAAAATATATATATTTTTTGCAAAGCAATCTGAGGACATAATCATTCTGGATTTTATAATTTTTCCCTCTATTATTACAGTTGTCTCCTATTCAATAATGATTTTTTAAGACTCTTCTTTACTGATACTTAACCAAAGCCTCCAATTTTTTGTTTTCAAACTCATGTTCCATTATTTAACATTATATTTAATAATCAGTTTAGTTATTAAAAGTAAAATTGTAATGTAGAGTTTTGGAAAGAAGTCAACAACTCTTGGTACACAGACAACTCATTCATTAGGATCAGGAGTTGCCGATAGTAATGGAGGGGTGTTCTAGAGAGGAGCCTCTTGGCCGTGAAGTTCAGGTGTCTTTTGCATCAGTTTTAGAGGGTAATAGACAGAGGGATTAATCTGCCAGGTCACTTAGGTGGAGAGTGGTAAAAAGAGAGCTTCAACTGCACATCAATAAAAGTAGTCCCTGGGAATCCAAGTCAACATCTAGTCCTCTCTTGCTCTCCCAACCCACATTCAATCATTCAGTAAACCCTCTTGGCTCCACTTTCAAAACATATCCAGAATTCATTTATCATCATTCTCCTACCCCTCACCCTGCCCCAGGCCCTCTTTATGCCTCACCTGGATTATTGCAGGAAACTCTTATCTTGCCTCCATACTGTTCATTCTCAACACAGAAGCCAGAGTGGTCCTTTTCAAACATACATCAGATCATGTCTCTGTTTTGTTCAAAACCCTCCAAATGGTTCCTCAACTCTCTCAGGGTAGAAGCCAAAGTCCTTACACAGCCTATAAGGCCCATCATACACCCTTCCTACTCGCCCATGGAGTAGGAAGTCATCTGCTCTTACTCTCTGCTATGGTCTAAATGTTTGTGTCCCTCCCCCACCAAATTTATGTGTTGAAATCCTAACCCCCAAGGTGATGGTGTTAGGAGACGGGGCCTTTGGGTGCTGATCAGGTCATGAAGGTGGAGCCCTTATGAGTGGGAATAGTGCCTGTATAAAGGAGGCCTGAGAGATCCCTCACCCCTTTCACCATGTCAGGACAGAGCAAGCAGCCACAGTCTATGATCCAAAAAGCAGGCCCTTACCAGACACTGAATCTACCTTGATCTTGGACTTCCCAGCCTCCAGGACTGTGAGAAATAAATTCCTGTCGTTTATAAGCTACCCAGTTTATGGTGTTTTGTTATGGCAGCCCAACGAACCAAGACAGTCTCCATTTTGCTCACACTGTTCCAGCCACACTGCCTTTCTTGCTGTGCCCGGAACTTGCTGAACATGCTCTCTCCTCCTCAGGACATTTGCATTTGCTAGTCTTTCTAAATGCAAAGCTTTCTCCAGATGTGGACATGGTTTCCTCCCTCAGCTCCATCTAAACTTTGCTCAAATGTCACTGTGTCAGTGTGATCCTCATTTATCACTCTGTTGCAACCCACATTCTCTCCACCCCATCCTGCACATCCTGTTCCCTTCCCTGCTTTTCGCCCACAGCACATATTGCTTTCTAATAGAAGTTACCATTTATTTTGTCTGTCTCCCTCTCCAGAATGTTAGTTCCACAAGAGCAGGGATTTTCATGTGTCATGTGCTATGGTTTGGATATGGTTTTTTGTCCCTAGAAAATCTCATGTTGAAATTTGATCCCCAGTGTGGCAGCATTGGGAGGTATCTGGGTCACAAGAGAACAGATCCCTGGTGAATGGCTTGATGTTGTTCTCCAGGTGGTAGTGAGTGAGTTTTCACTCTCACAAGACTGGATTGGTTCTCAGGGGAATGAATTAGCTCCTAGAGAGCTGGTTGTTAATAAAAAGCCTGGCACCTCCTCCTCTCTCGCTAGGCTTTGCCTTCCACCATGAGCTCAAGCAGCCTGAGGCCCTCACCAGGTACAGATGCCCAATCTCAATCTTTACAACCATCAGAGTCATGAGCCAAATAAACATTTTTAGTAAAGGCAAAGGCTGTTTCACGAACCTTTTGGTTTAGCTAAACACGTAGCCACGTGTTACGTGTGTAGTGAGTTACAATATAAGGACCACCTGGTCCAAGGAGGCAGGGCCACCCTCCTTGATATCTAGTAAGTATCGCCTAGAAAAAAAGTACTTAATAAATTACTTTGGTGGATGATATACAATTGTAAGAATCCTTGTTGTCTTCAGACTTGAGCAGACATGAGGGTACAAAGCTTTGAACTAAGAGATACAGCTTAAAACAGGTTAACAAGTAACAGAAATAAGGGGGAAAGAACTATTTCCTAGCAACAGGGCAAGGTACTCAGTCACAGCCAATCAGCTGTTTCACTTAAACATTGTCCAGCATTGAATTCCACTGTTAGACATCTCTATAACTCATTTTTGTAATGAACTATAGTTTCAAATTTTGGAATAAAATAGCTTAACTGGCAACTTGATGAATATTATAAAGCAAGAGTTCGTGAAGGAACTACGTTCAGTAATAAAAGTAATTAGTAAATATTTAATAGTTTTTTTCTAGGTCCTAGCTGTAAGATACTCATTTATATTTGCTCTTTTGTTTCTTACATTTCTCATGTTATAACTATCAATTTATTCCCTCTTCCATGCAATCATATATTACTGTACTTTCACTAACTGATTTAAAATCTGCTAAAAATGTATGATTATGGGATAATTCTTGTCCACCACTTTGCTTCAATAGACCAAAGTGAACCACAGATTAAACGTGATATAGATCTTGCTGCCAAGAAAAGAGTAAGAATTGGTATAAAGGAAACAGCATGTGTTTTGAAGTTAAGCAGATCTGGACTCAACCGCTACCTACTATGTGATCTTGTTAGTTACTAAGCCATGTAACCTCTTTGAATTCCAGTTTTTCATCTGGTAAAATGATTTATGTCATCTCCTGGGAATATTTGTAAGAAGCAAATGAAATAATGTATATAAAAAAACATCTCTAACATGCTCAATGGCACATAGCTACTAATACTTTTATTATTACTATTAGTATACTACTAATGCTTTTAGCATTCATGTATAATTAAAAATTCATGTATAAAATAAAGAATTATCAAGAAACAAAAACATCATGAAATAAGTAAAAGAGAGATCTCAATTTATTTAGTCAGTAATTCAAATAATTTATTAATAGTCCTAATTTCATTATTAAACAATAACATAATATTATATTAACAGCTAACATATTGAGCACTAAATTCCAAGTACTGTGTTAGACATTTAAACTTGCATTGTATTATTTAAAATAATGAGCAAAATTTGTGTATCCCTAGCTGTCATGACATAACACCGTCTTTTTTACCTGACTAGATGTTTTACTTACATTTTTAAAAATCTAAATAGCTTCTCGAGATCTGCTTTTTAATACATTTTCTACACATTCCTTTCATGTGTTACTGTCTACACCAGCCACCTGCTTCCACTTACCCTGGCCTCTGACTCAGCCCAACTGTCCTTAAGGATTGGTTCCTATGTTGAGTAAGAGCCTGAAGATCGTTGCCCTTTAATGCACTTTGTATGTTGTCAGTCTTTTGCTCTGGCTTCTGGCCCCTTTGTTAGTGGCTCCCTTCATGAGGTTTTGAAGTGCCAAGGAATGAATATTCTGCAGAGGGCTTTTTGCTGTGTTATAATGATAGGAGTATAAAAAGGAGACAATTGCACTAGATGTAAAGTCTCTGAGATAGTCCTTCTGTCTGGAGGAAGTCCAGCCGGAATTATTTTACAGTAATACTCTATATCAGTAAGCATTAAGTTTAACTAGGAGTGGCAGAAATACCAAAATAGCAATAGCTTAGCAAGATAGAAGTGATTTCTTTCTCACACAGGTGAAGTGGAGTGGTCAGAGCAGTCCAGAGCTGAAAGGCAGCTCTTCTCTAGGGTCCTCAGGGACTCGTGCTCCTTCCAGCTCACTGTCCACACCCCCACCCCCCCGGACTGTAACAACAGCATCTACATTTCAGGCAGCCAGAGAGAGGAAAAGACAAAGAAGAAGGAAAGGGTAGGTGATTTTTCATCCCACTGGCAAGAGCCTAGCCATATGACTACACCCAGCTCATAAGAGAGGCTGGAAAAGGTAGGCCCTATTCTGAGCAGCCAGGTACCCAGGCAAAAATCAGGAGTTTTATTACCCTGGAAGATGGGAAACAGGCATCGGAGGATGATCACTCAGTGCCACTGAGCTATCCCAGCTTTGGCCGCAGCCTGACCGCTGATCACACATCCTTGGTCTTATCACCGAAGTCTCATGACATTCATAACCACATACTCCAATCCTTAGCCACACTCACTTATCTACTTATGATGCATTTATCCGTCATCCCCCAAAGAATTAAAAGTGGCATTCATCAATATGACAGGGAAAGGAAATTCCCTGGCAACAAAAACATAATGGAAATCAAAGACAAATTCAAATACAGTTATTTCTCCCCTGAGACCTGTGAGAAATCTCTGAGATTCTTGACCCTGGCAACTGGCCTTGAGGCCTGCTGGCCCCTCCTTTCAAGCCACACCTTCCTCGTCTGTTCAGTGCTCAGAAGGCAGACAAACTTGTGTTAAGTCTCTGCTTTGTGCACCTTGCTTAGTCATTCCACTTGAGGAGTCTGTTTGCTCATCCCAGTCCCCAGAAACCAGGCCCAGCTGCTTGGCCAGCATCCATGGCCCAGAGCATGTTTTTACTTAAACCAGCCTTAAACAGGCTGCTGTACCAAAAATGGCACCACCCATTCCATGGCAGAAAAGGTAAAGTACAGATGGGCACATTTGCTGTTTGCCCAAAAGGGGAAAAAAGCAAACAAAAGTTTCCTACAATTTCCTTCTTGTCTCTCCGTTTTGCTTTTATTTTTAAGTGCTAAATGCAGAAAGAGAGTAGAAATAGCAAGTTGTAGCCTTTCTCATCCATAATTGGCTAACACCTCTAATTGTATCTGGCTTGGTAGTTAGTTTGAAAAACATGTTTTTATAAAGCAGACCTATGTGACGCAAATGTCCCCTTAGAGTGGCAGGGAACTCAAAGCCTGGTATGCATGCAAATAGACATTTGAAACTAGTCTGGTGAAGTAGCTGTTTTGAACACAGACATCTTTCTTAAAAGGTTTTAATTGCTTATAGTTTCTATCTGATATTCAAGCTAGCCAAAATTCTGGCTCCAACAAAATGCCTTTAGTTCTAAATATGATTTTTCTTTTCTAGATTGTATTTTCAATGTTCCTAATCAATCCTAAAGGAGCTGTGAGCATGCAGGATTAAGAGCTTTCTCCCTTTCCCCATTAAAAAAAAAAGCAAACCAGTCCTGGGCTGGCTTCATGGGCTTGTGACCTGTGGCATCGCACAAGGCTCTCCCCCGAGAAGGGCACCGTATTTGTTTTAATGATCTGCTATTGCCGTGTTGAAATTCTTAAATATTCTACCTTCAAACTTGTGTTTTGTAAGTTAAGTCAAAGGAGCAATGTGGTGATTCCACAAGTGAGTTAATTACTCTTATACCTGCATTTAAAACTGGTATTGGACAAGATATTTTTCTTTACTTCTAATGACATTAAATAGCAAAAAACAAAAAAACGTGACAAGATGAAAGAGAGACTGTGGAAGAAAGGAAAAATCTTTTTCCTTCAGTATCTTTAATGACACTTTTCTCCCTGTTTTTGAACAAGGGACCCCATATTTTCATTTTGCACTAAGTCCCACAAATAATGTAGCCAGCCCTTAATCAGTCTCATTTCTATTTTGAACCTTACTGTCTTTTGTTCTATCTACATTTTTGTCATATTTGTTACTCAGGTCCAAACCCAGCCCACTGGCAAACTAAGTTTATCCCAACTGAAGGTTCTTTCTAGTTTTTTGAAAATGAGATGATAAGGGAACCAGGGCATGTTTTATTTTCTCACCTGGCAAGTAAGCTGGCACATTCAGTACATTCTACACTTGCTGTAAACTTACCAACACTCTCCACCAGATGTCCCTAGCAGATTTTAGCAGGCATGTAGGTAGCATTAAAGGCAAATTGTGGCTAGGATCTTGTCTTGGCTAACTTCTTCCAATGGGTCACTTTTTAACTGCATCATCATGTTTTAAATAAACCATCTTGCTTAAACAACTCATTCCTTTTATTGTGTTTTAATTTTTCTTTATATGCTCCTTAAAGAACTGGAAAATGTGGAGAAGTAAAAGGGAACTAGAACAAGACAGAAAGCCTAATTTAAAAATGGCTACAAGACCCTTTACAAAAGAAAGTATTCAAGTGGCAATAAGCATATGAGAAGGTGTTCAACAACACTAATCATCAGAAAAATGCACCAAAACTACATGCAGATGCCACTACACCTACCAGAATAGCTAAAACTTAATCAATGTCAAGTATTGTTGAGAGTTTGAAACAACTGAAATTCTTTTACATTGGCTGGTGTGAGTGTAAATTTATACAACTATTTTAGAAAAAATGGTGGTGTTCAATAAAGCTGATCATATGCTTATTCTATGAATGTTTTCTCAGTATATACCCAATAGAAATGCATGTAAATATGTATCAAAAGGCATGTACAAGAATTTCCAGAGCAGCACTATTCAAAGCAGCCAGCATCTGAAAACTAAGCAAATGCTTAACTATGGTAGAATGAATAAATATACTATGGTATACTAAAATGGAATGAAATAATATGGGTTAATCTCACATACATAACGTTGAATGAAAGAAGCAACACACCAAAGAGAACATACTATGTGAAAGCATTTACATGATGTTCAAAACCAAGCAGAACTGAGGGGATGCACCATCAAGACCCCCTTTCAGAAGGTCTTCTTAGGAGGTGCCTCACCTGAAGAGAGCTGCCTGGTCCAAGACTGTCCCTATTCCTCAGGCTGAGTATAAAGGCCCTCACTCTAATTTAGGAAATTTTTTTTTTTTTTTTTTGGTCTGCTCCTGAAGGGCCATCCCAGCTTCAGAGCTCCCTGATGAGTTAGTGTAAGACTGTTGAAATTGCAAATCATGCTTCTTGGCCTCTGTTTCCCTCCTTTCCTTCCCCTCTTCCCCCTCTCTTCTCTTCTCTCCTACCACAAGTATTGGTCTCAGCTGCACAGTAATATCAGAATCAGCTTCCCTAGGAACCCAGTCCTCAAAGTCAGAGTAGTAGTTACCTTTGGGAAGGTCATGACTAAGAAAGGGCAGCAGAGCCAGTTCTGGGGTACCAGTAATGTTCTACACCTTGATGACAGATACATAGGAGTATTCATTTTGTAAAGATTGATCTATATACATAAAAGTTATATATTTTACTGTAAGTATGCTATACTTCAATTTAAAAGTTTATAAGAAAAAAAGACCCAAGAAATATACTTGATGAATGTGCATGTTTGAACATTTTTCTATTGTATTAATATAGATGTTTAGGGAAGAAATTGCTAGATCAAAAAACGAACATCTTAAATTGGGATCCCTACTGACAATGGGTCCTCCAGAAAAGGTGTACCAGTTGACACCTCCTCATGTCCCACGTCTTTGTCAACACCAGATGGCATCAGTCTTTCAAATCTAATATGGGAAAAAAGGAGATCAGGTTCTTTTAATATTCTTTGCTCTTCTTTAGTACTAATTATACTCTGATGAGATTAGTTGGCCAATTTTAAGATCCTTAAATTGTACCATTTTATTGTGGAAAGTAGAAAAAAAGTTTATTTATGTTATACAAAGAGAAAAATTATATACAAGTAAGTTTGAACAAGGATTTGTGATGCAATTGCAAAGTTGTGGAAACAACCCAGGTGCCCATCAATACATGAGTGGAT
>VBSM01001562.1:33250033-33262301 GCA_008086735.1 Cheirogaleus medius
GATGGGGTCTTGCTCTTGCTCAGGCTGATCTCAAACTCCTGACCTCAAGCAATCTTTCCACCTTGGCCTCCCAAAGTGCTAGGATTACAGATTTCAGCCACCATTGTGTTTTTGATTTGCATTTCTCTACTGCAGTTTCTCAACCTCATCACTATTGACATTTTGGACCAAATAACTCTGTGGAGGGGGGCTGTCCTATACATTGTAGGAAGTTTAGCAGCATCCCTGGCTTCTAGTCACAATATGCCAGTAGTACCCTCTTCCTACCCTAGTTGTAAAAATGAAAAATGCCTCCATACATTGCCAAATATTTCTGGGGTGTAGGGGCAAAATTGCACCCAGTTGAAAACACTGCACTAATGACTAATGATATTGAACATCTTTTTCATTTGGTTATTTGTCATCAATATATTTTCTTTGGTAAAGTGTCTTTTGAAATCTTTTGTTCATTTAAAAAATTGGGTTGTTTTATTACTATTGAGTTGTGAAAGTTTTTATACATTCTAGATACAAGTCATTTGTTGGATATATGTTTGAAAATAATTTCTCCCATTCTGTGCCTTGTCTTTTCATTTTTATAACATTATATTTTGAAGAGCATTATTAATGCTACCAAGCTATATACATAAAAATGGTTAAAATGGCAAATTTTATGTTATGTGTGTTTTATCATGGTTAAAAACCATGCTTATGAAGTAACTAATATGAGGATTAATTTTAGAAAATATTTTGATAAAGTTCATGGCCAAATTATTATTTGTATGCTTAAAATTCTGCTGAAATTAATAAATTATACCCAAATTCCATCCTGGGAGAAAAAAAAGAAGCCAACCTGAAAAAGTCCCCATGACAAAAACTAGAATAATGTAAGCAAGAAAGTAATTATAGTATTGGGTTTTAAGTCAAAGAATAAAATTTGTATCCATGATTTCATAGTGATATAAATAATTGAATAAGTAAATAAATGGAGAAAAGGAGAAAATTTTTCTGTAGAAAAGATTTCCAATCAATAAATATAAAAGGAATGAAGAAAATAGGAAATCTCGACTGGGTTCTGTGTCTCATGGTTGTAATCCCAGCATTTAGGAAGACCGAGGTGGGAGGATCTCTTGAACCCAGGAGTTGGAGGTTGCCGTGAGCTATGATCCTGCCACTGTACTCATGCCTGGGTGACAAGATGAGATGCTGTCTCTAAAAAGAAAACAAAAGAAAAGAAAATCTCAATTAGATGACCACAGTAATAATAGCTGCAGACAAAAATAACCAGTGAATGCTAAAAGCTAAAATTGATGGATAAAAGTTTAGGGAGAAATAGTATATTTGTGTAGCATCAAAGTGTCTCTTCCCAAATATTGTTGATTATAAAGGGAAAGATAGTGACTTGTCTTCGTCCGTTTGTGCAGCTATAACAAAATATTTAGGCTATTAAGTATGAAATGTCCTATTTCCTTAGATTATAAGTTTAACAGTTGGTATCTCTGACATTTCACTTTGACACTTCTTGTTTTTGTTTTTGTTTTTGTTCTTTATTGTAAAGGTACATCCTCATTCTTTCAAACACATGTTTTGGCTTGTGATTATCATTCAATTTTTTTTAAGAGCAATTTTTATGAAACCATGGATAAGTAAAAAATTCGTGTTATTTTTAATATGAGTTCCGTTGTGGAACCAATGCGGCACGGACAGCTCAAAATGTTTGGGAAGGATGTAGTTAATGAACGCACAGAATGTCGATGGTTTGAGAAGTTTCATTGTGTGATTTTCCTCTTGAAAATGAGCCATGCCTGGGACCTGAGACCAAGGTGGTTAGTGATGAGCTGAAAGCTGTAGTGGAAGTGACTCCATCTCAACCTATGCATGCATTAGCAGCAAGGTTTGACATTCGTCTTTGAACAATATTGGACCAAGGTAAAGAAGCTGGATAGATGGGTATTTCATGAATTAAACAAACATCAGAAGAGAAATCATCTTGAAGCTTGCCTTTCTTTGCTGTCACGACAAAAAGGAGAACCATTTCTACACCATATTGTTACATGTGATGAAAAATGAATTCTTTTTGATAATCGCAAGCATTCGGTACAATGGTTGGGTAAAGATGAAGTGCCAAAACACAGTCCAAAACCAAATATTCACCCAAAAAAGATAATAGTGTGTGTTTGGTGGTCCAGCACTGGTATTACTCACTACAGCTTCATGAAACCTGGTCAATTGATTACAGCAGATGTCTACTGTAACCACTTGGAAGAAATGATGAGGCTGCTTGAGATTAAGCAGCCGAGATTGGTCAATAGAGACAGGCCAATCTTCTTGGAAGACCACATGTTGCAAAAAACAATGCTGCTCAAGCTACAGCAGCTGGACTTAGAAACTCTCTCTCATCCACTGTATTCACCAGACCTTGCACCAACTGACTAACACTTCTTCCAGGCTTTGGACCACTTTTTGCAAGGAAAAATATTGAATTCTCAACAAGCTGTGGAAAATGCCTTTCAGGATTTCATCACGACTTGCTCTCCAGGATTCTTCTCTGCTGGCATAAACAAGCTACCGTTAAGATGGCAAAACTGTGTCTATAGTTTAGGTGCATAATTTGATTAATTATACTGCTTCTTGTTTGAGATATAAGAAACTAAACTTTTGATTTGAAATCGGACATTTCGTATTTAATGACCCACCTAAATACTTGAGACTGGGTAATTTATAAATAATGGAAATTTATTTCTGACAGTTCTGGATGCTGGGAAGTCCAAGATCAAGGCACTAGCATTCAGAGTCTGGTGAGTGCTTCTTTCTGTTTCCAAGATGGCGCTTTGTTCCTGCATCCTGTGGAGAGGAAAAATGCTGTGTCCTCACATGGCAGGAGGGACAGCAGGGCAAAAGGGCATGGAAGGGGCAAACTTGCCCCCTCAAATCCCTTTATAAGGTGCTAATCTCATCCATGAGGGTGGAGCCTTCATGGCCTAATCACTTCCTAAAGGCCTCACCTCCTGGAATAGACAAAGGACATTGGCGGAAAGACTGGGGAAATACAGTCTTTGAGGTTTTGTTAGGGTATTGGTAGCAATGTTAATTTCTTAGTTTTGATAATTGTACTATGTAGAATGCTAACATTAGGGGAAGCTGGATGAGGGGTAGGTGGGAGCTCTCTTGCACCTTCTTTGTAAGTATAAATATATTTAAGAATATGAAGGTTTAAAAACAAAAACAAAAACACTGACAATATGAAGAGAGGGCAAGGATATAAAACAAGAGAACTGCCAGTAGGAGTATAAATTCCTACAAACACCTTGGATATTGTTTGGTGTTAATGAATAAAAGTGATTTAAATTGCTATGATTTAGCAATTACACTCCTAGGTACATACAACATAAATTCATACCTATGTGCACCAAAGACATGCACAAGGATGTTCACAGCACCATTATTTATAATTACCAAAGAGTGGAAATAATACAAATGTCTATCAACAAAAGAATGAAAAAAATAAGGTGGAATCTTTGTATATTAGAAATGAAATAACTTCACAGCAATGTAATTTTGAACAAAAGAACACAAAAGATTACATACTCTTTGATTCCATTTACAGAAAGTTCAAAAATAGGCAAAACTAACCTGTGGGGTTAGAAATCAGAATGATGGTTACCTTTGGGGAGGAACAAGAGAGTAGTAATTTATAAGGGCTACAAGGGGAACTTTTGGGGTGCTGGTAATGTTGAATTTCTTCCAACTGATGATGATTACACAGTTTTTATTTTATTATTTATAATTTGAATGTATTCATATCTTTGCACTTTTTTGTATGTATATTATACCCTAATAAAAAGTTTTAAAAATTAAAATATAAGTATATATTTTTAAAAACCATGTAACTGAGATCTATTTTAAGTGCCCTGGTTTGTATTGGATAGATGCAAGGCTATGGTCTTGGATAGGTGCAAGGCTGGAAACAGAGAAGCCACTATGGAGACTGTTGCAGTGGGACGAGAGAGTAGTGTGTGTAGGGATGGGTAAGATGAAAATGCTGAGAAGATAAAATTGACAGAACTTAGTGTTTGACTGAAGGTGATTAAAGATTTTGGACTTTATCCTTCAGGTCATAGGGACCTAATGAATTTTTCCTAGGAGGGGAGGAACATGATGAAAGCAATAATTTTGAAAAGTTAATGTGTGTACCACTCATAGTATATGTTATCTTCTATTATAATTATATTAATTATAACTGATCTATTTATAGTCATGATAAATCATAAGCCTCTTGATGGAAGGGACCTGATTTTACACTTCCTTATATCTTCAGGGCTTAACTCTGTCTCATGACAGTAGATTAATTGTCATTTAAGATGACCATAATTAGAACATAATAAACACCATATGATGTGGAATTAGATTGGGAGTGGACAAGAGAAAAAAATCTTTGAAAATACATGAAAGAAATTATATTAAAACATCTATTATTAGTTTTAAAAGAGCTTATCAAGCCATATATAGATGAATACTTAATCTAATGAAAAATAGCTATGTCAAAGCAATAGCCAGCCTCACACTCAGTGGTAAAGTAATAGAGGCATTCACAGTAAAGAAGGTAATAAGACAATGGACAACTACTGATCATCCCAAATACTATTATTTTGTCAATGTAATAAGATTTTTAAAATAGATATAAATATCAGAAAGGAAATCAAAGCATCATTATTTGTAGTTTGATAGGATCATCCACTTGGAAAACTCAAGAGAAGTAAGCAAAAAGGTATCAGAATGAAAGATTTAAATAAGCTAGGCTTCTTTCCTCCTATTTACATCTTAAGTCATCTTGTAAGTCCCACTTTCCCCCTAAGCCAGTACTGAGGAATGAAGGGGGGATGGAAGCAAGGAGCTGAATGGAGCCAACCTCATTACTATTGTCACCATTGGATGTATTCATTTATTATTACCCATTTAGTCAACAGATATTTGTAACTCTTTCTCCCATGCCCCTTCCACTTTCTTCCATGTGAGGTAATTGATATTAAGAACTTGGTGTTTATGTCTTTTTCTTCCATGCCTTTTTCTATGTTTATACAAACATATTCCACCCGTCGGGCTTTGTGATAGTTACAATGGCAACTATCAGGGCTGCTAGTTGCACCCAGTAGCTGTTCTCTTCTCCTTTCATAGTAATAGAATTTTTATCTGTGTACACAGCTACTCAGTTAAAAACTGTATTTCTCAACCTTCCTTGCAGTTAGATGTAGTCATATGCCCAAGTTTTGCCACTGGAATTTAAACAAGTACTATTTGTACCTTCAGGTCATGTTCTTAAAAAGAAGGCACATGCCTTCCCCTTCCCCTTTTCCCTTTCCCAATGACTGGAATGTGCATGTGATGGTTAGAGCTAGAGCAGCCACTTTGGATTTTGAGATGGAAACTTTACATTGATGATGGCAAAACAATAAGATCAAAAGAGCATAAATTCCCTGGGCCCTAGCGCCACTGAGCCATCTATTTACCTAAAACCTAAACTTTTATATAAAGGAGAAACATACTTTTACCTTGTTTAAACCACTGTGTGTGGGCTGTTACAAGGGACTACTTACTGTTTGTCCTAACTAATACAAATGTGGAACAACACAGAGTTGTCCCTATCTTTAAAGGAGCTCACAATCTAGCACAGAAGTCAAACAAATGATTACAACAGGATGTGATAAGTGCCACCAGAGAGAAGGCACATGGTAAACAAAGCCACTGAGGGGCAACAGGACCAGTCTGTGGGGACATAATATTTTATATGGGATCTCAAGGCGAGAAAAGTGTAAACCACTCCCTCCTGCTGGAAGAAACTCCTTCAGTGACAACACCCTCCTGAGTTTCTTCCTCCTGCTATGACTGATCCTCGCTTTCTCCCCCTATACCAGCTGGTAACTATTGGCCCTTTGCAGGGCTCTCTCAATATATGCTCTCGCTAAGTGATCCCCCATTCATTCCCATGACTGTTAACAGCATCTCAATGACTGCCAAGTCCAGCCCTTTCTTCTGAGCTTTGGACTCATATTTAATTGCCTACTTCACAGCTCCACCTGCGAGTCTCACAGGCACCTCAAACTTACTGAGTCAAATGTAACCTCCTCCTTTCTTCCCTCCATCCTGCTCCTCCCACAGTCCCCTCCCTCTCAGGAGAGGTTATCACAATCTCCCCAGTTGTTAGAGCCAGAAACCCGTGAGTCATTCTTAACACCTCCTTTCCCTTGCCTCCCACACCTAACACATCACCAAGTATGCTCACGCACTTGCAGAAATTCTCTCAGATCCATCCACTTCTCTCCATCCCCACTGCCACCCCTGTGCTCCACCCACTGTTAACCACGCTCTTCCCTGCTGGTTACTTTCCAACTGAGCCTCGTGTACACTTCTGACCTGTCCTTGTCATTCTCCGCACAGCAGCCGAAGTGATCTTTTCTCTTAAACATCCTTCAATGGATTGCATTGAACTTAAATTAAAATTTCAAAATGTTTAATATGACGCACAGGTTTCTGCCTGACGTAACTCTCATGCCTACTTCTCCACCACACCTGTTGTTGGCATTTCCCCTTAGCTCACCTTTCATTCTGCTCCAGTCAGAAGAGCCTAGCTGTTTTTTGCCTCAGAGCTGTTCCTTCTGCGGGGAAAGGTCTTCTCAGAACTCTGCCTGGCCATCTTCCACTTATGCTTCAAGTCTCAGTTTAATGTTACCTCCTCATAGAGGCCTTCCTTACCCTCCAGTCTAAATTACATTCCTCCATGTTCTCCTGCATAGCACCTGGTCTTTCTCCCTGTTGCAGACTGCTAGTTGATTCCCAAAATCCATTCCTTCTTCCTCTTCCATAATAGAATTTAACTGGGCATATGGCTGCTCAGCTAAAAGTGTGTTTCCCTCCTTCGCACTCAGGTGTGGACATGTGACTAAGTTCCAGCCAATGGGATGTGAATGGAGGGGATGTGTGCAAATGCTAGCGCTTCCCTTAAATCACTTGGCTTATGCTCTCTGTGCCCCATGTGCTGAGAATGGTGAGATTTGAAGCTGTAGCCTGGACCAGAGATGGAATCCATGTGTGAATGACAGGCTACACTGTCAGCCTACTTGCTGACTGTTATGTGAGGGAAAAAATTATAATCCTATTTAACTACTGGACTTTTGAATCCGTTTGTTACAGTTAAGGGGGCCTTGGATGGGTTTTACAAAGAGGAGCAAGGTTTGCTGGTAGCACACCTGGAAAGTACAACACATTGTGAAGGGTGCCTGTGGGGCTGTACAACCCTATGGGACTGCAAAGAAATTACATGGTAAGATGTTTTTAAAGATTACTTTGGTGGGGCAAAGGCAATATATGTGACCTAAACATTTGTGTCCCTGTAATATGCTGAAATAAAAATAAATATATAAATAAAGATTACTTTGGTTGAAAAATGGAAAATTGATGGTGTGAGAGAACAAGGCAGAGAGGCCAGAGAAATGGTTGTCATACCACAAAGGAGAGAGAACCTCATGGATTAGGGTAGCACAGGGATGGAGATAAGAGGATGAACTCCAGAGATATTTAAAAAGGTGGACTTGAGAGAACTGGCATTTGGGTGTAATAGAGTCATGGCCCTCTTTAGGTGTCCATGTCCTAATCCCAGAAACCTGTGAATATGCTGCCTTCTGTGGCAAAAGGGATTTTGCGGATATGATTAAATTAAGGTTTTTTTTGTTTTTGAGACAGAGTCTCACTCTGTTGCCTGGGCTAGAGTGTGCCGTGGCGGCAGCCTAGCTCACAGCAACCTCAAACTCCTGGGCTCAGGCGATCCTCCTGCCTCAGCCTCACGAGTAGCCGGGACTACAGGCACGCACCACCATGCCCGGCTAATTTTTTCTATATATTTTTAATTGGACAATTAATTTCTTTCTATTTTTAGTAGAGACGGGGTCTCGCTCTTGCTCAGGCTGGTTTTGAACTCCTGACCTTGGCCTCTGCCTCCCAGAGTGCTAGGATTATAGGCGTGAGCCACCGAGCTCAGCTTAAATTAAGGTTCTTGAAAGGAGGAGATTATCCTGGATTATCAGGGTGAGCCCTGTGTAATGAGGGTCCTTATATGAGGACCTTATATGAGGAAGATAGGAGACAACGTGAGGCCTGCAGCAGAGGTGAGAATGGTATGATTTGAAGATAGAGGAAGGGGCTGTGAGCCAAGGAATGTGAGAAGTCTCTAGAAGGGGGAAAGGTCTAGGACATGGATTCCCCTCTGCAGTCTACAGAAGGAATGCGGCCCTGTAGTCACCTTGGTGTTAGTTCACTAAAACCCATTCTGGACTTCTGATTTCCAGAATTGTAAGATGATGTGTGTTGTTTTAATCCACTAAGTCTGTGGTGACTTGTCAGCAACAGGAAACTAATACATGTGGGTAGGGATGAGGGAGCATTGAGTATAAGGGCCTTGTACAACTGAGTGGATGGTGGTTTGGAACCCCAGAGTTTGGAAACCCAGAGAAAGAGTGGGGAAGGGCGGAAGACAAGAAGCATTGACATAGGACTTAGGAACGTTGGGGTGTCTGTGACACTTCCCTGGATAATTGGCAATACTGATCTGGCACTCACGAGAGAAGCTGACCCCAAGAAAGGGACTTGGGGGCATCCTCAAATATTCTGTGATTGAAGCCAAAGAGTGAGAGGGAGCATTCACAGAAAAAAGAGAATCAGAAGAAAGGAACAAACCCAAGGAAACCTTAAACCCAAGTGGAGCATACAAAGTGGAATGGCCAGAGAGGAAAAGGAAAACCAGAATTGTGGGTCATAGAAGTCAGAGGAGGGCAGAGTTTTAAGGAAGGGATGTCAACAGTGTCCCATGTTGCTGATAGGTGAAGAAGTGGTTGACACCATTTGCATAAAAATAAAACTCCCAACCCTCCACATGTGAATATACCTACTTATAAGTATTTAAATGGGCAGGGAGGAAGGAATGGTTAAGTAACAGTGACCCCTTCTGAAGCCAGACAACTCAGGTTCAAATGCAGGTTCACTATCATTTTCTAGTGGTGTAACCTTGGTCCAGTTGTTTCACTTCTATATGCACCAGCTTCCTCATTTGTAAAGGGATAATAACAGTACCTACCTGTATGTGATATTTTTTTTTGTTTTTTTTTGAGATAGAGTCTCACTCTATTGCCCTGAGTAGAGTGCTGTGGCATCAGCCTAGCTCACAGCAACCTAAAATTCCTGGGCCCAAGCCATCCTCCTGCCTCAGCCTCCAGAGTAGCTGGGACCACAGGCGCACACCATGACACCTGGCTAATTTTTATATTTTTAGTAGAGATGGGGTCTCACTCTTGCTCAAGCTGGTCTAGAACTCCTGACCTCAAGTAATCCTCCCGCCTCGGCTTCCCAGAGTGCTAGGATTACAGATGTAAGCTACTATATCCAGCCTGTATGTGATTGTTGTGAGGATCATTTAAATATATGTATGTTTATATATATGTAAATAAATATATTGGAAGTGCTTTGAGCCATATCTGGCACATGGTAAGTCTTATGCAAGTGTTTGCTATTGTTTTTGTTATTATTATTACTACCCAGTGTAATTTATTTTGTTTTCTTATTTAAGAACAACCAGTTCTGCCAAAGGAAATAAGAGAAACAAATATTGTAAGGAAGATAAAGTAGAAGCAAGTAGTTTGTGAGATAAAGTAAGTAGTGCATCTATGAGCCAAACATAGAGAGGAAGGGTTGGAAGGACCCAGAAGGCACCAAATGTTCTTGATACAGTAAATATTCATGAGGCACACGAGACATTCAATATTCAGGAAGTCCTAAAATGACCACCCACTGGTGATACCCAGGCAGGCTGCATTTGTCTCTACCTGAGAAATGCGATATAATCCACAGCTATTCATCTGGCTAATTGGTAAGCTAGAACAGTAGCCAGGCCTACTTGCTCCTGTGTCTCCTAATAGAGCGAGCAAGTTGGCTCTGGCTCTAGGCACCTTCTGTCTGCCAACCTCTCCACACCCCTTCAATCTCAACTCTAGTCCTTGTAACTATACAATCAGCAGAGAAGAATGATGCAGCCCAGAGCAGGGGTTACGGGGTGGTGGTGGTGGTGAGGAGACCTATGCATATTTTGTAAAATATATAACCTGTTTGTACCCTATTCTAAGTGTGTTAACCTGCCCTTTTCCCAGTTTCTTACTGTGCGTTTTAAATTGCTTCAATAAGCCATGTGATTTCAACATCTTAATTTTGTCTGTGTACTTGGAGGCTAATTTCTCACACTACGCCTACTGGTTAGCTCACACAGAGTAGAAGGTGGGGGAGGAGTGGCCCATCACTTTCTCTTTATGTATATTTGTTTCATTTCCTTAGTTACATTGATTTCTCTTGTATTTTAAAAATTAAGAGAAATTTAAACACGATAATATTTAGTATGTTATGAGTTGAAACAATGACAAAAAAACCTGAACATATTAAAAGGAATGTGGCTGCCAGGAAAAAATTCCTGCCCTGCCAAGTTCAATTAATACATTTTATTCTATGCTGACCCTTGAGGCTACCCTGTTCTGTCTGAAAGCGAACTGACAGCTTTCATCTCTAGGGTGGATTTGCCTTCACTTTCAACATGTAGCTGCCTTTGCAGGTCAAAAACTACCCTGTCTTTCCCTAAGTTCTTTCTGCTCTTTCCCCTCTCTCTCCATATGCGGGAGAGAACCTGAACCATGTTAGAGCTGGAGTCTGTTCACTTTTTTCCTTTCTTTTTTTTTCTTTAAAAAAAGTTACTCCAGTTACTAGCTGGACAGATAAGAAGAATGATAAGTAAGTAATGACAGCTTAGCAACTGAGTACTTTATGAGCCATTCAGTTCAAATAATGCAGGAGGAAGCAGCTGTCTCCAAGCCACACCAGACTAGAATCTGTTCTCTGAATCCAACAAGCACCTTAATCTCTTTGATTTGAAACTCTAGCATTCGCTGCCTTTAACAGTTTTGTTTTTATGTGTCACTATTGCAAGTGGATGTATAATGAGGCTAATGTAACTTAAGCTTCAGGGACCCTTCATAGGCTCTGGGAGGGGCCCTAGAAACTTTGTATTTGTAATTGTTTTATTTTTCCTAAAGAGGGACTCTAAATTCCGAGGCTTCAGGGCCCATAAAATCCTCAACAGTATGATTTCATGGTTAAGAGCTAAAGCCTGGAGATAAAAGAAGCCTGTTCTCCCTTTGGTAACTTTGCATAGGTTGCATTAACTTTCGGCCTCGGTTTCCTCAGTTGTAAAATGGGAATAACATTACCTATACCCATAGGATTATGAGGCTTAAATAGTACTTAAACAGTGCTTTATATATATAATAAATGTTAGTCATCATTATTACTATTCTTGTTGTCAGAACAAGTCCATAAACTCCCTGAGAACAGGATCTGGCACCCCGCGGGGCCCACCACAAGCACATAGAAATACTTGCTCAATGAATACTTTTTACAATCAACTCTCCTCTCCCCTTCGTCTCTGCGTGTTTAACCAGAAATACAACTTTCATTATATTTTTAGTGCGACACACACGGTTCAGCAACGCGCCAGTAGCAGGTTCCTAAGAAAAGGTGCTTTAGTCTCGGTGTAGCCCTTTCCTGGAGTCCTGGAACTCACCGCGTTCCTCTCTCCCGGGTCGACTGAGGACAGTCTATCAGGGAGAGACTAGAGACACTGAGATAACGCATCAACAGCTTTAGCATTGTGTCTGGCACTTAGTAAGTGCTCAATAAATGAAGGCTATCATTACAATCCCCAGCCCGGGCGGCCATCTACCCCGCCCCCGGCCCGCCGGCAGGATTTGCCTGGGGGTGCAGGGGCTCGGCGGGGAGCCGTGGGGTGGGGTGGAGAGATGGGCAGGGATGGGACCTCGCCGCGTGCTTTCGCCTTCTCCGCGCGCGTCCCCAGCAGGGCCGGGTCCAGGGTCCCTCGGGGCCGCCGGGGCGGGCGGAGGCCGGGAGCCGACGCATCCGCCGCCGCCGCAGGAGGCGGAGCGCTGCACCTGGCGGCCCGTCCTCGGCGCTCAGCCCTGAAACGGGTCCAGCCGGTAGTGACCCGCGGCAGCGACGGTGAAGCCCGACCCGAGGAGGAGGAGGAGCAGGAGAGAAGGTGGCGCAGGCGGGTGCGCCGGGCCAGCCGCTCGCAGTCGCCCCACCCGGCCTGCATCCCTCCGCCGCGCCCCGCCCCGCCCGCCGCAGCCCCCGACGAGCGAGCGACCCGCCCGAGATGGTGCGCGCCGCCCCGACAGCCGCCGCCCGG
>VBSM01001562.1:33262401-33274165 GCA_008086735.1 Cheirogaleus medius
TTTTTTTTTTTACTTCCACTTAATCTAACATGTCCCTGGAGCCCTTTGAGATAGTAACCGGGGTTGATGGTCCTTCTGGGTCCTAGTTCCTATATAGTAATTTCCCTGTAAATATAGTTAGGACGGTGAAAGATTACAAATGCAGCTTTCTCCCTCATTTATCTCATCCCTATGTGGACAGACGGGTGGATTAATTATCCTTAAGGCCAGCACACTGAGCATTTTGACTCTCCCACACACATTCCCAACTGCAAACATTTCTTTTCATGCAAAAAATATTTAATGAGCACCTCACAGAGCTACTGGAACACATCATACCTTGCCTATTAGTAGTATGAAGGAACCTTAAATTAAAAAAATGAGATTCTAATACCAACTGGTGTCTAAATAGTTGTGTTTCTTTGGGCGTGTCACATCTTCCTGAGCCCAGATTTTCTTACGTGAAAAAAGGAGATGGTTGGATAGTAGAGTGGCCAAGTTTTCCCTAAGCATTCTAGAAGCCCATGATTTTGGGGAAATCTAACCTCTTCAATATAGATGAATGTCAAGGGTGGGTGGACATACAGTTGACCAAAATATGTAACAAAAGGAGATGAACATTTGGCAGGTCCCTTCTCCAAGATGTGGGCACTAGCCAGATCAAGGTGTATTCATCATTGATGTCCTTGTTAAGTAAAAGGAGACAATAGAATCTTCTTCATGGGGAAGCTTGGTTTTTGACACAAGCTGCTGGTCATTAGCTTATGAGGACATTTTCAGTTATTTAGTGGTAGTCAGATGGCTTGTATTTTTCACGAGTTCTAAGTAAAATTTAGAATTGCTTAAGGGAGGGTTGAGACTTTGTTAATGAGCCCAGTGGAAGACACTCTGGGCAAGTAGGAGGAGAGAGGATCATATTTCAATAATGCATTAAAGCTACTAAGCATGTTTGCAGCATTTTATTTCTAAGGCATGTTCTGTGTCTATATAAATAAGATAAATATAAAAACAGAAAAGCAAACTAAAGCACAAAGACAAAACTGCAAAATTTGTAGGCATTTGGTGGTATGGGTATTGGATCACCAATTCCATCATAAACAGTTTCTGGATTAACATGAATAAGGCATTTTTTGAACACTTGCTGTGTTCAAAACAACATCTGATACACTTAATTTCTAAATCTCTGTAAAGTAAGTCTTTCCTCTAATTTTGTGCATGATGAAAAGGAAGTTAAGAAGGGTTAAGCAACTCACACAGACCGCATAATCAGTAAGAGGTGGAGTTAGATTTGACCTCCTGTCTCTGGTTCCAAGCACAGGAAATTTCCACATGGTGTCCCTCCCTCCTCAGAACCCATTAAGCCTAACCACCTACACAGATGCCTTTCTTGCTTCTTACTTTTGAAAATTAACTTCATTTCAACATACATATATTACATGTTAATGTTTATCCATGTAGGATTATATATTTATAGCATGCATATTAATGCATGTATGTTTACCCATTTGTCTTACTCATTTTTAGGTTGAAGACAATATAAAAACTAATATAACCAAAAATAAATTTAGTATTAGGCTAATAAGATTTTTATTTTACTTCTTCTGATAGTAAATGATTTGGCAGTCTCATTGTAAGGAAAGGGAGAAATGCAATAAATGTGTGTCTGCTAGCTGCTTTGTACATTGGTTGAAAAATCAAGATCCCACATATTAGGTGAAAAAAGCAAGTTGCAGGAGAGATTTATATACATATATTTAAAACTGCCTGCAGGCACACATATAACTCCTTGTTCTCAAGCCTTAAGGAAGTCATATGAGGTGGAGAAAAGAGGATGTTTTTACTTTTTACCTTATAAAGTTATGTTTGGGCTTAAAAAAAATTTTTGGAACAAGCATGTATTCTTTTATTATATAAACTAAAAAGGAAAACAAAAAATAGAATTAATTCACTTTATAAAAATCCAAAATAAGAAAAAATTGAACGTGCCCAAACTCTGTGATGTTGTTAGGAAAGTGAAAAGAGACTCGGGAGATAAAAGAGAAAGGTGTTACTCTGGGAATTGCAGGTGTGGGGCGAAGGGTAAAAAGTCTTAGATGACTGAATTTTACCTTTTCTAATAGTAACTATAGCATGTTCTACAGCTCCCTAATGTTCTTCCTCAATAAGAATGCTTTGGTGCATACCAGAATTTATCTGCTAGACTAGAGTGATAAGAATTTCTTTCTTTTTGGTCTTGTTAGTGGCAGCTGTCTTTGGAAGCATAATTGTTCTCTATAGAACAATCTGGTAGAAAGTAGGAATAGGAAAAATCAATTGACCTGCTGTGTCATCTCACAAAATTATGGCCTTCTGTATGACTTCAGGTATAATTCTTTTTAAAAATTTTTTATATAGATTTTTTGGGTAACAATTTCAGGAGCAGTAAGTTATTATGAAATTAATCCAGTCTGATGCACATGCATTTATTAGATATAGTCCCATAATTCTGCCCCGTTCTATGTAAAATGAACAAAAATCACTGCTTAGAATCCTTAAAATTAAGACGTTTCCCTCCTCAGACTTAGAAATCCAGAGCCAAATACGTTCAGACTTTTCAGAATCAATAAAACACGTGCTTCTTGTGTTTCATACATGAAGAAATTTGAGTAAATTTGGTTCATTATAAATGTAGGTAATTCTTATAAAACAGGTAATTGTAAAATTCTTTTGCAGAAGAGGTATTCTGACAACTTTATCCAGCAGTTCATTTTAGGTTCTAATTATGATTTAGGCAGAGGAAATCTCAATCCTTTGATTTACTAAGCTTTGTTGTTCAATAGTTTCTCTTCAAAGCAGAAATCAAGTGCAAAATCTTACTCTAGTAGAAAGCCAGTTTGGGTAAAAGTTTCTTCCTCAAAGCAAACTAACATGGCATTTCCCAGGGCACAGCATTTTGAATTCCCAGGAAAAGCAAACATACACGTCTCATGTGAATTCTGTATGGGGCAATGAAAACACCTAAATACCTCCTCCAGGAATGTTCCATTTGAGTTTATAATAACTCCATGGTTAATTATCCAACATTAGCTATCTGTGGCCATTCACTATACTGGCATTTTAAAGGGTGAGAAGGGCTTGTGTCAGCCTGATTTGTTTTCTTACATTCTGAATGACACATCCTCCAGTACTTAGCCCCATTGTTGGATTCAGTAACATTTGCTTTGTAGCTGTTTTTAGTTCTCTATATTTGGAAGATATTTATTTACTGTTTTTGTAAAATGGCATTGTTTCCAGTTAGTTGGCTGGGCAACTTCTGAAAACTACCAGAGTCATTTGCTAAGACAAGTGATGTTTGATTTATTGGTACAGAGGCCAAATTGGAAAACCAAAACAAATAATAGAAAACAATAACAAGTGTGGGACATCTAAACCTTGAGCTTATATATTAATATGTGTCTGCTATAGATATTGCAACTCTGGTTAATACTTTGTGGCTCTGAAAAGCACACAAACACATCCCTACCTCAGCATCAACAGGAACTATGCCCCAGTGTTGTTGTGTATTTAAAGTAGCCTGTATGCCCCTTGGTCCAGTAGAGTGTTGAAGGGCTGTTCAAGTTGGGAAATGTGAGAGCTGTGTATTACCTTGTGAGCTGGTGGTCCTGCTACATTCTAGGATGTGGAAGGTGGAATAGGTGAGAATGGGGCAAAAAGGGGAAGAAATTCAGGCCCTTGGAAAAACCATATTCAAGAGGTATGAAAAAGGATTGGATTAAGGGAGGGGAGAGACACTCTTCTTTGACATTTGTTCTGGGGTATGTTTGAGAACAGGAGACAAATTCAGGAAACATTCTGCAAGTAGAAAACAGGAAAGCCCAACTTTGAATGACTTCTAAATGAGGAAACTTTTAAAAGCATTTTGATCTGGGACCAAGAATGGGACTGAGGAGAGAGGAAGGGAGATGGGGACTCCGTGAGCCCACAGTGGGCAGAGGGACCTCGGCTGTGGCTTTGCAGAGGATGAAAAGGAGAACTAAAAAGAGGAACTGGTGCTACCTGAACAAGCCTGATTTGTGGGGTAACTGTGCCAAGGGAAAGTGAGTAACGAGTCTGGACTGGTAGTTGCTGCCTGCGTGGGGTTATGGAGAGAGACCTTCACTCCACAGTCAGGCACCCTCCGCGTTCTGCGTGGCCAGCTCAGCCTGAGCCCTGCCACACCGTGGGTGAAGAGGGGACACATGACCAGCAGAGTCCAGGATTCCCAGGCAGACTCTGAGTCCTGGAACAGTGGGCACCTGTGAGTCATGCTGGGAATTCTCTCAGAACTCTTCTGGGCACTTTTAGGGACAAGGTTAAGGTGGAACACACTTGGGCCGGGGGTAAACAAGGTTTCAGTCCTGCAGGGCAAAACCCGAAGCCCCCACACTAAACATGTAAAGCAGAACCATACTTTTAAGAAGTGCTGTGTTCTTGATGAACCTGATCTGATCCAAGAGAGTCAAGCTTCTTTCACTACTATGGAGTGCCTTTCTAATTCTATTTTAATTGTGTTTAACCAAAAATATGCCTGGAACTCACCTTTATAAGGGAATTTAAATAAAAGACTTTATTATCATTTAAAAAGGGTAAACATGATACACATTTTAATTTTCTGTATAATGAGGCACCTTTAATTTCTGTTAAAGGTGTAATATCCTTTAAGAGTGTCTCGAAGTCCTTGGACCAGGCCCTTTCAGTTGTTTCTGCTAGGAAGCACAAGGCTTTAGGTGGATAATCAGAGTTGAGTTTAGTAACTCCCTAGGTTCTTTTAGGAACTCCAGGATGAAAGGTATCCCAGTTGTCACTCAAATGTTTTGTATTTAAAACAATGCCTTGGCCGGGCACGGTGGCTCACGCCTGTAATCCTAGCTCTCTGGGAGGCCGAGGCGGGCGGATCGCTCGAGTTCAGGAGTTCGAAACCAGCCTGAGCAAGAGTGAGACCCCGTCTCTACTATAAAAATAGAAAGCAATTAATTGGCCAACTAAAAATATATAGAAAAAATGAGCCGGGCATGGTGGCGCATGCCTGTAGTCCCAGCTACTCGGGAGGCTGAGGCAGAAGGATTGCTTGAGCCCAGGAGTTTGAGGTTGCTGTGAGTTAGGCCGACGCCACGGCACTCACTCTAGCCTGGGCAACAGAGTGAGACTCTGTCTCAAAAAAAAAATAAATAAATAAAAAATAAATAAAACAATGCCTTTTTAAAATTTGTATTTTAAAAGTGATAAATGCTAATTAAAGAAAAATCTAGCTGAGTATAAGAAAAAAATTAAAATAAGTCCTAATTTCACTACTCAAAGATAACCCCTAGTAATATTTTAGTGTCATTTTTTTCAAGTCTTTTTCTAAAATATATTTTGTGGAAAATACATAGATTTACAAATACAAACTCTTACTATACATAGAGGTTTGTGTCCTGCTTTTTTTGCTTAACATGATGCATTTTCTCATGTAATTAAGTTCTATTTTCCCATCATATGGAGGTAAGATTCTATTCTTGTCTAGTATGGATATACCATAATTTATTTAACTACCCTTATTATTGACCACTTTGTTTGAGTTTTGATTATTATGAAAACTGCTCAATAAACATCTTTACACTTAAATGTTTGCTTTCTAGAAAGTTTATATTTCTACTCTCAGTGAATGAGAGTGCTTATCAATTCTCATCTCTACCAGAATTGAATATTTTTATTTAAAAAAGTATTAGTATAGTCCAGGTATGGTGACTCATGCCTGTAATCCTAACACTCTGGAGGATTGCTTGAGGTCAGGAGTTAGAAACCAGCCTGTGCAAGAGTGAGACCCAAACTCTACAAACAATAAAAAAATTAGTTGGGTGTGGTGGCACATACCTGTAGTCCCAGCTACTTGGGAGGCTGAGGCAGGAGGATCACTTGAGTCCAAGAAATTGAGGCTGTAGTGAGCTATGATGATGCCACTGCACTTTAGCCTGGGCAACAGAAGGAGACTATGTTACAAAAAAAAGAAAAAAAAAATGTATTGGTATGGCCTGTATGTTAAAGTATCTTTTTTCTTTAATGGGCTAGGTAATAAATCTTTTTCTCAAAGTAGTTATATCATTAGAATTGATAGTACATGGTAACTATCAATTTATCAGAACCCCAACAACAAAATAAAGCAATTTTAGATTATATATCTTGGAATGTACCAAGGATATAAATTATTCTTTTGGACTGTAGTGCATTTAGGGGATATAAGTAAATATCATTGATGATTGTTACATGTTTGTAGAAAAATGTATTTTAAACTCTCAGGTCTATATTCTGGTCTAAATTGTAAACTCGTAAAAAACGATTTCTCTGAGAACGGAACACCTATAAATTTCTGTTTAAAATGCCTTGTCTTATGGATTGGTTATACTTTCTTTTACCCTCTTAACTTCCTCAGTGTCTAATAGTATTAGAATAGCCAAATGATAACACCAGTCTTTTCTTGAACAAGCATTTATCAAGGATCCATTAATAGTATTAATATGATATGTATGCTGGCACTATAACTTAATGTTGTATTACTAATACCTGTGCTTTTATTTCTCATTATAATTCTTGTTTTTCACAGTCTGATGTTTCTGTGTTCCTAGTATTTTTAGATCTTGGACTCATAGTCCTATACCAATTGCATTTACTAGAGTCAGTATTTTTCTGAAAAGATTTGGGGAAAAAATTGTGTGTTTGTGTATAAAAGAAGGGTTCACATAACTAGATGTAAAAACAAACCAGAACCATTCAAATTGAACTGTAATTTTCCCTTTTGCTTTAACTGATATACATTCTGTATAAATTGCTTCTGAAGTATGACAAGCAATAATTTATTGAAGAAAATCTTTCTGTAAAACCTTAAGCAAATAATTGCTTTCACTACCAACCTTTTAAAAATCTTTTGTTTTATGCTCTGAAAAGATAAGTCTAAGATTTTCCATGTTAGTTTCCTGGCAAAGATACAAATTTATATTCATTAAAATAGTAAATAATTTGATAACTAGAGACAGCTTTCAAATGGTAAGTGTTAACTTGCTGTCACCTGTAGTTTCGCTGTGGCCTGTGGTGGTGCTGATCAGGTTCAGTCCCTTCTCTTCTCTTCTAACCTGTTACCTGTCCTATTACTGGAAGGAGTTTGAAGACAGCATTTTAATGTTATGGCTTTCCCAGGCGCTCATGTGATCATAGTGGTGCTTTTAAGGGTTCCTATCTGAGAAAATGCATGGTGATAGAAAGCTAATAAGAATTAACATTTTTTAGAGAAATAAATGTGTGATGGTGGCATCAATATATATTTGAAAATGAGTAGAATGTATGTGCATTAAGTGTGACACATTTATTTCAGGCATTGAAAGACCAGGTCGATAACTCCATGCTTCTCACAGATTGGAACTATTGCCCCCAAGGAAGCCAGTGGTTGGCGATCCCCGGCCCACGGCTGTGGCTCACGGCTGGAGGGGAGTAAGTGGCGTCCTGAAACTCTGGGTGGGGATGCGTTGGTGAGAGGTGTTGCTGGCATCCCAGATTGAAAGGTAGAAAGAATTTCCCCTTAATAATTATGCACTGTGTAACGCTTAGGTTCTTAGGACTGTTAATTCAGTAATTTGGGTACTCCCACTATTTGCAATATTATTTCAGTGGCGAAATAGTTTCTAAGCTTTGGCAATTGAAGTACAATGAGTATTGGAAACCCTATCTTTCCATTAGTTTGGTTATCCTCAACAACCAATTTCATTCTCCCACCTGGCTCTTGATCTTTGTTTATGAAGAGGTAAATATACGTTACTTCTACTTTCACAGAGCTTCTGTGACCCTGTTAAATCCTTGCATTGTATTCCTTCTTAACAACTAAATGTAGAGTATCAACAGCAGTTTCAATTAATTTCAGTTCCTATGTTAAACATCTATTGGATTTTTTTGTTGTTGTTGAAGAAACTCCCAAGATACAGATATCTTTTCTGAAAAAATTTGTTTCATGTGCTGTAATATGAACTGTTACTTGTTCCTCCCTCTGGGCTTATTTTAAGACAGGAAGTTTATTCGAAAGGTGGAAGGAAATGAGGTTCTGAGGCCTGCTTCAAATTTATATTGTAAACTGTGTTGTATTGGCACAATATTTAATCAGAACTTTAAAACTAATAAATGGGAATCTGCTTCCATGATGGCTGATAAGGTCTGAAGAACCTAAATTATATTTTTTATTGACATTTGTTTTTTTTTTTTTCCCCACAAAGTGGAAGTGAAAATCCACTTGGTTTTTATTACTAAAGCCACCTTTATGGTCACAAGCTATTTCCCTTAAGGGATCAAAATAATTTGTTCCTTTTACCCTATTAGGTTGAAAGGAAATGTTAGAGAGGATCTCAGCTCCTTTCTTTCTGATTGATTGTGTTGCAAATGTAAGTAAAATGTTTATACAGAGGACTTTATTTTAATGAATAGTTACTAGTTGTTTCTGGCCTGGAGATACTTAATTACCATTCCAGTCCATATTACAACAGGGTATTCTCCAGTGAGCCTGTGCCTCACACCCCCTATCAGGCTGTGGACATGGAAACAGACACGCACATAAATTCACGAGTATCGATGGATAAAACGCTAGCCTAGCTCAGGGGTGGTGGTAAAAGATTCACCCTTTGCAAAAGATGGAACACTCACTTGGAAAAGATGCTTTTGGAATAATTGCACAATAAGACCTAGAGTTTCAATGAAATATTATACAATGGAATAAAACTACAACCACCACCACCAAATGTTCATATGTTGCTTTTGGAGTAACAAAATACTTTTTCATACATTATTTCATTTAAGTCCTAGAACCCTTCTAAGAATTAATTAACTTATGTTTGTATTTTTGTCCCCATTTTATGATGCAGAAAAGGAGGCTCAAAGAGGCACCAGTTTGCCAAAGCTAGGAGAGCAACTGGGACTTCTCTCTGCTCTACTTCTTAAAATTAATTTCAGATCACATTAAACTTTGATAAAATCTTATGTGTATATTGTTATCAGATGCTTGTCAAAAGTAAGCAATATTTTTTGAGAGCTTATAGGAATAAAGGGCAATATGCCAAAATACTCGATTCCTCCTTTCAAGGGGTTTATAATCTTGCTGGGCAGACAGGACATGTCTATAAAAAGATAGCAATAAAATTACCTATAAATCCTAAAATAGCTCAGATGTGTGAGCATCTCCAGAAGTCGAGGAAGGAGTCAGGAAAATATTACAAATTTATTCTGTTTCCAGATGTTATAAAAGGTTGTATTAGATACAATTCATAAAGTACTGTTTGATCTGAAATGATACCATAACAGGACCTTAGTACTTGCCATTAGTGATAAGACCAAGACATTAAAAGAAAAGTTCAAATCCCCATCAGGAGTTGTAGTAGCAAAACCCAGGTGATCTTTTTCCAGCATTGCAGCTAGAACTATCTTTGTAAAATACAGACGTGGCCATTCTACTCTCCTGCTTAGCACCCTATTGCTCTCAAAGTAAATAATATCTTTAAGTTCTTAGTATCTATCAGGCACTATGCTACAAGTTCAACATGCATTAGGCATTTTTATCCTCAGCGCTACCTTAATGGAAGAAGCATTTTTATATTCCTCATTTTGTAGATGAGGAGACTAAGACTTTGAGAAGTTAAAAACTTTTCCAAGGCCACAAAGCTTGTCAGTGACAGAGCTGTGATTCCGATCTCTCCCAGGCTCTCATCTGCTGCTTGGCAGCCCCTTACTTTCATGTACAAAGCCCTTTAGGATCAGGACCAAACCCGTTCTTCTTTTGGGACCCTCCTGAGCATCCTTTAAGACTCTTCAAGGCTCCACCACAGTGGCTCCACTCACCTGTGCTTGCTTCTGTTTAACATTTAGCACAGTGTGTCGTGATTGTGTTTACTCCTGTCCTTCCTGCCACTGGGCTTGGTGGCAGGGACTGTGTTGCCTTTACCATGTGAATTATGGGTTACCCTGCATGTGTCCCATCTAATGATTGGTGCTAAGTTATAGTTGTAAAGTTTTTTTGTTTTTATTTTTTTTTCAATGAATGTCTTTATTTTCAGTATAACTCTCTAACATTGTATTTGGTGTTCTATCATCCCTTAGCCTGATACTCAGGGTCCTCCATGACCTATTGCTGTCTGGTAGCCTCCTGTGCCCTTTAGCCGCAGTGTAAATCTTTTAACGGTCCCCTGCTGCCTTTTCTTTCCCCCATCCTGGAATAGTTTTCCCACTCATCTTTGCCTAAGGAAAATCCTGCTCATCTTTCAGGGTTCAATTTAAGGCCCTCATTCTCTTGACAACCCCTGTCTTCAGTATGGGCAGTCCACTCGGAACTCCAAAAGTGCATCTGTTGTCTGTAACACTTCTTGTTAATTAGTTATGCAGTGCTACGTGGCTTCTCTTTCATTATTCTTCAGACTTGACATTTAACTCTTCCATGTTATTTAATGTTTCCCTATGTTTTGGGCTCATCTTCTCAAGTATAGTGCAAATCTTTGAGGCCCAAGACCAAGTTTTTGGCATCCCTGTCAAATAGCTTGCACAATGCATTGAGAGGCAATATATGCCGAAAGCACACACTGTCTGGGTTTGAATCCCAGCTCTGCTACTCACTCGTTGTGTGCCCCTGGGCTAGTTATTTGCCTTCTCTGTGCCTTAGTTTCCTCATCTATAAAGTAGGGAAAGTAATCACATCTACCCCAGAGAACTGTTGTGAGGATTAAATGAGTTAATACATGCTAGGCCTATAGCAAGTGTTACTTAAGTGTTGCTGTTGGTAATATCAATAATAATAATAGTATAGCCCACTGAGCCCCTATTAAAGTACAAATATGTTGTTGAGATGGGGCAACAACAGGTTAAGGATCAGTTTCTCATCTAGCAGACAAGTCCACCGAGAATGACAAGGACAGCAGGTTCTGGTTTCTGGGAGGAGTTTGAATCCCAGTGGAATGCTGCTGGGAGCAGCTCTGGGGAGCCGGTGTGCCTGGAGGGCTCAGGCTGGAGACAGGGCAGACAGGAACAGGACCAGTTTTGACTCTTTCATGACTTGGCTTAGCCATAAAGGAACCATGTCAAAATGCCCTGAGATGAAGAAGAAAATTTCAAAACAGTTATTCACCTTTACACACTCTAATGCCCTTGTAGCCTGTGTGACTGTTATAAAATCAACTTTACATTTCTTTTTCATGACATTGGCTAAATGTCTAGCAGATGCTAAAGCAGTCCTTATTGAAAAAAAGATCTGTTGGAATTGACATTGCGTGCCGTGCCTCTGAAAAAAAGCTCTATTCTGGAAGATGCTGGGGGTTGGACTGAATGTTCAAGAATGCAGTGTGTGAATACCAGGGCTCCAAGGCTCATTTACAGTGGTTTCTTTATGTCTGTACTGATAATAAATTACAGCAGTCGTTAGAGTTTGGCTCTGGGACTCTCATTGCTCAAAGGCATGGAGAATGGTCAGTAACAGTTGACAAGGTAGGGCTAGCTCCAAGGGTTTGAGAAGTCGATTTCCCTGTTTTGTCGCTTCAGTCCTGGTCTCTGGGCAACACTGATTTATGATGGCAATGGCACAAGGAATAGTGTCCCTTCTGTGGTACCCAGGGATTGTTTACTCTCCATCATTGATAATTATGTCATTGTTACATCATAGCATATATTATCTTCATGTTTATAAATCTGACCTTTGACAATTATTTCAAAAAATATATTCTGGGGCCGGGCGTGGTGGCTCATGCCTGTAATCCTAGCACTCTGGGAGGCCGAG